>CAKXYN010000036.1:10600000-11192500 GCA_935064755.1 Tragelaphus eurycerus | reverse complement strand
TCTCTTTTTTTCTCAAGTGTGGGGATACAGATTCTAATATAACTAATATTTTTCTATCAGATTTTTCTGTTGTCACATTATTTTCTGCATCATTTGATGAACCAGACAACATTTTCCTATATTCCTATTAAATTATTTGATGATGCTTTTTATTTTGTTGTATAATTGGGTGAGCAATCATGTGATAAACATAAGTTTGGTATGGAATCAAAGAAACAATCTTAAAAACAATGAATATATTTTCAGGAAGTTGCTAAGATGTTAAATGTATTTGAAAGAAGGATTGTAGAAATGTATTACTTATTTGTAGACTTTATGACTACAAAAATAAAACTGAGAAAAACATCTAATATAGTTGATGGATCATAGTTTTCTTTTATAACCTAATATTATATTTTTTGAAATCTTTCTAAGTGGTAGAAAGTTGTGTGTTTAGCTAAATTAAAAATGAGTGTGGATGTCAAAAATGTAAAAATAAAAAAAATATACTCCTCCCCAAAATGCAAGTCAACGTAAGATTAATCATAGAAGGTGGAGTGTAATGTTCTGGACACTTAGAAAAATGAGAAAAATGAAGATAACAAACATAGGAGAGACACAGTGGAGAGCTGTCCAAGCTATAGGTTCTAACATAATATTTAACAAAAAGACTTTATAATTCAACCTAGAAAATCATTTTTTTTTTCAGAAACCAAGAAATTATAAGTCCCAAATCATGATTCATATTAAATCGTGATTACACCTATAATTCTAACACCTAAGATAAATTGATGTGTGTGTGTGTTTGTGTGTGCATGTGTTTCCCACCAAGATACAGGAAATAGTATGAGCGAGTCACAAGAATGACTTGCCTCTTAGAGCATGGCAAAAATGGATGATAGAAGCCCTTATAATTAAGGACTCACTTTACCAAAAATTTTTAAAGAATAGTGCTTGGTGCATAAAAAGTACTCAGCAAATTTTAACAATGGTGATGATGATTGTCATCATTATTTCCTACAGGTTTTGGCAGTCTTCCTCAGTGGCTCAGTGATAAAGAATAAGCCTGCCAAGCAGGAGCAGAAGGTTCTAATCCTGGGTAGGGAAGATTCTCCTGAAGAAGAAGATGGCAACCCACTCCAGTATTCTTGCCTGGAAAATCCCATGGACAGAGGAGCCTGGCAGGCTATAATCCATGAGGGTGCAAAAGAGTCAGACACAACTTAGCTACTAAACAAGCAACAACAACCAAAAAAATAGAGTTTAGCATGTGCCTTAAAGACCCTTAAAGACACATTCTATCTACTGTGTGGGGCATACATTGGATGCAAGAATGGGTACAAGTTAACAGATGGTAATTGTGGAAAAACTGAATTATGGTGAAGATGGTTGAAATGGAAAAACACAGATGCACTTGAAAGATATTTCACAGGTAAAATCAACAAGGCCTCTTCAACAAGTGACATTGGTAAAACAGGACAGCTACATGTAGAAGAATAAAATTAGGATGTTCTCTAACACCATATACAAAAATAAACTCAAAATGGATTAAAGACCTAAATATAAGACTAGATACTCTGAAACTCCTCGAAGAAAATGTAAGTTGAAGGCGCTTTGACATAAATCTCAGCAATATTTTTGTGGATCTGTCTCCTAAAGTAAATAAAAGTAAAAATAAACAAATGGGACCTAAATAAGATTAAAATCTTTTGCATAACAAAAGAAACCATTGACAAAATGAAGACAATCCACTGAATGAGAGTGCATATTTGCAAATGATATTACCAACAAGGGGTTAATATCCACCATATCAGAGAAGGCAATGGCACCCCACTCCAGATCACGCAACTCAACATCAACACAAACAGCTCAACTAACAGACAACTTGAGTAGTAAGTGGGCAGAAAACATGAATTGATATTTTTTCCAAAGAGGAAATGCAGATGGCCAATAGGCACATCAAAAGGTGCCCAACATTGTTAATCATCAGGGAAATGAAAATCAAAACCACAATGAGATGTCACCTCACACCTTTCAGAGAGGTATCATCAAAAAGAACACAAATAACAAATGTTGGTGAAGATATGGAGAAAAGGGAACACTTGAACCTTGTTGATGGGTGTGTAAATTGCTGCAGCCATTACGGAAAACAGTGTGGAGGTTTCATACACAAAAAAATAAAAATAGAGCTACCATATGATCCTGCAATTCCACTCCTGGGTGTATATCTGGAAAAAAACAAACATCAATTTGAAGAGATACATGCAGCCCAATGTTCACAGCTGCATTATTTGCAATTGCCAAGATATGAAAGGAAAAAAAAGTGTACATCAAAAGATGAGTGGATAAAGATGTGTCTGTATATATGGAAAGGAATACTACTCAGCCATTAAAAATCAAAGTTTTGCTGCTTGCAGCAACATGTATAGACTGGAAGGGGATTATGCTAAATGAAATAAGTCAAAGTCAAATACTGTGAGATACCACTTATAAGTGGAATCTAAAAAATACAACAAACTGGTGAATATAGCAAAAAAAGAAGCAGACTCCAGTGTATCTGTGAGTCTCATTTATCTCCATATGAGGACAAACTAGTGGTTACCAGTGGGGAGGGAGGAGAGGCACCAAAGCGATGGGACAGTGGGTGGCACAAATGACTGGGTGTAAGATAGACTTTAGGGTGTATTGTACAACAAGGGGTGTATGGCTAGTATTTTATAATGATTGTAAGTGAAAAGTAACTTTTAATTATATAATTTTTTTTAATTAAAAAGAAAACTCAAGGTCTATAGGTGAATTGCATATGGGGGACAAGTATGTGCCAAAGATGACAAGGTCAGAAGCCTTACAATGACATGAAATAAATCCTTATTTTGCATTTATGCTCTCTCCTCTCTCTATCTTTTCTGACTGTGATACCTCTTTCCTTTCTTCCAATAATAAAGAAACATCAGAAAAATAAAAATCAGGACCAAAAGGAGGCACCAAGTAGAAGAGAATGAAATATTTGACAAAACACAGTAAAAACAGAAGACTTTTTTTATCTGGCTTTTGGCTTTCTGATGCTAGTTTATGAAGAAGGCATCATAACTGGATAGAAAGAGGCAGTGTAACAGGAGGGAGTGGCTTCCTAGGTGGCTCAGTGGTAAAGAATCTGCCTGCCAGCAGGAGATATGGGTTTGATCCCTGGGTCCAGAAGATCCCCTGAAGAAGGAAATGGCCACCCACTCCAGTATTCTTGCCTGGGAAATCCCATGGACAGAGGAGTGTGGTGGGCTACAGTCTGTGGAGGCTCAAAGAGTCAGGCCTGACTTAGTGACTAAACAATAGCAACAACAAGAGAGGGAGAAAAGTTAAATAGAAATAAAATAACTGACTAGCAATGGGAAAGCAGTTCCCACCCCTGGGCCTAGAAGGAGTGGGTGAGAAGCATCACCTGATCTCAGTGAGGAGCTGTCCAGGGACCCAGGGATACTGTCTTGCTCTCTCGCTTTCTGTCCACTCATTTACTGCTGGAACATGGGCAGCCAGTCAACAAGAGGGCCTGGAGTGTACAGTCTGGAAGGTCAGGCATCCTGGGACATCACAGGCCAGACAGGGGCCCAGAACCCATGAGAATGACCAGGACACTTGACCTATGCCATCCAACGTGTGTGGCCAGTTTACTGCCTTCATTCACAACTGTTTATTTATAAATATTAGTTGAGCTTACCCCCAAAAGAGAAATAAATAAAATGTATCAATTGTTTAATAAATAGCATAAGTGGTTTAGGGCTTCCCAGGTATGTTAAGTACTAAAGAATCCTACCAATGCAGAAGACTCAAGAGACATGGGTTCGATTTCTGGCTCAGCAAGATACCCTGGAGAATTGAATGGCAACCTCCTGCAGTATCCTTGCCTGGAAAATCCTACGGACAGAGGAGCCTAGTGGGCTACAGTCCATAGATTTGCAATGAGTCGGTTATGACTGAGCAGCTGAATGTACACACCCAGAAGCAGTTTTAAAAAATGTTGAATGCCTATAAAGGAATTGGACTGGGGGTGTAGGCAGCAACTAGAAAATAGAAGAAAGTGAAAGTGTTAGTTGAGTCTGACTCCTTGCGACCCCATAGACTTGTAGCCCTGCCAGGCTCTTCTATCCATGTAATTATCCAGGGAAGAATACTGGAGTGTGTGGCTATTCCCTTCTCCAGGGGATCTTCCTAACCCAGGGATCAAACCCAGGTCTCCTGCATTTTAGGCAGAGTCTTTACTGTCTGAGCAAGCAGGGAAGCCCAGAGAATAGAGTGCTTAGTCGTTCAGTCATTTCTTACTCTTTGTGACTCCATGGGCTATAGTCTGCCAGGCTCCTCTGTCCATGGGGATTCTCCAGGCAAAAACATTGGAGTGGGTTGCCATGACCTTCTCCAGTTCTTTCAAATCCAGGGATTGAACCCAGGTCTCCCACATTGCAGGCAGATTCTTTACCATCTGAGTCACCAGGGAAGCCCAGAATATAGAGGGACCAGGCCTACTGTGGCTGTGAAGGGTTGAGATGGGGCCAGGGAGTAAGTGATTGGGAAGAGGGAATGTTCTGGTGATGGAGGTATGAGAGATGGTTCCTAATCCACCAATAAGAATTTGAGCATGGAGACCACCTCACCACATAAGGATCCCATGACATAACACTTGTGTTCATGGGCTCTGGAATCTTGTAGGGAGCTATAAGAAAATTAAAAAAAGGTGTGATCTGAATTGAGGTTTGTTGTTGTTTTTGGTTCCAGAAAGATTGTAAAGACACATGGGAAGAAGTGCCATATGTAATCACATACTTTTAAGTGCTTCAAATTTAGTATTATCTTTTTAAAATTACACAAGACAATACTTGGTACCATTTGGTATTTTATAAACAATCTGTCTAGAATTCTTCCATTTATTTGTACATAAAATAGTATGCAGCATATCTTATGGATGCAGATATTTGTTTACACATACACAAGTCCCCACCTGTGCAGAGTCACCGGATCCTGCCAACTAAGGAATGTGATTATCCATCTTGGTTGTGCCAACCCAACTGCGGTATCTCTCAGGAAAACAGTCAGTAGTTAAAGGAATTCTTAACTCACTCATTCAACCCGTATTTAAAAAGTGCCTAGTATGTGTCAGGCATTACGCCGATTGCTGAGCCTACAGGGATGAAAAAATCAAAGAAAACACTCATCTCCTGCTCTTGTGAACTCGGAGTCTAGCAGGGAGGGCACTGCACACACGTTTATGTGTGTACTAAATAAACATAGTCACTTGGGGGAATTAGAGAAGCATAAAAGTAGGCCAATCAAATCTAGTCAAAATATATTTCTGTATCATCAGTCATTGGCTTCAAGCCCAGGGTTACTTGTAGGTATCTCTGGATTTCTGTACATCATGCCAAATGGTTTTAGTATCCCCAAAGAAGATTCTCTAATGAAGAGTTGAAGCAAACCATTCAATGTCACAGTAATCCAAGTCTATGCCCCAACCAGTAACGCCGAAGAAGCTGAAGTTGAAAGGTTCTATGAAGACCTACAAGACCTTTTAGAACTAACACCCCAAAAAGATGTCCTTTTCATTATAGGGGACTGGAATGCAAAAGTAGGAAGTCAAGAAACACCTGGAGTAACAGGCAAATTTGGCCTTGGAATACGGAATGAAGCAGGGCAAAGACTAACAGAGTTTTGCCAAGAAAATGCACTGGTCATAGCAAATACCCTCTTCCAACAACACAAGAGAAGACTCTATACATGGACATCACCAGATGGTCAACACCGAAATCAGATCGATTATATTCTTTGCAGCCAAAGATGGAGAAGCTCTATACAATCAGCAAAAACAAGACCAGGAGCTGACTGTGGCTCGGACCATGAACTCCTTATTGCCAAATTCAGACTGAAATTGAAGAAAGTAGGGAAAACCACTAGACCATTCAGGTATGACCTAAATCAAATCCCTTATGATTATACAGTGGAGGTGAGAAATAGATTTAAGGGCCTAGATCTGATAGATAGAGTGCCTGATGAACTATGGAATGAGGTTCGTGACATTGTACAGGAGACAGGGATCAAGACCATCCCCATGGAAAAGAAATGCAAAAAAGCAAAATGGCTGTCTGGGGAGGCCTTACAAATAGCTGTGAAAAGAAGAGAAGCGAAAAGCAAAGGAGAAAAGGAAAGATATAAACATCTGAATGCAGAGTTCCAAAGAATAGCAAGAAGAGATAAGAAAGCCTTCTTCAGCGATCAATGCAAAGAAATAGAGGAAAACAACAGAATGGGAAAGACTAGGGATCTCTTCAAGAAAATCAGAGATACCAAAGGAACATTTCATGCAAAGATGGGCACAATAAAGGACAGAGATGGTGTGGACCTAACAGAAGCAGAAGATATTAAGAAGAGGTGGCAAGAATACACAGAAGAACTGTACAAAAAAGAGCTTCAAGACCCAGATAATCATGATGATGTGATCACTGACCTAGAGCCAGACATCTTGGAATGTGAAGTCAAATGGGCCTTAGAAAGCATCACTACAAACAAAGCTAGTGGAGGTGATGGAATTCCAGTGGAGCTATTCCAAGTCCTGAATGATGATGCTGTGAAAGTACTACACTCAATATGCCAGCAAATTTGGAAAACTCAGCAGTGGCCACAAGATTGGAAAAGGTCAGTTTTCATCCCAATCCCAAAGAAAGGCAATGCCAAGGAGTGCTCAAACTACCGAACAATTGCACTCATCTCACACGCTAGTAAAGTAATGCTCAAAATTCTCCAAGCCAGGCTTCAGCAATATGTGAACCGTGAACTTCCTGATGTTCAAGCTGGTTTTAGAAAAGGCAGAGGAACCAGAGATCAAATTGCCAACATCCGCTGGATCATGGAAAAAGCAAGAGAATTCCAGAAAAACATCTATTTCTGCTTTATTGACTATGCCAAAGCCTTTGACTGTGTGGATCACAATAAACTATGGAAAATTCTGAAAGAGATGGGAATACCAGACCACCTGATCTGCCTCTTAAGAAATCTGTATGCAGGTCAGGAAGCAACAGTTAGAACTGGTCATGGAACAACAGACTGGTTCCAAATAGGAAAAGGAGTACGTCAAGGCTGTATATTGTCACCATGTTTATTTAACTTATATGCAGAGTACATCATGAGAAATGCTGGACTGGAAGAAACACAAGTTGGAATCAAGATTGCTGGGAGAAATATCAATAACCTCAGATATGCAGATGACACCACTCTTATGGCAGAAAGTGAAGAGGGGCTAAAAAGCCTCTTGATGAAAGTGAAAGTGGAGAGTGAAAAGGTTGGCTTAAAGCTCAACATTCAGAAAACGAAGATCATGGCATCTGGTCTCATCACTGCATGGGAAATAGATGGGGAAACAGTGGAAACAGTGTCAGACTTTGTTTTTCTGGGCTCCAAAATCACTGCAGATGGTGACTGCAGCCATGAAATTAAAAGACGCTTGCTCCTTGGAAGGAAAGTTATGACCAACCTAGATAGCATATTCAAAAGCAGAGACATCACTTTGCCAACAAAGGTTCGCCTAGTCAAGGCTATGGTCTTTCCTGTGGTCATGTATGGATGTGAGAGCTGGACTGTGAAGAAGGCTGAGCGCCGAAGAATTGATGCTTTTGAACTGTGGTGTTGGAGAAGACTCTTGAGAGTCCCTTGGACTGGGAGAAGATCCAACCAGTCCATTCTGAAGGAGATCAATCCTGGAATTTCTTTAGAAGGAATGATGCTAAAGCTGAAACTCCAGTATTTTGGCCACCTCATGCGAAGAGTTGACTCATTGGAGAAGACTCTGATGCTGGGAGGGATTGAGGGCAGGAGGAGAAGGGGACGACAGAGGATGAGATGGCTGGATGGCATCACTGACTCGATGGATGCGAGTCTGAGTGACCTCCGGGAGCTGGTGATGGACAGGGAGGCCTGGCGTGCTGCGGTTCATGGGGTCGCAAAGAGTCGGACACGACTGAGCGACTGATCTGATCTGATCTGATCATCAGTCATTGGCTTCAAGCCCAGGGTTACTTGTAGGTATCTCTGGATTTCTGTACATCATGCCAAATGGTTTTAGTATCCCCAAAGAAGATTCTCTAATGAAGAGTTGAAGGTATGGGTTGTTGATGCAAAAGCAAAGGGATCCTGGGAAAGGACATACAAAAAATGTCATAAAAGCAATTTGAGGGCATCTGAGCAGAGAGCTGACAGTGTCTGCTATAGGCATCAAGTAAGATATTACAGCTATCTTTTCATATGAATTGTAGAAGTGGGTGTCATTTTATTTACTGACATAAGGAAAATAGGAGAAGGAATTCTTTGTGGCAAAAAATGTGGGTGATATGATGAATTATGTTTGAGATTGAATTTGTGATTCACCATTTTAAAATGATTAGTAAACAGATAGATGTGCAAGTTTATGGCTTGAAAGAGAGGTCTGATGTAGCCATACAAATTTCAGAATTTTCCTATAAAGACAGTCATTGAAACCTGGGAGTGACAAAAATTGTCTAGGATGATGGTGAGCCAGAAGAAATAAGAAGTAGACCTAGAAATATCCCTGAGTAATCCTAATATTTCATAGTTGCTGCTGCTGCTGCTAAGTCGCTTCAGTCGTGTCCGACTCTGTGTGACCCCATAGACGGCAGCCCACCAGGCTCCCCTGTCCCTGGGTTTCTCTAGGCAAGAACACCGGAGTGGGTTGCCATTTCCTTCTCCAATGCATGATAGTGAAAAGTGAAAGTGAAGTCGCTCAGTCGTGTCCGACTCTTAGCGACCCCATGGACTGGAGCCTACCAGGCTCCTACGTCCATGGGATTTTCCAGGCAAAAGTACTGGGGTGGGGTGCCATTGCCTTCCCCATATTTCATAGTTAGGTAGGAGTAAAAGAGATTGCAAAGGAGATTGAGAAGGAATAGCAGAGGACAGGACAACCAGAGGAGATTGGCCTCTGAAAAAGCTAGTAAATGGAACTTAAATGATTCTGGACTCCAAATAAAATAGGTAACTAATGAGAACCTATTGTATAGATCAGGGAATTCTACTCAGTGCTCTGTGGTGACCCAAATGGGAAGGGAAAGAAATTAATTTCAAAATAAAATATTAAATTATTAATCAGATATAGTCATAGTATATTATTTTCATGGTATTGAGCATAGTTTTGGTGGAGAGGTGATGATGGTTAGAGAAAGATGATGAGTAAGAGAGAAAAATATTATAATTATAATATTATAATTAATATTGCTAAAATATTATACATGAGAGAAAAATAATGTAGTGAGTGAGAAGGGCTTCCCCGGTGACTCAGATGCTAAAGAATCTGCCTGCAATGCAGGAGACCCAGGTTTGATCCCTGGGTCAGGAAGATCCTTTGGAGAAGGGAATGACACCCCACTCCAGTATTCTTACCTAGAGAATTTCATGGATAGAGGAGCCTGGGATCCACAATCCATAGGATCATGAAGAGTCAGACATGACTGAGTGACTAACACTTCAACACTCTAGTGAGTGAGAGGGAAGAAAATGAAAAAGGAAACCCATGTTCTGATATAAATGATACACAGATTATAAATATGTACTTAGGGACAAATACTTGCATCAAATCGAATACAATTTATAGGTACTCTTTAATCAGAAGTAACTAAGTTCCTGACCTCAAGCTTTTCTTAGCCAGCTAACATCTTCCTTTCGTTGTCTTGTTTTTCATGTTTTAAAACACAGCCCGAGTTTCTGTCTTCCATACTAGTCCACTTTCTGGAATCACTGGGAATAATGCTAACTGTACAAATTTGCACAAGTTCTTTGCTTTTCTGATTTGAATTTTTAGCACTTTTACCCTAGACTTCTTAGCTCTACCTGTGTTGCTAACATACACGTTTCTCATTCTTCTTATGTCTATATATGTTCCTAATTACTATTGCACAAATCCAAGAAAACAGGAAACTGAAAGTTGAGCCTACTCTTTCCTATGTGAATTATTTTAAACACAAACATTCTCTCCTACTTTTCAGAAGAAGGTTCTTATGAGGTAAGGAAGGATACTCTGGATTTCTGAAACCTTAGTTGTGCAAAAACAACAAATCTTCTGAGTACAGTACAACCTGAAAAACTTATTTCTGCCAAATCCCAATGCCCCTTTTTATAGTACTTTCCTAAATCACATCACAAATATTTTCCCTGCAAAGAAATAATATGTGCTGAAGAAAGAATGAAATTTGTCTGTAAACTTTAAACCCTTGCTTTTTTAGTTATGTTTTGGCTTTGGAGAGAAATTATTTTATGATACAATAGTTAAATTTTGAATTGAGATATAATTGACATACAGTTTCCTAAGTGGCTCAGTGGTAAAGAATCTGCTTGCCAATGCAAGAGATGCAGGAGATGCGGGTTCGATCCTTGGGTCAGGAAGATTCCCTGGAGGAAGAAATGGCAACTCACACCAGTATTCTTGCCTGGAAAACCCCATGAACAGAGGAGCCTGGTGGGTTACAGTCATGGGGTCACAAAGTGTCGGGCATGCCTAAGCAATTATGCCAGCCAGATAATTGACATATCATACTAATCGTGTGTGTATAACAGTTCAATATTTGCATACCTCATGAAATGATCATCACCCTTAGTCTAGTTAACATCTATCACTACACATAGTTACAAAAATATTTATTCTTGTGATGAGAACTTTTAAGATCTATTGTTTTAGCAACTTTCAGACATAAAATATGGTGTTAGTAGCTATAATCACAACTGTATGTTATACCCCCATAAGTTATTTATTTTATAACTGGAAGTTTGTACCTTTTGACCCTTTCAAACCATTTTATACTACTTCATCCTTGATTTTTAACTGTATAATGTTTTTTAATCCAGATCACACTTGTGAGTTTAAATATATTTCTATTGAGTGGTTTGCTGACCATGTTATGGTTAGTGAGTGTACGCTAAGTCATTTCAGTCACGAAATGACTGAACTCTTTGTAATCCTATGGACGATAGCTCGCCAGGCTTCTCTGTCCAAGGAGTTCTCCAAGCAAGAATACTGGACTGGGTTGCCATGCCCTCCTGCAGGGTGTCATCCCAACCCAGTGACTGAACCCATGTCACCTTACATCTCCTGCATTCGCAGATATTTTCCTTACCATTAGTACCACCTGGGAAACCCAGCTTCGTATTTCGGGCAAACAATAAAAGAGATACTATTGGCAGGAAGCACCCCTAGGAAGCAATGGTTCAATTTAAATCCAGCATTGAGCTTGGCAAAGTTTGAGATAGAGAGCCATAGTCAGAGGTAATCTCAATAATTAGTGTTAATATTCATTATTCAAAAAGATAATAAATAGAAATAAAAAGCTTTTAAAACTATTCTTTTCCATATAGGAAATGACACTGCTGAAGCATTCTTTAGTTATAATAAGAGGACACTTTTTAAGCCACCAGATTTCTGAAGGGAAATCCCCACCCTTCTTCTCTGCAGCACATTATATAGTTTAGTAGTATTGGGTTGGCCAAAAATTCCTTTGGGTTTTGCCATATGATGTAATGGAACAAACTCAAACAAACTTTTTGGCCAACCCAATATTCTTTTTCCTTCTTCCTCTCTTCTTTCCTCTCTCCCTCTTTCTGCCTTTCTTTCTTCCTTCCTGCCTTCCTTCTTTTCTTTTTCTACTTTTTCCCCCTCTTCCTCCTCTCTCATTTCTTTTCTTCCTTTTTATCAACATCATCTTCATTGATGATGAAGATCTTCTTCATCATCTTCTTCATTGATGAAGTCTGCTAATTTCTTAGTATCTTTACAATATTTAAGGTCCCTAAACTAAGTTTATGAGTATATAAGCATGACAATACTTATGGGCCACTTCAATGATGGGTACAGGTTTTTTCTTTTTTAAAAAAGTGTAGCGATGTAGAGAACAAATGTATGACATCAAGGAGGGGAGGGGGTGGGAATAATTGGGAGGTTGGGATTGACATTTATACACTGTTGATACTACGTATGGAATAATAACTAATGAGAACTTACTGTAGTGCTCTGTGGTGACCAAATGGAAAGGAAATCCAAAAAAGAAGGCATATATGTGTACATATAGCTGATTCATTTTGTTGTACAGCAGAAACTAATACAACGTTGTAAACTGACTATACTACAATAAGAGTTAGTAAAAATTAAGAATAATGAAAGCGGCGTGTGGGCAATAGTGATGATAGTTGTAATGTAGGAGTGATGTGTTTATGTCATCATGAGAAGTTGATAGAGTGTTAGAAATACAGTCCTGACTTTACAGATTACTGGACGGATAGTCATGCTGATAGAGATCCAAAAATATTTATTGACTTATATCTACCCCTTCATGTGGAAAGTCAAAAATTCTCTTATTGGAGAAATACATTAAGTATTTTGGGCTCGTAGATTTGTATTGAGTATTTTCTCAGTTTAAAACAGTTATAGTCTTCTCTCTTGAAAGAATATTTGTCACAGAGTAATACTAAAGATTACATAGTTACAATTATTAAACATTTTCCATATGTCCATATATTCTAAGAGTTTTTCCTAAATTTTCTTTTTTTAAAATTTTATTTTATTTAAATTTACAATATTGTATTGGTTTTGCCATATATCAAAATGAATCCACCACAGGTATACATGTGTTCCCCATCCTGAACCCTCCTCCCTCCTCCCTCCCCATACTATCTCTCTGGGTTGTCCCTGTGTACCAGCCCCAAGTATCCAGTATCGTGTATCGAACCTGGACTGGCTACTCTTTTAATATATGATATTATACATATTTCAATGCCACTCTCCCAATCATCCCACCCTCTCCCTCTCCCAGAGTGAAGTAAGCCAGAAAGAAAAACACCAATACAGTATACTAACACATACATATGGAATTTAGAAAGATGGTAACAATAACCCTGTATACGAGACAGCAAAAGAGACACTGATGTATAAATTTTCTTATTAGATGTAAAAACATTACATAAATGCTCTTGCAAAGATATATATTTTTATTGAAATTGCAAAAGTATATAGGAAAACTTATTCTAGGTGGGAAATGGATATGTATGCTTATAGATTTTTAGTATCTACAATCATTTTCTAAGAGAAACAATAAAAAATAAAATAAATAAAATTTCCTTGATCAGGTTCAAAGCCTTGTTTATCCATTTAAAAAGTGTCATGATAACTCTACACAGGTTTCATTGCAGCAGGCTATAGAGCTAACTTAACCATCCAAAGTTAGGCAAAACACTCACCACCTATTTGATATAACAGTAAAGAGGGCTTTCTATATTAGTAACAGGGACTGATTCATAAATTCTGTTCTTGGGTGGAGTTCCATGTTACTCAAGTTACCTTTATCAGACCATTGCTAGGACAGTATTTTCATGAATGAGTTTCACAGAATGCTGTTAGGGAGGACCATGAAGATTGCTTAAATAGTAATATAAGAGCTAAAGATTTCAACCGTGTTTTGATTGGACTATACATTACTCTAAATGTATAGAATGGAAGTGTAATGTAATGCTTTTAGAAGAATAAAATAAAGTCATTTTCAGTTTTTAGCACTTTAGCATAAGTTGTCCTGCTTTTTGTTTAATATATTTTAATCCTTAGTGTTTGAATTATTATCTTAAAATATTGAATGAATAATCCTCTTCAGGAGACATTACCAGGAACCACTATAGCAATAAGAAATTAAGTTTCAGAAGCATAAGTTTCTTTCAAAGTTCACCAGGACACACACAGATTTTGACATATCCATGTTGGAAATACTAGATTGGACATATAGCATCTGCTGATCTCTTCTTGTTCTAATAATGAACCAATATTTTCTCTTGGGAAACTGTCTTTATTCTCAGTCATGTAGTTTGCAGAGGATTTACTTACATGCTCATTGAAAAATTATTAATTGAGTGATTTATATGTGCCAGGCACTATTCTAGAATTGCAAAACATAAAAATGAATAACAAAGAATGCCATCCTTTTTTTCCAGGGATGATAAAAGTTTATGTTGATAAAAAGTGATATGTTTTGGGGCTTATGAGTAAGAAAAGCTCTTCCTCTGGATTTGAAAGTGTGAAGATGTGTACTCTGGGACTTCCATAAATCCTCTTACCTCTGTGTAGGGAGTCAGTTCAATAATAGAGCCAATATAAAGAAAACAAAGCTAAAAGATTCAGATGAAAACAAACAAAGAAACAAATATCTTATGGTATTTTTGAGATTTTGGATTAAGCCACACTTGAAGTCAGAGCTGTTCCTGAAGTAATATGAGCTAGTAAATTTAATTTTTAGGTTATTGACAATTAGGTTTTCTAACACTTCCAAATAAAAGAACCTTAATTTATGCAATTAAATCCTAAAAGATAAAGAGAAGAATATTGGTCAATACTTCCTTGTTAATGTCTAAATTTCCTGAAAAAAACTGATCTACATTAATATTATTCACATTAATGTCTATACAAACATTTAAAATGTGTTATGCATATTCCAGTGACATAGTCAAAGTTTACTATATTTTTTCCAGTTTTCACATGTCAAATGTGAATGAAAAACATTCTTCTTGACTATTGATAAGGAATAGGAGCAATTAGTAAAACTAGAATTTAGCCCCTCAAATTTATCATAGACTTCTCTTTTAAATTGCTATTGAATTACACAACTTCTGATTTTTTATTATAAATCTTTGGTTTGGGTTGACAAAATTTAAATCTCTTAAAAATTTTTTAAAAAATACTAAATTTTCCATATATTTACACCTAGAATAAAGTCAGACTAAAATTACACTTACTATTTTGTTAACTACTATTTAAATTAGCTGATGCTGGGAGGGATTGGGGGCAGGATCAGAAGGGAACGACAGAATTTGAGATGGCATCACCGACTTGAGGGACATGAGTTTGAATGAACTCCGGGAGTTGGTGATGGACAGGGAGGCCTGGCGTGCTGCAGTTCATGGGGTCGCGAAGAGTCGGACACGACTGAGCTACTGATCTGACTGACTGACTCTTATATCAACATGAGTGTATCAAACCCTTAATTTCATTTCTAAATTTCTCTGGCCTGTCTTTGATCTAAAGCTTCCCTATAATTATAAAATCACATTCAGACCCAAATCTTGTTAAACCAAATATTCAATAGTCTATTCTGCTTGACACATCTAATAAGTCTACTGTGATCTACTTAAAATTAACCAATTGTACAGTCTGCTCAAGCTCTTGTGGATGTTCACTGTTTCTTCCCCTCTCCCAAATTGAATCTTGCATTACTTTATTTTTGTTAGAAACTCTGCTGACCTTGATGTCTCTAACTGAAAATGGTAGAATTTTGGAAACACTGAATTACATATAAAATGAGACCAGTGGTGAAATCGTGATTACGAAATTTTCTGACATACTGTTGTTTCCATTTACAACATAAGGTTCATTGAATAAATGTTCTGAATGCTTACCATAATATTTGCATCTTGCTTATAACAAATTGCTAACCGGTAAGTTTATGGGGTAACATATGGGTCTCAGTTCTTTAGTTGGCGGCAGTTAAACAAATCCTACATTTTTGCACACAAATAAATGCTTGAGAAAGAAACTACCCATTTTATGTAATCATATGTCCATTTGGATGTAGGTCAGGAAGGACTTGCTAGTGTGTTAGCAGCCATAAAAAAAATCTGCCCCATGCTAATTACTGTTTAGTTGCAGGGGTTGGTTCAGCTAGCTATGCATATGTTATGGCCCATATGTATAAGCCTTCCCATTTGTAGAGAGGCCAGATGGGCCCTCCCAAAGCATGAACCTTCCTTGCTATGAACCATGAATCCTTTCATGGATTAACTATGAAAGGTTTAAACTGCTTGCTTTTGTTTTTAGTAAAATGATTCACTCTAGTGCCCATCTCTTTTTATAGTTATTAGGGACTTTCAATGCAGAAAGAAGCCTATTTGTCTATTGGTTCATGCAGATTTCTACAAACGGGTCCTCACTTTCACTTTGAAGTACACATGAAACCATCATTCTTATTTTTTTACAGATTTTTTTCCCCTAGTGGATTTAGATTAGTTTGACTATGGAAACAAGTTATATGCATTTATTATTTGAATTTGTTGTATCAAATAGAATATATGCACAGAGGGGTTCATCTCTCTCAAACCAAAATAGTTTGAAATTCAAGTGAACTCATGTGGAATAGTAAAATACTGAAATTTCTATAAAAATTTATAAACTATTGTTGGATATGAGTTATCCGGGAAAATATTTCAGACACTAAAATAATGTTTAAACACTTTTAACCAATAATTATGCTCACTACAAATCATTCTCTGGCAAAATCAATATAAGATATACAATTCCTTGGATTAATTCTGCTACTATATTTGTATAGAATGTATTTTTGGAAAAACATTCTGAATTAATGCTTTTCAAGAATTTATATTAAGCTATTATTTTTAGTCTTCTTTGGATAATAAATTTGATGTTATTCTTGTGGTTATATGGTTTAATATTGACTGAATCTGAAAGCCCATAATTAAATAAAGTAAATTTTAAGGAATGTGCTATACTGTATAATTACTGAAGTGTCACTGTCTTCAGAATCTTTCATACTATACACTCAGGTTTAGAAGACAGCTGATATAATTGTTTAAATTTCCAGGGGGAAAGCAGTTAAGCAACTCAACTGTCTTAACCAAAGTAGGTCACCAATTTAAAGAAAAATAAAACTCTACTTAGAATTTGTATATTTAAAAATTCAGTCATCAAGTTTCTGAATTATCAAATGCAGTAGTCTACCCACTAGTACTCACTAAATATTTTCATATTCAATTCAGGAAATCAAAATCAAAATTTGTTAATTTTGACAGTTACAAAGAGTCGTATTGATGGATTCAGGATATAAAATTTACAGGTTTCAAAAATGTATGTGAAAATATGGACATTAGAAAAATAAAGGAAAATAAAGGAGAGGGAGATCCAAAATTTAAAAAAAAACAAGATAAATTTATAAATTTCTAATGATTGTGTAGTAGTCTATCATGGATGGAAGTGCCAGGCCTGTAATGAACCATTTATCCTTTTGATATTATTTTTTATATTTTATACAGCAAGTGTCCTGTTTTTTGAGTTTATTTTAGAAGATAGATAATGAAATACCTCAACCTTCTATAATTGAATGATTTTTGCTATAAAAAAATAGAGAAGCAGGTTCATAAATCAGTTATAAAAAATTCTGAGTGTATAAAATAATACCTCATTTTTATAATATTATCGAAATTCCCGTACTGAGAGTTGTGTCCATAAATTTGTTAAACCAGATTTAACCAGATTACTAAGTTGTCATTGTAAATTCCATATTTTTGTATCTTCTTGATAAAGGAAAATGTCAATTTCTTGTGATGTGAAAATCGCTCAGTCGTGTCCGATTCTTGGAGACCCCATGGACTATACAGTTCATGGATTTCTCCAGGCCAGAATACTGGAGTGGGTAGCTGTTCCCTTCTCCAGGGGATCTTCCCAACTAAGGGATCAAACCCAGGTCTATCACATTACAGGAGGATTTTTTACCAGCTGAGCCACAAGGGAACCCAAGAATACTGGAGTGGGTAGCCTACCCTTCTCCAGGGGATCTTCCCAACTCAGGAATGGAACCAGGGTCTCCTGCGTTGCAGGTGGATTCTTTAACAATTGAGCTATCAGGGAAGCCCCTAAAATATTGAGTAATTTTATTGCCACATATTTAGTTTTATCAATTCTGTAATAAGTTCTAATTAAAACTGGGAAAATAATTTAGTTTACTATAATTGTGTTAATCCATATGTAACAGGAGGAATATTTAACACAAATAATTTTTGAATCATCATATTATTTAGCTTGGAAATAATAACTGGAATTGACCTAATGAAGTGTTTCTCAGCCTTAGGACTCTTGGCTAGTTGGGCCTGTAACTGTTTTAGGGAGCTATCCTGTACCTTGCTATGCTAAGTCACTCCAGTCGTGTCCAACTCTGTGCGACCCCATAGACGGCAGCTCACCAGGCTCCCCCATCCCTGGGATTCTCCAGGCAAGAACAGTGGAGTGGGTTGCCATTTCCTTCTCCAGTGCATGAAAGTGAAAAGTGAAAGTGAAGTCACTCAGTCGTGTCCGACTCTTAGCAATCCCATGGACTGCATGCAGCCTACCAGGCTCCTCCATCCATGGAATTCTCCAGGCAAGAGTACTGGAGTGGGGTGCCATTGCCTTCTTTGTATCCTGTACCTTATAGGATGTTTATTAGCAGCATCCCTGGCCTCTAACCACTAGAGGCCAGTAGCATTTTCCTGGTGGTTACAACCAAAATATCTTCAGATATTGCCAGATATCTCTGGGAAGGCAAAATCCTTCCCAGTTGAGACCATTGACCTCATGATGACTACTGATGAATACAATTTTGTGTTTCATGTTAAAAGAATAAATGTCATTAATAGTAACAAATCTTTTAAAAAAACATTTTTATGAAACATAAAATCCAGTGTATCTTCTATTTTTATAGTTAAATAGAAAGTAAGATGTGAATTTTTTTATTATAACCCTTCCTTACATCTGGAAATTCCTTAAATCATCAAAACTTTCGCAATAAGGCAAATTCATCATTCTTTACTTACTAAGAGAGAAAAGAGAAATGTAAAACTAACCACAATTTGACAATGGCAGAAATTGAAACTGTTTTTTGGCTCAAGAAGATACTATTCAAATTGTAATATATAATGGCTCTAAAAATTTTAATGTGACTTAAACTACATAAACATATCCAGTGGACTCAGTAAAGAAGTACAGACAGTGAAAAATCAAACAAATGAAACACAGTCATTCTGCTTTTTTTTCCTTTATTTATTTATTTATTTATTAAAAAGATTTTGACTCTAAGCCAGTTTCACTTGATTGCAGATGCTAGAGAACACAAAAGACAGAGAAGATCTTCTGTGATCTGCTATAGGGTGTGTGTGTGTGTGTATTGTTATTTTTGTTGTTTAGTCGCTAAATTAAATCGTGTCTAACTGCTACCGAAAGGACTATAGCCCGCCAAGTTCCTTTGTTGGTGGGAACACTGAAGCGGATTGCCATTTCCTTCTCCAAGCAATCTTTCCGATCCAGGGATCGAACCCAAGTCTTCTGCATTGGCAGGGGGCTTCTTTACCACTGAACTACCTGGGAAGCCCATGTGTGTGTGTGTGTTACTAATGTCAATAAAGTGCAACTTAACTAGAAATAATATTTACATTAAAGTATATAATTCCTATTTACCACTATGTGTGCTTCAAACAACACTATGACAGTACTTGGTATAGAAGCAGTCACAAAGAATATAACAGAAGAAGAGATATTTTTTAACTTTTAAGTCTATTTTGACTCCTCCAACCCTTTCCATTAATTTCTAGAAAATTTTCCATAATACATTTATAATATCTTCAAAACACATACCAAAGCTCAATATAACTTTTTATTATATTGTATATTTGGATTAGTGCCCTGAAGTTTGCCATGTGAAAGACAAATGAACAGTTTTCCATTAGTATTATCAGATTAGAAACTTTTCATATTTTGCTTTTTGGTTTTCATTTTCTAGACAAATATTTCCTTTAAAAATCTCCCCTGAAGGACTTGCCGTGTGGTCCAGTGGTTAAGACTCCATGCCCCCAGTGCAAGAGACACACTGGTTCAATTATAGGTTGAGGAAACTTAAGATCCTGCCAGCCACACGGTGAGACCAAAAAACAAAACACTCCCTCCTGATTTTCATTCAAGAATTTCTTATCAGATTAATAGCCTGCACAAAGGAGCCATGAAATTGGGATCTAATATAAAGGCAACTAACAAAAACACTGGAATTAAGTTAGAAATAAATAACAATAACATAACTATAAAGCCCCAAATATTTGGAATCTCAGAAAGATACTTCTAAATAATCCAATGATTAAAAAAGAAATATTTTGAAGATTTAACAATATGTGAACTGATTAATAACAAAAATATAACACATAAGAATTTTAGAGACATAGCAAAAGAATGTCAAGAAGGCACAACATGGGCTTAAATGAAAAGTGATTAAATTCAATTATTGAAAAGTCTTCTGAAGAACTTAGAAGAGAAAGAAACTTAAGTGCAAATTAAGAAAAAAAAAGAAAATAATAAGGATTAAAATTCAATGAGCTATAAAGTTTTTATTTTTTTTTAATTTTATTTTTTTTTTAAATGCAATGTCCTCTGATTGAACAAGGCCATTTCTAAGAATTTGGTACATTGACATAATGGCACAGATTTGCAAAACAAGGAAAGCTTATTGCTGAACATTGGTAACATTTGTGATGGTTGTCCATCTACACAACCTGATTCTAACAGCAGAGTTAAGAACCTTATTGTGGTTACCAGAGGCAGAGGTATGGGCAGGGAGGATTGGATGAAGATAGTCAAAAGGTACACACTTTCAGTTGTAAAGTACTAGAGATGTAATGTACTAGGAATGTAATAAATGTAACTAACACTGCTTTAATTTATATAAGAGTTTAGAGAGTAAATCCCAAGAGTTCTCATCATAAGAAAAATATTATTTTTTTTCTATTTCTCTACTACTGTTACCCATATGATCACTAAGTTTATTGTGATCATCATTTCATATGTATGAAAGTCAAATCATTGTGCTGCCACACCTTAAATTTATACAGTGCTGTATGTTAATTGTATGTCAATAAAACTGGAAGAAAAACAACTTTATTGGCGTTCCATATTGAAGAAAACTATTTAGCCACCAGGAAGAAGGAGGTAGGTTATGTGCATTGGCTTGGGAATAAGGCTGGAATATACTGGGGAGAGGATGAGAAGTTGCAGAGCACCATGCATCGTGTGATTTTATCTTGTTAAATAAATATAAGAAAGCAATCCGAATACACATTTGTGTGTGCACTCACAAATCATTTAGGAAATATGTTCATGGCAAACTGTTGAGTGGTTAATGCTTAGAAACGGGAGCAGAGGTGCTTCATTTGAATTTTTTGGGATGTGCTTATATTACTTTCTCTGTTTGAAGGCAGAATTTCCTTTTTGTTTCTTTTAAGAACAAGGAAGCATGTTGTCAGTTAGGTCCTGACTGAAAATCATTGTACTTCTTTCTTGCACTGACCATATCAGAGACGAATAGCAGTGGTGACTGGATATAAAAAGACACCATGGACAGTAGGTAAAATCAGTCCTCTCCACCTAAAGAGAGAGCCGCTCTATCCTACAGTGCTTTTGGCAAAAGGCTTCAACCAGGTAATGAAATCACTTATCAAATAAAGGTAATATATTATTTAAGGAATTAAAGTTATCTATTTGTATCTATTTATATCACTCTATTTCAAGTTTGGAGGATGAAGGATGCTTTTTCCTCTTACCCAAGTTATTTCTCTTCCCAGGCCTACATCTGTCTCTCTCTAGACACTACTCAATTAAAATAAATTTTAAGATATTTTAAAACAGGAGGCAGAAGCTATCTCATGAATGGTTCTAAAAGAAGTGTTATTTCTGGAAGTTTCCAAATGGGCTAAGGGAATAGAGTGGGTCAGCATGTACTTGTGGGATCCAATAAGTAAGCCAACAACTATTAAGAGACCGAAGAGCAACTACCCAAAGACCAAGAGTAACTCACCAATAAGGCACTTGTACCTCCACCTGTTAACAATGCCTGTCTATCAAGTTAGTACCTGTGAAAGCAACCCAAGAACTAACAAAATGTTAAAAATATATTACTCAATTACTTTGTGTAATAGCAGTTTCATCTTGGAAAACATCATTTGAACTCTTTTAAAAGGGATTAAAAAATGTTCATTGCAGTATGTAAACACGAAATTACACATATAATAAATGAATAGCTTGTTAGATTTTCACAAATGCAACTCTTCCATATAAACGGCATCCAGATTAAGAAACAGTACATTATCAATACCCCAGAAACAACTAATTTTTTTAAATGTAGGGGACAATATATTTGTGGGCCTGTTTTTGGATTGTCTTGGGAAAGATCAATGTCACAATATTGAATTCTCCAATTTATGAGGGTGGTTTATCTCTTCCAAAGGGAAGCTTTGTAATTTAACAGCCTTCCTGGAAATGCTGGACAAGCAGGAAGAGTGACCACGTCCGTCAGTTTCTTCTGAGAGCCCCTGCAGGGAGATGCCCTGCTTCACCGCGTCCTCCAGGAAGGTTATGGATACGCTCCTTGACTTCGTGGTGTGGGCAGACTTGCCAGGTTAAGCCTCCAGTTTTCTAGCCATCACTCTCATTTTACCATCCCAGTCAGGTATTCGGTGTCCTCCTCCCTGCACAGAACATGCTCCATCATCTTATGCCACTTTTTCCCCTCCATTTCCTCTGCCAAGAATTTTTAGGTTGGCTCAGAGCAACGCACTTCGGTGATCTTTCATCTTAGTGTGGGGCTCTTGGTCCAGCCTCCTTCTGTGCTGGTCATTCTAGTGGTGCTGCTGGCTGTTCCTTGCGGATTTTGACCTCCTATCCGGAACTTTCCTAAATTTTGTTCTTCATACAAGTATGTCTTCAGGGCAAGCAGGGATATATACTTATTTTTTATAGAAGTATGCTTGATGCACAATATAAGTCACAGGTATACAACATAGGATGCACAACTATTAAAGGTTGCTGCTGCTGCTGCTAAGTCGCTTCAGTCGTGTCCAACTCTGTGCGACCCCACAGACAGAAGCCCACCAGGCTCCCCTGTCCCTGGGATTCTCCAGGCAAGAATACTGGAGTGGGTTGCCATTTCCTTCTCCAACGTATGAAAGTGGAAAGCGAAAGTGAAGTCGCTCAGTCGTGTCCAACTCTTAGCGACCCCATGGACTGGAGCCTACCACACCCCACTTATTATAAAACATTGCCTGTATTCCCTGTGTTGTATAATATATCTTTTTTTTTTTTTTTTTTTACAATAGGTCCTTGTTGTTAATCCATTTTATTTATTTTTTTTAATTTTTTTTATTAATTTTTTTTTGCAGGGGAAAATGGACAAAGGAAAGGATCAATGAGGGTGGAAGGGAAATGGGAAGAAAGAAGGGGAGTGATGGTGGGGAGGAGTATATGTAATTTCTTAACCAATGGCTTTCTGTTTTTAATCACAAAGAACACTTAAAAAAAATCATAGTGAATTCATCTTATATTAGGAGGTTTGTTCTCAAAATGAAAAGTTCAGGAAACAAAAAGTCCAGTTTGGGTGTCCTCATCTTTAGGCACGTCTTGGTATTTTGTATTGGTAAGTCTATCTTTACCACAATATATTATTTAGGACAGGATCACATTTGTCACCTCTTCCTCCCTACTACCCAAAGTGGTACCAAACCCACAAAATAGTCAATAAACCTCCACAGAGTGAACAAATAAGTCTTTTTTTTTTTTTTTTTTAAACTCTCCTGAGTGAACTGAATTTTTTGAGGCTCATAAGTAAATATGTTTTCCTCTTTACTTTGTCTATTACAGCCAGATTATATGAGTGGGGTATTAAAGTCTCCCACTATTATTGTATTGCTCTAGAGAATGTCCTTTAGTTTTTGTTGAAGAAATGGTTTAGTGGTGCAAAATTCTCTCAACTTTTGCTTATCTGTGAAGCTTTTGATTTCTCCTTCATATTTGAATGAGATCCTTGCTGGATACAATAATCTAGGCTGTAAGTTATTTTCCTTCATCACTTTAATTACGTCTTGCCATTCCCTCCTGGCTTGGAGAGTTTCTATTGAAAGATCAGCTGTTATCCTTATGGGAATTCCCTTGTGAGTTATTTGATGTTTTTCCCTTGCTGCTTTTAATATTTGTTCTTTATATTTAATCTTTGTTAATTTGATTAATATGTGTCTTGGGGTGCTTCGCCTTGGGTTTATCCTGTTAGGGACTCTCTGGATTTCTTGAACTTGAGTGGTTATTTCCTTCTCCATTTTAGGGAAGTTTTCAACTATTATCTCCTCAAGTATTTCCTCATGATCTTTCTTTTTATCTTCTTCTTCTGGAACTCCTATGATTCGAATGTTGTAGCGTTTGATGTTATCCTGGAGGTTTCTGAAATTGTCCTCATTTCTTTTGATACGTTTTTCTTTTTTCTCATCTGATTCATTTATTTCTAGGATTCTATCTTCTAGTTCACTAATCCTATCTTCTGCCTCTGTTATTTAAAGTTTTTAAAATAGAGGAAATCAATGAATCTAAATGTGGATGTTTTGGAAAAAAAATCAATAAAATTTGTAAGCCTCTGTGTAGACTGTTCAAGACTAAAAGAGAGAAAATGTGAATTACCAGTATCAGGAAAAAAAAAAAAAAAAAAAGTGGCCAGCACTACACACTCTCCTAATACTAAAATCAAAATGTGGTGACCTGCCTCTTGAGAAACCTGTACGCACGTCAGAAAGTAACAGTTAGAACTGGACATGGCAGCTAAGGAGCTAAGATGGCGGACGAGTAGGACGGGGAGAATACTTTCTCCTCCACAAATCCATTAAAAGAACATTTGAATGCTGACAAAATTCTACAAAACAACTTCTGAATGCCGGCAGAGGACATCAGGCACTTAGAAAGACAATTCATTGTCTTCAAAAGGAGAAAATGAGCCCTGCGGTAACTCCTCTTGTGGAGAAGCGGTGCGGATTAGCAAGCGGCGGCTGGGCTAGGAGGAGCGGTGCAGCCTGCATCGCTTTGAGAAAGGATTTGCCCTGGCTGTCTCGAGCGCTATCTGAGCGAAATAACCAGACTGTTGGTTATCTACTACATCAAGGACCAGCCCTAACTTGGGACACCACCAGGACTACCAGAGGAACAGGGGACTGCACTGAGATAGCCGGCTGCAGGCCGTCCCACTCTGGTGACAGGCAGCCAGGGCCGGAGGTGGGAAGTCACAGCCCTAGAGAGACACTGTCTACAGAACTCTAGGTAGGTTTCTGTGCTGACTCACGCTTCTTGGGGCTCTGGATGGTCAACATCTGCCTGAGAAAGTGCGCCAGTTGTATACCCAGAAAACTGAGCGGTGGGGAAGTGATAAGTCACAGCAGCTGCGCTCACTAAACATTTCATCACCTGTGCTACTCGGATCTGGGAAGGGCATAAAACGCAGACTCAACTGAGTCTGTGCTTCTGAGGATTATCCGAGTGCCTGAACCTGGCCGGCTTAAATTTGGGTGTTCATCTCTGCCCCCTTTGTAACAGGGCAGAAATCAGATATTGAAAAGACCTGCAAACCACCTCAAGAAAGAGAATTCAACAAACTACCAGAATACAGTAAGGACACTTTAAACTTGGCAATTTTAACAAAATGAAGAGACAAAAGAATACCCAGCAGCTAAAGGAACAGGATAGATGCCCACCAAACCAAACCAAAGAGGAAGAGATAGGGAATTCACCTGATAAAGAATTCTGAATAATGATTGTGAAATTAATCCAAAATCTCGAAATCAAAATGGAATCACAGTTAGAGTCTGGAGACAAGGATTGAGAAGATGCAAGAAAGGTTTAACAAGGACCTAGAAGAAATAAAAAAGAGTCAACACATAATGAATAATGCAATAAATGAGATCCAAAACATCCTGGAGGCAGCAAATAGTAGAATAACAGAGGCAGAAGATAGGATTAGCGAATTAGAAGATAGAATCCTAGAGATAAATGAATCAGAGGAGCAAAAAGAAAAACGAATTAAAAGAAGTGAGGACAATCTCAGAGACCTCCAGGATAACATTAAACGTTACAACATTCGAGTCATAGGAGTTCCAGAAGAAGAAGATAAAAAGAAAGACCATGAGGAAATACTTGAGGAGATAATAGTTGAAAACTTCCCTAAATTGGAGAAGGAAATTACCACTCAAGTTCAAGAAATCCAGAGAGTCCCTAACAGGATAAACCCAAGGCGAAGCGCCCCAAGACACATATTAATCAAATTAACAAAGATTAAATATAAAGAACAAATATTAAAAGCAGCAAGGGAAAAACATCAAATAACTCACAAGGGAATTCCCATAAGGCTAACAGCTGATCTTTCAATAGAAACTCTCCAAGCCAGGAGGGAATGGCAGGACATAATTAAAGTGATGAAAGAAAATAACTTACAGCCTAGATTATTGTATCCAGCAAGGATCTCATTCAAATATGAAGGAGAAATCAAAAGCTTCACAGATAAGCAAAAGCTGAGAGAATTTACCATTTCTCCAACAAAAACTAAAGGACATTCTCTAGATAGGAATCACTAAAAGGGTGTATAAATTCGAACCCAAAACAATAAAGTAAATCCTATTTATCAATAATTGCTTTAAACGTTAATGGGCTGAATGCCCTAATCAACAAAGACTGGCCGAATCGACACAAAAACAAGACCCCAACATACCTTGTCTACAAGAGACAACCAAAAGACTAAAATGGGTCAAATGGAAAAACTAGACCTCTATATATGTTGTCTACAAGAGAACCACCTTAAAATAGGGGATATATACTGACTGAAAATGAAGGGCTGGAAAAAGATTTTCTATGCAATTATGGCGGGGAAGGCGATGGCACCCCACCCCAGTACTCTTGCCTGGAAAATCCCATGGATGGAGGACCCTAGTGGGCAGCAGTCCATGGGGTCGCTAAGAGTCGGATACGACTGGGCGACTTCACTTTCACTTCTCACTTTCATGCATTTGAGAAGTCAATGGCAACCCACTCCAGTGTTCTTGCCTGGAGAATCCCAGGGACGGGGGAGCCTGGTGGCCTGCCGTCTCTGGGGTCGCACAGAGTCGGACATGACTGAAGCGACTGAGCAGCAGCAGCAGCATGCAATTATGGACCAAAAGAAAACAGGAGTAGCAATACTCATATCAGATAAAATTGACTTTAAAGATCCTGAAAAGGAGACAATCAAGGTTATACATAATGACTTAAAGGAACAATCCAAAAAGAAGTTATAACAATTATAGATATATATGCATCCAACATTGGAGCATTATATATCTAAGACAAACATTAATTAATATGATAGAAGAAATATACAACAATACAATAATAGTGGGAGACTTTAATACCCCACTCATACTTATACAATCTGGCTGTAATAGACAAAGTAAACAGGAAAACATATTTATTTATGAGCCTCAAAAAATTCAGTTCACTCAGGAGAGTTAAAAAAAATTGACTTATTTGTTCACTCTGTAAAGCTTTATTGACTATTTTATGGGACTGGTACCACTTTGGGTAGTAGGGAGGAAGAAGTAACAAATGTGATCCTGTCCTAAATAATATACTGTGGTAAAGATAGACCTACCAATACAAAATACCCAGATGTGCCTAAGATGAGGACACCCAAACTGGACTTTTAGTTTCCTGAACTTTTCATTTCCAGATCAAACCTCCTAATATAGGATGAATTCAATATGATTTTTTTAAGTGTTCTTTGTGATTAAAAACAGAAAGCCATTAGATAAGAAATTACATATACTCCTCCCCACCATCATTCCCCTTCTTTCTTCCCATTTCCCTCCCACCCTCATTGATCCTTTCCTTTGTCCATTTTCCCCTGCAAAAAAAAAAAAAAAAAAAAGATAGCTAGACAAGCCCAGGCTATGAGACAAGGCCAGCATTCCGAGGCACAGTTTGATGGAGAGATGATCTTTCTTTTTTATCCTTAAGTAATGACATAAAGGGCTTCCCAGTTGGCACTAGCGGTAGAGAGCCTGCCTCCCAATGCAGGATACATAAGAGATGCAGGCTTGATCCCTGGGTTGGGAAGATCTCCTGGAGGAGAAAATGGCAACCCACTCCAGTAAAAAAAAAAAAAAAAAAAAGAACTGGACATGGAACAACAGACTAGTTCCAAATAGGAAAAGGAGTACGTCAAGGCTGTATATTGTCACCCTGCTTATTTAACTTATATGCAGAGTACATCATGAGAAACGCTGGGCTGGAAGAAACACTAGCTGGAATCAAGATTGCCGGGAGAAATATCAATAACCTCAGATATGCAGATGACACCACCCTTATGGCAGAAATTAAAGAGGAACTAAAAGGCCTCTGGATGAAAGTGAAAAAGGAGAGTGAAAAAATTGGCTTAAAGCTCAACATTCAGAAAACTAAGATCATGCCATCTGGTCCTATCACTTCATGGCAAATAGATGGGGAAACAGTGTCAGACTTTAGTTTTTGGGGCTCCAAAATCACTACAGATGGTGACTGCAGCCATGAAATTAACAGATGCTTACTCCTTGGAAGAAAAGTTATGACCAACCTAGACAGCATATTAAAAAGCAGAAATATTACATTGTCAACAAAGGTCTGTCTTGTCAAAGCTATGGTTTTTCCAGTAGTCATGTATGGATGTGAGAGTTGGACTATAAAGAAAGCTGAGCGCCGAAGAATTGCTGCTTTTGAACTACGGTGTTGGAGAAGACTCTTGAGAGTCCCTTGGACTGCAAGGAGATCCAACCAGTCCACCCTAAAGGAGATCAGTCCGGGGTGTTCATTAGAAGGACTGATATTGAAGTGAAGCTCCAATACTTTGGCCGTCTGATGCAAAAAGCTGACTTGTTTGAAAAGACCCTGATGCTGGGAGGGATTAGGGGCAGGAGGAGAAGGGGATGGCAGAGGATGAGATGGTTGGATGGCATCACCGACTCTTTGGACATGAGTTGGGTAAACTCTGGGAGTTGGTGATGGACAGGGAGGCCTGGCATGCTGCGGTTCATGTGGTTGGAAAGGGTCAGACACGAGTGACTGAACTGAACTGATGGAGATACTATGAACAACTTTGTGCCAATAAATTCAACTGTTTTTTCCCTTAAAGATACAAATTACCAAAACTGACCAAAGGAAAATATAACTATTTGAAAAACCCTTTCCAGTTAAATTAAAATTGAAGTTAAAAATCTTCCTACAAAGGAAGTTCTAAATGATTAACTGCTGAATTCCCCAAAACACCTAAGAAAGAATTATTATTAATTCGATGCAAACACTTCCAGAAAAATAAATTAGGAAACAATTTTCAACTATTTTTATGACATCAGTGTGTGTGTGAGTGAGTTGTGGGTGCGTGTGCACACATGCGCACACATGCTTTCACTGTTTCTCTCAGTCGTGTCTGAACTTTGAGACCCCATGGACTGTAGCCTGCCAGGTTCCTATGTTCATGGAATTTTCCAGGCAAGAATACTGGAGCAGGTTGCCATTTCTTTCTCCAGGAGATCTTTCTGAATTGGGGCTTGAATCCACATCTCGTGCCTCTCCAGTACTGGCAGGTGGATTCTTTACCACTGCACCATGTGGGAAGTCCAAGTGTTGTTATTCACTATTGTTTTCAAGTGAAAATTAGAGAATAACTGTACCATAAAACAGACATATAGAATCTCTCATAGGGAGAGATGTGAAAATTACTTAAAGTTAGCAAATTTCGTGATAGTTGCTCTGTAGTGTCTGATGACTCTTTGTAACCCAGGGGCTGTAGCCTGCCAGGCTTCTCTATCCATGGAATTCTCTGGGCAAGAACAATGTAGTGTGTAGCCATGCCCTTCTCCAGCGGACCTTCCCAACCCAGAGTTGGAACCTGGGTCTTCTGCATCATAGGCATAGTCTTTACTTTTAAATTCTTTATATTTGCAAGCGAATTTAAATGATATATTTTAAAATACATAATATATACTATGTATTCTGGCAATGTAAGTTTGCTTTAAAGTCCAAACAGTCAATATATGTGATTCATCCTATTAATCAAATAAAAGAGAAAGAGTCTAAACGTGTTTGGAAAGATGCAAGAAAAAGCATTTAACAAAAGTATCTACTCATTTATGGGTAAAAGTTGGAAGCAAGTAAAAAAGTACTTAGTGAAACTAGGAATATAGGAATGGAAGGAAATACCTTAATCTGATTAAGAATGTCTATGGAAAAAAGTCTACCTCCATCACCTCTTCCTGGTTCTCATATTTTGGAATACAGAAAGGTCACTGGATGTGGGTGTTTTCAAAAAGGATCATCTCCTCCTATCTGCTTGCTCTATGAAGATCATTACAAATGGAGTAGAAGGTTTTATGTATTTATCTTTAGAACTAGGATATCCTGGAAATGAAGAGGTTTTGAGGAGCTACTCCACATTCAAGGTCAGGAGAGGTGGCCGTGAGGAGATACCCCTCCTCCAAGGTAAGGAGCAGTGGCTGCACTTTGCTGGAGCAGCCGTGAAGAGATACCCTCTGTTCAAGGTAAGAGAAACCCAACTAGGAGGGTAGGTGCTTCGAGAGGGCATCATAGGGCAGACACACTGAAAACATAATCACAGAAAACTAGTCAATCTAATCACACGGACCATAGCCTTGTCTAACTCAATGAAACTAAGCCATGCCATGTGGGGCCACCCATGATGGGTGGGTCATGGTGGAGAGGTCTGACAGAATGTAGTCTACTGGAAAAGTGGGTGGCAAGCCACTTCAATATTCTTGCCTTGAGAACCCCATGAATAGTATGAAAAAGTAAAATGATAGGATACTGAAAGAGGAACTCCCCAGGTTGGTAGGTGCCCAATATGCTCTAGGAGATTAGTGGGGAAATAACTCCAGAAAGAATGAAGGGATGGAGACAAAGCAAAAACAATACCCAATTGTGCATGTGACTGGTGATAGAAGCAAGGTCCGATGCTGTAAAGAGCAATATTGCATAGGAGCCTGGAATGTTAGGTCCATGAACCAAGGCAAATTGGAAGTGGTCAAACAGGAGATGGCAAGAGTGAATGCTGAGATTCTAGGAATAAGCGAACTAAAGTGGACTGGAATAGGTGAATTTAACTCAGATGATCATTATATCTACTACTGTGGGCAGGAATCCCTTAGAAGAAATGGAGTAGCCATCATGGTCAACAAAAGAGTCTGAAATGCAGTACTTGGATGCAATCTCAAAAATGACAGAATGATCTTTGTTTGTTTCCAAGGAAAACCATTCAATATAACAGTTATCCAGGTCTATGCCCCAACCAGTAACACTGAAGAAGCTGACGTTGAACAGTTCTATGAAGACCTACAAACCTCTTAGAACTAACACCCAAAAAAGATGTCCTTTTCATTATAGGGGACTGGAATGCAAAAGTAGGAAGTCAAGAAACATCTGGAGTAATAGGCAAATTTGGCTTTGGAGTACAGAATGAAGCAGGGCAAAGGCTAATAGAGTTTTGCCAAGAGAACACACTGGTCATAGCAAACACCCTCTTCCGACAACACAAGAGAAGACTCTATACATAGACATCACGAGATGAAAAACACCACAATCTGACTGACTATATTCTTTGCAGCCAAAGATACAGAAGCTCTATACAGTCAGCAAAAACAAGACCGGGAGCTGACTGCAGCACACATCATGAACTGCTAATGGCCAAATTCAGACTGGAATTGAAGAAAGTAGGGAAAACCACTAGACCATTCAGGTATGACCTAAATCAAATCCCTTATGATTATACAGTGGAAGTGAGAAATAGATTTAAGGGCCTAGATCTGATAGGTAGAGTGCCTGATGAACTATGGAATGAGGTTCGTGACATTGTACATGACAGGGATCAAGACCATCCCCATGGAAAAAAAACGCAAAAAAGCAAAATGGCTGTCTGGAGAGGCCTTACAAATAGCTGCCAAAAGAAGAGAAGCAAAAGGCAAAAGAGAAAAGGATAGATATAAGCATCTGAATGCAGAGTCCCAAAGAATACCAAGGAGAGATATGAAAGCCTTCCTCAGTGATAAATGCAAAGAAATAGAGGAAAACAACAGAATGGGAAAGACTAGAGATCTCTTCAAGAAAATTAGAGATAACTAGGGAACAATTCATGCAAAGATGGGCTCCATAAAAGACAGAAATGGTATGGACCTAACAGAAGCAGAAGATATTAACAAGAAGTAGCAAGAATACACAGAAGAACTGTACAAAAAAGAGCTTCACGACCAAGATAATCACGACGGTATGATCACTCACCTAAAGCCAGACATCCTGGAACGTGAAGTCAAGTGGGCCTTAGAAAGGATCACTATGAAAAAAGCTAATGGAGGTGATGGAATTCCAGTTGAGCTATTTCAAATCCTGAAAGATGATGCTGTGAAAGTGTTGCACTCAATATGCCAGCAAATTTGGAAAACTCAGCAGTGACCACAGGACTGGAAAAGGTCAGTTTTCATTCCAATCCCAAAGAAAGGCAATGCCAAAGTATGCTCAAACTACCCCACAATTGCACTCATCTCACACACTAGTAAAGTAATGCTCAAAATTCTCCAAGCCAAGCTTCAGCAATACGTTAACTGTGAACTTCCAGATGTTCAAGCTGGTTTTATAAAAGGCAGAGAAACCAGAGATCAAATTGCCAACATCTGCTGGATCATGGAAAAAGCAAGAGAGTTCCAGAAAAACATCTATTTCTGCTTTATTGACTATACCAAAGCCTTTGACTGTGTGGATCACAATAAACTGTGGAAAATTTTGAAAGAGATGGAAATACCAGACCACCCGACCTGCCTCTTAAGAAACCTATATGCAGGTCAGGAAGCAACCGTTAGAACTGGGCATGGAACCACAGACTGGTTCCAAATTGGAAAAGGAGTATGTCAAGGCTGTATATTGTCACCCTGCTTATTTAACTTATATGTAGAGTACATCATGAGAAACGCTGGGATGGAAGAAACAGAACTTGGAATCCCGATTGCCGGGAGAAATATCAATAACCTCAGATATGCAGATGACACCACCCTTATGGCAGAAAGTGAAGACAAACTAAAAAGCCTCATGATGAAAGTGAAAAAAGAGAGTGAAAAAGTTGGCTTAAATCTCAACATTCAGAAAACTAAGATCATGGCATCTGGTCCCTTCACTTCATGGCAAATAAATGGACAAACAGTGGAAACAGTCGCAGACTTCATTTTTGGGGGCTCCAAAATCACTTCAGATGGTGACTGCAGCCATGAAATTAAAAGATGCTTACTCCTTGAAAGGAAAGTTATCACCAACCTAGATAGCATATTCAAAAGCAAAGCCATTGCTTTGCCAACAAAGGTCTGTCTAGTCAAGGCTATGGTTTCTCCAGTGGTTATGTATGGATGTGTGATTTGGACTATAAAGAAAGCTAAGTGCCGAAGAATTGATGCTTTTGAGCTGTGTTGTTGAAGAAGACTCTTGAGGGTCCCTTGGACTGCAAGGAGATCCAACCAGTCCATTCTAAAGGACATCAGTCCTGTGTGTTCTTTGGAAGGAATGATGCTAAAGCTGAAACTCCAATACTTTGGCCACCTCATGCAAAGAGTTGACTCATTGGAAAAGACTCTCATGCTGGGAGGGATTGGTGGCAGGAGGAGAAGGAGATGACAGAGAATGTGATGGCTGGATGGCATCACCGACTTGATGCACATGAGATTGAGTGAACTCCTGGAGCTGGTGATGGATAGGGAGGCCTGGCATGCTGCACTTCATGGGGTCACAAAGAGTCAGACATGACTGAGTGACTGAACAGAACTGAACTGAACAACAACTCCAGGCCAGCCTGGTTAGTATATATGTCAGGTCGCATTCCAAACGGGAATATTGAGTTTTGGATGCAGTACAACCCATGTATTTATGGAATAATACTCTATTTACTTGTAATATGTAATCTTTTTATATAATGAATTCAGTTTGCTAATATTTGTTAGGCATATTTTGCATCTAGGCTCATGAGAGATATTTGTACATAGGATTTAAAAAAACAATTAGTATCTTTGTTTTTGGAGTCAGGTCAGGAAATATCCTCATTTGCTTGTATGTTTGTATAGATCTGGCATTATTAATTCTTTAACTATTTGGTAGAAAATCCGTTGATTTAAAAAAATTATTGGCATGTAGTTGATTTATATAATGTTAGATTCAATTGTATAGCAGAGTGATTCAGTCATACATATTCATATATCCACTCTTTATTTTAGATTCTTTCCCCATATGTAGCATTACAGATTATTGATTGAGTTGAAAATCCATTGATTTTTTACAGCTTTTTTATTTTCTTACTTACCCAAGTAAATTTGTGAATTTCCCTTAATCTCTGATTTCACTGCACCCTACAATTTTGTCTTTGCGGTGTTTTCTTTATCTTTCAGTGCAAACTATTTTCTTTTTACTCTTTGGTTTTTTTTTCTGACACCATAGATTATTTATAAGTGTGTTGTGGAACTTCCATAAACCTGTGATTTTCCAGATATTTTGTTATTGCTTTCTCATTTAACTGTGTAATAGTCAGTGAATATGTTCTATATTGTTTCAATTTTTCTAAATTGTTTGAAAGAGACATTTTAAAGCTGGTATATTACCTATTTTATTAAATATTTCCTTTGCAAATGGAAAAAAATGTGTTTTCCACTGATTTTGAGTGTAGTATTCTTTATACATCAATTTGATCGAGTTATGTGATACTGTTGTTCAGGATTTCTATAGCCTTACTGATTTTCTTTCTACTTTTTACATTAATTCCTGAGAGAGAAGTGTTTCAAATCTCTAACTCCAATTGTGGATTTCTCTATTTCACCTTTAATTTTTGTTTGTTTTTGCTTTTTATTGAAGCTTAGTGTTGGATGCATACACATTTAGAACTGTTATACTTTCTAAAGTATTAGCATTTCATTATTATGAAGTGTCCCTCCTTATCCCCAAGGATATCCTTTTCCTTGAAGTATATTTTGATGTTATTTTGATTACTGATATTAAATAATAAGTCATTTCTCCTTTCTTAAAAGTAAAGTTTTCATAATAGAATATTTTCCATTTTTTATATTTAACTTAGATCTTTCATAGTCAAACTAAGATTCTTATAGACAGAGTATGATTGGGTGTTAAATTTTACTCAGTCTAATAATGTTTATCCTTTGATTTCCATTTTTAGACCATTTATTTAATGTGTGTTTCTTCTCCATTAAAGATTTAGAATAAACCTCTAAGATCTATATAAGGCTCTGAAACTCCATTGAGCCATCTGACGTTAAGCCTCTGTATTATTGAAATTTTGAGTTGGGTTTCTGGAAATTGTGGGTGTAACTTTCTTTTGTAGTTTGTCTCTATTTATCCAATATTTCTAAATGTTTATTGGACGGGAGAGTCTTCCTTGTTAGTTCAGTTTCCCATATCAACTATAAATCTATTTTACCTCTTTTAGGTCTATGTTTCTAGATATGTAAAATGGAGATAATTACTCCTAACTTACTGGATGTATATGAAAACAAATTAAATTAATGTATGCTCATAGCTCAGCATATTGCCTAGCAAAGTATAAATATTAAGTAAAAATAGTACATTATAATTCCAAAAAACATACATTGAAATTATGACATAAACTACCAAAACTCAGCATTTGAAGCAACTTGAAACTGTTAACTCTTTAAAGTGTTCTAATGAAATACTAAATAAATTTTCTTAATATCTAAAATGTAGAGCAAAATTATGAGATAAGTTAGATAGTCTTCATATTGTTTATTTTTTAATTTCTCAACATTTTTTGATAAATATCCTTCAAGTGGCATTATGTTTCGGGTTATTGTCTGAGTTTTCAATTTTGTTACAGAGATATCATGCATAAAAGGCTTCTGTATTATGTATTCTGCTAGAAGGCTTTTGAGTAGATGTATTCTTATTTCTCTTTATACAAAATTGATGTCTAATGGATGGATTTTAACATCTTGTAAGAGAGTGATAGTTAAGACTAAGGACAGAGGATTGTAAATCAGAATTTCTGATATTTTTTGATGGCCCAGACTAACGGACCTAAAAGTCTATATATACATGTTATATTTACCTTATTGATTAGGATACTTCCAAATCATTTTAAGGATGAACATGGGAGCTTTGAAGAATATTTATCCTTAGGAGAGTTAAAGAGAGACGGAGTAAGGAAGAACAAGAGAGAGCAAGAAAGAAAAAGAAAGTGAATCTATTGAGTTAAATTAGTAAATAATTAAGAGTGGTTAAAACAACAATGTTCACACATTTTTTAATTTAAGGCCTGTTCAATCCTTTTAAAATTCATTTGAGTCTGCAATTATTTAAGCTGTGGGCTGTGAATTGAAGAGAAAGTAAAATTATAGATTTTAAGTATATAGCTGGAGGTAATATATAAATCCAATTGATCAGTCTGGCAGAGAATTGATGCCACAATTTGTACCCAGTGGCATTTTCTCTCTCTTTCTCAACTGGCTTTAGAACATTATCAGAAAGTCAATAGAATACGCCAATATAGTGATATACTTTCAGTCATAAGCTCCTTGTTCAGATTAAAGCTTCGGTGCTCACATTGTGGATAATAATGGACAGACAACCTGACTCCATCTCACTATGTGTCATCCAGAAAGGACTTGACTCAACTTACTACACAATTCTGACCCTAAGAGCCAGCCAAACTGGTAACAGAGGGCGACTGTCTCTTCAGAATAAAAAAACAGAGGGAGAGGATAAAATGTACAGAGCTGCAGTCTGGCTTCAGACATTTCTCTAGCAGCCTCCTGTCTCCGACTGGCTTTCCTGATGTTCTGATCAAGTTACCTTTAAAACTCACTTTTGATTTCATGCTTTGATTCTCTTTCTCTTAATTTATTAATGCATTTACCACATTATCAGGATTATCTTTACAGCTCATTCCCTTTCAAGCTTGCTCATTCCTGTAAAACTATTAGGAAAGTTTTTACTGTCTTTCATTTGTTGCATAAGAATTTCATTTGAAGGTTATTTATGTCACATATCTTTTTATTCTCTAACTGCACAAAACTCTGTGAGGAGGACGTCTATGTCGTGGTCCATGCATGGGTTGGAAAAGAATTTCCAGACATGAGACAGAATGAGAGGGAAATAAAATTTATTAGAGTGGGAGAAACTGTTAGAACAGCAGGCCAGCTCAAGGGAGAACCGACATTGAAAGGGGTCCTTAGTCCACTTTTATACCCAGGATACAAGGAGTGGGATAGAGGTCTTATAGGTCATTTGCTGAACTGGATGAAGCGCATATACTGGGTAGTGTACATATACTGGGGGTAAGGGAAGAGTAAGGTAAATACTTTCTCCCTATAGGGTAAGAGGGGAGACAGGCTATACTGTTCAGGAGGACCTGAAATCCGTTAATAGTTACAACATGGGGAAAGGAAGGAAGATAAGGGTCTGGTTTTTTCTGTTCCCGCATTCCAAGACTCTCCTTGGTTTTATCTGCTCTTTCATTCTTGGGTCACCACAGTCTATTTCATATATTTTGTCCTCAGTAAATGTGTTTAACTTGTTGGCAGCATTCAGGCAGAGTATGCCTATATTATTTATTAATATTATCAGAAGTTTTGATTCCATAAACTGTCATACAGCATATTCCATAAAGACCCCATCTAAGCTTGCCTCAGGCAAATTTTTACTTTAACTAGTATATAAATTTTAAATAAGTTCCTGTGGCCATAATGAACATAAAAGACCACAGATGGGGAAAGGAGACAGAGAAAGCTGGTACTCCACGTGGGACCTTATATCCTAGTGCGGAATATAATCAATTAGCAAGCATAACTAAATACATGGGGTGTCAGAAGAAGATGAATGCTGTGGAGAATAGGATGTAAAGGGAAAGAAGAGTATGTACTGGGAGGGGATGAGGATACAGGATGATCATGGAAGACTTTCCTGATTAGGTGATATTCGAGCAAAGACCTAAAGAAACTAAAGGAGCAAAGACATGTCGACATATGGGAAAACAGCATTCCAGGCTGAAAGAAAAGTATCTACTAGTCCCTGACATTCATTTCAGGCAGAAAGAAAAATATCTACAAGGTCCTTACATTGAGACGTGTTGGCAGGTTCAGGAAAAAAGAATGGACACTAGTGTGTTGGGAGCAGTGTAATCAAAGAGGAGAGTCTTAAGTTGGTTTCCCCTGAGTTATGGACTCATGTGCAAGTGATTTATTAAGAAAGTGATAAGGTGGAGGGGAAAGCAGAAAAACTAAACATTAATGTAATTTCAGAAAACAAAGATCATGGCATCGGTCCCATCACTACATGGGAAATAGATGGAGAAACAGTGGCTGATTTTACTTTGGGGGCTCCAAAATCACTGCAGATGGTGACTGCAGCCATGAAATTAAAAGACGCTTACTCCTTGGAAGAAAAGTTATGACCAACCTAGACAGCATATTAAAAAGCAGAGACATTACTTGGCCAACAAAGGTCTGTCTAGTCAAGGCTATGATTTTTTCAGTAGTCATGTATGGATGTGAGAGTTGGACTATAAAAAAAACCAAAGAATTGCTGTTTTTGAACTGTGGTGTTGGAGAAGACTCTTGAGAGTCCCTTAGACTGCAAGGAGATCCAACCAGTCCATCCTAAAGGAAATCAGTCCTGTATATTTATTGGAAAGACTGACGCTGAAGCTGAAACTCCAATACTTTGGCTACCTCATGCAAAGAATGGACTCATTGTAAAAGACCCTGATTCTGGGAAAATTGAATTGAAGGCAGGAGGAGAAGGGGATGACAGAGGATGAGATGGTTGGATGGCGTCACTGACTCAATGGACATGAGCTTGAGTAAACTCCAGGAGTTGGATGGACAGGGAGGCCTGGCATGCTGCACAGTCCATGGGGTCGCAAAGAGTCAGACATGACTGAGCGACTGAACTGAACTGACTGAATATATCTATTTTAAATAATATCCTGTGGCAATAATAAAGATAAAAGACCTTGATGGCACAAGTGATAAATCAATGAGACCAGTTAAAAGGCCATTGTAATATTTTTGGAAAGATAAACTGGTGGGACTAAAGTGATAAAATATGAAAACACAGTCAATAGAACCTGCTCATGGATTTCAAAATTAATTCTCCATTTCTGTTCAGCCTGAGTGTCTCTCTCTTTCTCTTTCCTAAATACCTTTTCTCATCTCTTACCAATCCACTTTTGTTATAAAAGATAATTGTTCAGATTAGATAGATTTTTGTTATCTGTTTTATAACTACTCAACATTCACACTTCATATGAGTCCTGATTAACCTTTGAACATTACTATCTCTAACACTTTAGATACTTACCTACCAACAAATATTAATTTTTCTTTAACATGTCCCAGCTTACTCTGATATTTTTTTCATCCTTCCCTTTGTTTTTAATATTTTCCACATATGCCAAGATGGTGGGATACATCTTGGATTGCTCCTTTTTGGGGAAAATTGATTTCTGTCTTCAGTTCAGTAACTCAGTTCTGTCTGACTCTTTGCGACTCCATGAACTGCAGCACACCAGGGCTCCCTGTCCGTCACCAACTCCTGGAGTCCACCTAAACCCATGTCCATCGAGTCAGTGATGCCATCCAACCACCTCATCCTCTGTTGTCCCATTCTCCTCCTGCCCTCAATCTTGCCCAGCATCAGTCTCTTTTCAAATGAGTCAGCTTTTTGCATCCAGTGGCCAGAGTATTGGAGCTTCAGCTTCAATATCAGTCCTACCAATGAACACCCAGGACTGATCTCCTTTAGGATGGACTGGTTGGATCTCCTTGTAGTCCAGGGGACTCTCAAGAGTCTTCTCCAACACCACAGTTCAAAAACAGCAATTCTTTGGCACTCAGCTTTCTTTATAGTCCAACTCTGACATCCATACATGACTACTGGTAAAACCATAGCCCTGACTAGATGGACGTTTGTTGACAAAGTAATATCTCTGCTTTTCAATATGCTGTCTAGGTTGGTCATAACTTTTCTTCCAAGGAGTAAGTGTCTCTTAATTTCATGGCTGCAATCACCATCTGCAGTGATTTTGGAGCCCAGAAATATAAAGTCAGCCACTGTTTGCAATGTTTCCCATCTATTAGCCATGAAGTGATGGGACTGGATTCCATGATCTTAGTTTTCTGAATGTTGAACTTTAAGCCAATTTTTCACTCTCCTCTTTCACTTTCATCAAGAGGCTCTGTAGTTCTTCTTCACTTTCTGCCATAAGGGTGGTGTCATCTGCATATCTGAGGTGATTGATATTTCTCCCAGCAATCTTGATTCCAGTTTGTGCTTCCTCCAGCCCAGCGTTTCTCATGATGTACTCTGCATATATGTTAAATAAGCAGGGTGACAATATACAGACTTGACGTACTCCTTTTCCTCTTTGGAACCAGTCTGTTGTTTCATGTCCCGTTCTAACTTGCTTCTTGACCTGCATGGAGGTTTCTCAAGAGGCAGGTCAGGTGGTCTAGTATTCCCATCTCTTTCAAAATTTTCCACAGTTTATTGTGATCCACATAGTCAAAGGCTTTGGCATAGTCAATAAAGCAGAAATAAATGTTTTTCTAGAACCCTCTTGCTTTTTTGATGATCCAGCAGATGTTGGCAATTTGATCTCTACTTCCTCTCCCTTTTTTAAGACTCTGTCTTAGATCAAGATAAAAAAAAAAGTTTCCTTCTTTAGCCATAAATGTTCATCACAACTCAGTAAAAGAAAATACTGACTTGTATAATAAGAAAAGCACACACAAACATCAAAATATGAACAGGATATATATAGAAAATTTTTAGAAAATATTCATCTTATCTGATTTAACATTTTTATCATCATGACTTGTTAATTCCTTAATGAAGCAATGAGAAGAAATTGAAGTATTTCTGTATGTAAATGCTTTAATTATAAGAGTGGAGGATGAACTTTTTTGTTTTGGTTTTTCATTTTTCTTTTCTGAGAAATATCAATAACCTCAGATATGCAGATGACACCACCCTTATGGCAGAAAGTGAAGAGGAACTAAAAAGCCTCTTGGTGAAAGTGAAAGTGGAGAGTGAAAAGGTTGGCTTAAAGCTCAACATTCAGAAAACAAAGATCATGGCATCTGGTCCCATCACTACATGGGAAATAGATGGAGAAACAGTGGAAACAGTGTCAGACTTTATTTTTCTGGGCTCCAAAATCACAGAAGATGGTGACTGCAGCCATGAAATTAAAAGACGCTTGCTCCTTGGAAGGAAAGTTATGACCAACCTAGATAGCATATTCAAAAGCAGAGACATCACTTTGCCAACAAAGTTTCTCCTAGTCAAGGCTATGGTCTTTCTTGTGGTCATGTATGGATGTGAGAGCTGGACTGTGAAGAAGGCTGAGCGCCGAAGAATTGATGCTTTTGAACTGTGGTGCTGGAGAAGACTCTTGAGAGTCCCTTGGACTGCAGGGAGATCCAACCAGTCCATTGTGAAGGAGATCAGCCCTGGGATTTCTTTGGAAGGAATGATGCAAAAGCTGAAACTCCAGTATTTTGGCCATCTCATGCAAAGAGTTGACCCATTAGAGAAGACTCTGATGCTGGGAGGGATTGGGGGCAGGAGGAGAAGCGGACGACAGAGGTTGAGATGGCTGGATGACATCACTGACTCGATGGATGTGAGTCTGAGTGACCTCCGGGAGTTGGTGATGGACAGGGAGGTCTGGCGTGCTGCGATTCATGGGGTCGCAAAGAGTCGGGCACGACTGAGTGACTGATCTGATCTGATGTGATTTAAAAATAAGTATGAAAGTAAAATACATGTGTGCATGTGAGTATACCTGTGAGACTTACAGCCATTAAGTCTCCAGGAATTAGTGCATAATCTCTAGCCACGGACATGCTGTGCATAACTGTCAATGTTTTAGATTTCTTCCTTATGAAATAAAATTTTCCTCTCTTATCCTTATAAACTTTAAGGTATAAACAATGGAATTTTCCAAAATTAAAGAGTTTAGTCTGTTCACATATTTGGATGTTTGTATATAAGTATTTAATAAGGATCTTTCTAGGAATTCCTGTTGAAACACAATCTATCTGCACAAAGAGAAAGTTTACAATATTGAAGATGTATATTCCTGTTTAGTTTCTTGGGTTTTGAATGTGGCACAAAGTATACCTAGTTAACTACTCAATACCTTAAACGTGGAAAATGATTGTAAAGAATTACAATGTTTCAGTAGATTGTAGGGATATGTACAATATTTCCTCCAAAAGAATGAACACATGTGTAAAGAAAGAATCAACAGAAACAAAAACACAAATACAGTATACTAACGCATATATATGGAATTTAGAAAGATGGTAACAATAACCCTATTTTTGAGACAGCAAAAGAGACACTGATGTATAGAACAGACTTTTGGACTCTGGGACTGGGAGAGGGTGGGATGATTGGGGAGAATAGCATTGAAATATGTATAATATCATATCTGAAACGAGTCGTCAGTCCAGGTACGATGCCTGATAACAGATGCCTGGGGCTGGAGCACTGGGACGACCTGGAGGGATGGTGTGGGGAGGGGGGAGGGAGGAGGGTTCAGGATGGGGAACACGTGTATTCTGGTGGCGGATCCATCTTGATGTATAGTAAAAGCAATACAATATTGTAAAGTTAAGCAAAATAAAAAAATAAAAAAAATAATAATAAAAAAGAAAGAATCAACAAGAGAGAACATACTTAAAGGTCATTAAAAAATTAATTCTGTCAGTGCTTCTATAGAAAATCAAATGGCTTACCAGTAAAAATATTTTGTAGCTTCCCTGGGGGCTCAGTAGTAAAGAATCATCTGCCAGGGCAGGAGATGCAGGTTCTATCCCTGGGTTAGGAAGATACCCTGGGGAAAGAAATGGCAACTTACCTCAGTATTCTTGCCTGGGAAATCCCATGGACAGAGGAACCTGATGGGCTACAGTCCATGGGGTTGCAAAGAGTCAAACACGACTTAGTGGCTAAACAACAACACTTATACTGTGTCTCAGTTCTGTCTCTGAAGTCATTTTAGTCTCCTAAGTAAATGACTGAACACATTTTACAAGATTTATAATATTGCTACTGTTAGAATTTCTCCTTTGTGTTTGAAATAATGAAAAGGGTGCTCAGAGAGTAACTGTAAAAATATTCTTGTGTCAGTACTTGTGGTCAAGTTTTCTCTCCAATTGTTCTACCACTTTATTTGGATTCTGTCTTCACAAAGAAGGTTTCTAGGGTCAGGGACACAGACTTAGAAAACTTGGATGGAGACAGCAGTCAGAAAAATCTCTGAAGGATGAAGTGCATACAAATTGAGATGGCTGCCCACATGGAGAAATGGGTAAATAGATTTAGGACAGCATCAGATCAGATCAGATGAGTCGCTCAGTTGTGTCTGATTCTTTGCGACTCCATGAATCGCAGCACGCCAGGCCTCCCTGTCCATCACCAACTCCCAGAGTTCACTGAGACTCACATCCATCAAGTCAGTGATACCATCCAGCCATCTCATCCTCTGTCGTTCCCTTCTCCTCTTGCCCTCAATCCCTCCCAGCATCAGAGTCTTCTCCAATGGGTCAACTCTTCACATGAGGTGGCCAAAATACTGGAGTTTCAGCTTTAGCATCATTCCTTCCAAAGAAATCCCAGGGCTGATCTCCTTCAGAATGGACTGGTTGGATCTCCCTGCAGTCCAAGGGACTCTCAAGAGTCTTCTCCAACACCACAGTTCAAAAGCATCAATTCTTCGGTGCTCAGCCTTTTTCACAGTCCAACTCTCACATCCATACATGACCACAGGAAAAACCATATCCTTGACTAGACGGACCTTTGTTGGCAAAGTAATGTCTCTGCTTTTGAATATGCTATCTAGGTTGGTCATAACTTTCCTTCCAAGGAGTAAGCGTCTTTTAATTTCATGGCTGCAGTCACCATCTTCTGTGATTTTGGAGCCCAGAAAAATAAAGTCTGACCCTATTTCCACTGTTTCCCCATCTATTTCCCATGAAGTGTTGGGACCGGATGCCATGATCTTTGTTTTCTGAATGTTGAGCTTTAAGCCAACCTTTTCACTCTCCACTTTCACTTTCACCAAGAGGCTTTTTAGTTCGTCTTCACTTTCTGCCATAAGGGTGGTGTCATCTGCATATCTCAGGTTATTGATATTTCTCCCAACAATCTTGATTCCAACTTGTGTTTCTTCCAGTCCAGCGTTTCTCATGATGTACTCTGCATATAAGTTAAATAAACATGGTGACAATATACAGCCTTGATGAACTCCTTTTCCTATTTGGAACCAGTCTGCGGTTCCATGTCCAGTTCTAACTGTTGCTTCCTGACTTGCATACAAGTTTCTCAAGAGGCAGGTCAGGTGGTCTGGTATTCCCATCTCTTTCAGAATTTTCCACAGTTTATTGTGATCCACACAGTCAAAGGCTTTGGCATAGTCAATAAACAGAAATAGATGTTTTTCTGGAATTCTCTTGCTTTTTCCATGATCCAGCGGATGTTAGCAATTTGATCTCTGGTTCCTCTGCCTTTTCTAAAACCAGCTTGAACATCAGGAAGTTCACGGTTCACATATTGCTGAAGCCTGGCTTGGAGAATTTTGAGCATTACTTTACTAGCGTGTGAGATGAGTGCAATTGTGCGGTAGTTTGAGCATTCTTTGACATTGCCTTTCTTTGGGATAGGACAACATAGTGGTAGCTAAAGTCTATGCAGCTAGTGAAGAAATAGAAATGATGCATAGTAATAACTTATGGAGTATTTTTGTATGGCCCTTGAGGGGAAGAGAATATAGAAAAAAATAAATTTCCTTAGAGATAAACCTGGTGTAACAAATACTTATGTGATGATGATTTGATCAGTATACCTTAGTGTTAGTTGCTCAGTTGTGTCCAATGCTTTGCACCCCAAGGACTGTAGCCCACCCAGGCTCCTCTGTCCATGGGATTCTCCAGGCAAGAATACTGGAGTGGGTAGTCATTTCCTTCTTCAAGGGAAATTCCTGACCCAGGGATTAAACCTGGGTCTCCCACACTGCAGGCAGATTCTTTACCTTCTGAGCTATTAGGAAGCCCCTGTTTTTAGCTTAAGGTCCTCCCTGAAAGCTCAGTCTGATTTATTTCAATTGTATCTATACACACTTCTATCTATACCCATTTAGTGTTAGCAACTTTAACACTAAGGTAAAACAAAAGTTCAAAAGTCCACATCTCTTTTATGAAAAACATATAAATATCTATTTTCACTAAGGGGATTTTTGTTTTTATGAAGAAAGATGAAAAGCAAATACAGCATTTAGCATTTATTTTGCACAGAGCATGTTGAAGATGCAGTTCACATCCCTTATCAGTGAAACTGGTACCCCCAGGCTCCTTCCCAGGAACCATGCTCAGCATCAAGCTGCCAGAGCTCTGAGCTGTATCAGTGAGCATCTGTGCTTTATTTCCATTTGCGTTGTTCATCTCCTAGCAAGATGTGTCCTAGGGTAATTGTGTGTACGGTCTATGTCATTTTGGCTTACAAGTATTGTAGGAATGCTCTACTTTTAGACATTGGGGGAAACCTGAATGTGGATAGTAACTTCAAAGAGCAAGGGTAAACATCAGAAGAGAGAAAGGCAAGTGAACTTTCATGGATATGACGAGTGTGGCCAACTGAAGCCTTGAGACCATGCTAAGAAGATTGTAGAATGTCTTCAAAATCGCCAACCCAAAAGAATGGATGAAGAGATATTATTCATCAATTTGGATTCATTGTTGGTTGAAAGTAATTCCACTAGTTCTCCTACACTTCTAAGTGATTCATGTGTAGATAAGAGGGGGGATGCAGAAAGCTAAGATGCTGACAGTTGAGGCAAAACACTGTCAGTGAAAGTTGAGTTAAAACTTGCACAGGAGTGTCTAGGCTTGGCTGAAATCAGAGATGAGGCCAAGATACAGGCCAGAGCAGTAGATACAGCCAAAACAGTGGTGTTAACAGTTTGGTGTTAACAGTTTGGCTTATTGGCATTTGTTGCCTAGGGTCCTGGAAACTTGAAGCTGTGATTAAACTTCTCAGAATCTCTGGCAAATTTCTTATATATCCCTTGGGGCTTTACAAAAAGTAGCTCTTTGGTGGCAGATGCATGAATCTGACTACCAAATTGTTATTTCTGTCAAGATATTTCTATATATCAACGTGTATATTTCTATGAAGGTTTGGAAATAGGCAAACGATTGCTTTGTGAAAATGACTCACTTAATGTTTCATTCCAAATTAAACTCAAAGGAAGTTTGTTTATTTTTGAAGGATGTTTTCTTAAATATTCATATCTCAAGCTTACTAAGTATAAGGCTTGTGAATAAAGCTACTGACACTTGGTGAGAGTTAAATGACCAACTCCTGAACATTTTATAAAGCAACTATTTTCACCATCTTTTTGATATATTACTATTTAACTATAAGATTGAAATCTCAGAATAATCTCACGCCTGGGAGATTCCCATAAGAAGTTATATATTCGCTGTGTCTCTAGTAGGCTACTTTGACCTTTTATGTTTCAAACTGCGGTCCTTTTCTATCACTAGAATTTTAAGTTTTCAAAATCTAGGGAGGAGGGGTTTTCTTTCTCATCCTCTCTTACATTGCCTCTGGGCTGAGGAAAAAAGTAGGGAAAACAGAAGATTTTTGTGTGCCTTGAACCCAAAAGAAGTTCAAATGGAAGCCTCAAGTGCAATGACCTTAATGACTATTGCTTTTTTATCATTAACTATATGCTTAAACAGTTCACGGAATATTTAGTTCAGCTGGGCACAATTTGAAACTTCAGAAGGAAGACATCTCTCTATAGGGTAACTTACCTTTCCAGAGTGGGTAATTCCTTTGTGTCTAAGGTTTAAGTAGATTGCAAGTGGAAAAGGCAATGTTTGAGAACAATTGAAGGATGACCAAAATAGTGGTATACAGTAAAAAAATTGTCTATATCCTATAGCTGTCAACATGAACCTGAAAAAAATTTTTCTAATGAATTAGTGTGCCCAAGCCATTGCAAACCTTGTTAGCAAATGTATTGAAATGCTAATAAAAGATGATATTTGATATAACATCTTAGACAAATTTAAGCAATAAATATGGATCACGTTATTACATTAGCACATGTTGTATGTGTATATTTGTGTGTTCATGCTAAGTTGCTTCGGTTGTGTCTGACTCTTTGTGACCCTATGGACTGTAGCTTGCCAGGCCTGTCTGTTCATGGGACTCTCCAGGCAAGATTACTGGAGTGGGTTGCCCTTCCCTCCTCCAGGGGATCTTCTCAACCCAGAGATTAAACCTGAGTCTCATGTCTCCTGCATTAGCAGGTGGATTCCTAGGTAGCAACATCTGGGAAGCTCAATACATATAGGAGCCAAATAAGCATTGCTACTGCTAAGTCAATTCAGTTGTGTCCGACTCTGTGCGACCCCATAGATGGCAGCCCACCAGGCTCCCCCGTCCCTGGGATTCTCCAGGCAAGAACACTGGAGTGGGCTGCCATTTCCTTCTCCAATGCATGAAAGTGAAAAGTGAAAGTGAAGTCTCTCAGTCCTGTCAGATCCTCAGCGACCCCATGGACTGCAGCCTACCAGGCTCCTTCGTCCATGGGATTTTCCAGGCAAAAGTACTGGAGTGGGGTAAGTAAGCGTTAGCAAGAGCCTATTGGTAAGTTTTCAGAAATTTTGTGAGCTGGTTGTTAAAATTAATCATAGTAAAAAATTTAATTATATAGGATCATAAATATATTAAAAACAAAGGTAATTACAAATCTTCAAAACAACACTTTCTACATATTTTTCTACATTTTATTATTATCTGTGCTCTTAAAGTGATTGACTTTTGTCTGTGTGGTGGGTATACTATGTAATGGCATTGTACATCACTTCCTAACTCCACGTTCAGTAATGTCAAACTGGTAGCTTAAAGCAGATACAGTATGAATACTTATACCACGTAAATAAAGACTTAGGCTCTTGCTAAGTGAGTCAGTCTAGACTGCTCTTCAGTTTTCCTTAGAACACTTGTGGGTTATCAAACATACTGTGAATATAATTACACAATTATTGCAACATTGTCTTCTCTATACTTTTAATATGTGAATATCATGAGAAGGGAGTTTATGCAAAACACTTTAAAATAATGATATACCTTAAACATATAGGAAATATTATATTCATTCTTGTATCTGTAACATAAATCATTTTCTTTCACTTCTTTTTCCTCTATCCCTTATTTTCTGCCTTCCAAAGTGAAACAAAATAACATCATCTTTAGCCAAAGTGAGCATGTTGCTGCCATCAGGTGAATAGTAATACAGTTGACCCTTGAATAATGCAAGGGTTAGGAGCACCAACAACCTGCACAGTTGATAATGCACCTATAACTTTTGACTCCTCTCAAAACTTAGCTACTAAAATAGTCTACCATAGATCAGAAGTTTTATAAATACCATGAACATTCAACTAACACATATTTTTATATTATATATATTAAATACTATATGCTTAATACATATTAAGTTAGAGAGTACACAAAATGTTACTAAGAAAATAATAAGAAAGAGAAAATACATTTATATTACTGTACTGTGTTTATCAATACTCTAAGCTTATGCGATTTACATAAAGATGAATTGTCTGTCAGTACGTGCATCTACATTGACTTACATGACACAAAACATCATACATGTTTTAAGTATTACTAACAACAGTATGATGGTGAAGGCAAAGGCACCCCATTCCAGTACTCTTGCCTGGAAAATCCCATGGACAGAGGGGCCTGGTGGGCTGCAGTCCATGGGGTCGCTAAGAGTCGGGCATGACTGAGCGACTTCACTTTCACTTTTCACTTTCATGCATTGGAGAAGGAAATGGCAACCCACTCCAGCGTTCTTGCCTGGAGAATCCCAGGGACAGGGGAGCCTGGTGGGCTGCCATCTATGGGGTCACACAGAGTCGGACACGACTGAAGTGACTTAGCATAGCAACAACAGTATGAAAAGGCAAAATAATAGGATACTGAAAGAGGAACTTCTCGGTTCAGTAGGTACCCAATATGCTACTGCAGATCAGTGGAGAAATAAGTCCAGAAAGAATGAAGGGATGAAGCCAAAGGAAAAACAATACCCAGCTGTGAATGTGACTGGTGATAGAAGCAAGGTCCAATGATGTAAAGAGCAATATTGCATAGGAACCTGGAATGTTACGTCCATGAATCAAGGCAAATTAGAACAAGTCAAACAGGAGATGGCAAGAGTGAATATCAATATTTTAGGAATCAGAGAAAGAAAATGGGATGGAATGGGTGATTTTAACTCAGATGACCATTATATCTACTATTGTGGGCAGGAATTCCTTAGAAGGAATGGAATAGCCATCATGGTCAACAAAAGAGTCTGAAATGCAGCAGTTGGATGCAATCTCACAAACGACAGAATGGTCTCTGTTCGTTTCCAAGGAAAACCATTCAATATCACAGTAATCCAAGTATTTGCCCCAACCAGTAATGCTGAAGAAGCTGAAGTTGAACGGTTCTGTGAAGACCTATAAGACCTTTTAGAACTAACACACAAAAAAGATGTCTTTTTCATTATAGGGGACTGGAATGCAAAAGTAGAAAGTCAAGAAACACTTGGAGTAACAGGCAAATTTGGTCTTGGAGTATGGAATGAAGCAGGGCAAAAACTAATAGAGATTTGCCAAGAAAACACACTGATCATAGCAAACACCCTTTTCCAACAACACAAGACAAGACTCTACACATGGACATCAAGAGATGGAAAACACAGAAATCAGATTGATTGTATTCTTGCAGCCAAAGATGCAGAAGCTCTATAAAGTCAGCAAAAATAAGACCTGGAGCTGACTGTGGCTCAGATCAGGAATTTCTTATTGCCAAATTCAGACTTAAATGGAAGAAAGTAGGGAAAACCACTAGACCATTCAGGTATGACCTAAATCAAATCCCTTATGATTATACAATGGAAGTGATAAATAGATTTAAGGGACTAGATTTGGTAGATTACCTGATGAACTATGGACGGAGGTTCGTGACATTGTACAGGAGATAGTTATCAAAACCATTACCACAGAAAAGAAATGCAAAAAAGCAAAATGGCTGTCTGAGGAGGCCTTACAAATAGCTGTGAAGAGAACAGAAAAGCAAAGGAGAAAAGGAAAGATATAAGCATCTGAATGCAGAGATCCAAAGAATAGCAAGGAGAGATAAGAAAGCCTTCCTCAGCAATCAATGAAAAGAAATAGAGGAAAACAACAGAATAGGAAAGACTAGAGATTTCTCCAAGAAAATTAAATATACCAAGAGAACATTTCATGCAAAGATGTGCTCAATAAAGAACAGAAATGGTATGGACCTAACAGAAGCAGAAGATATTAAGAAGAGGTGGCAAGAATACACAGAAGAACTGTACAAAAAGATCTTCACGACCAAGATAATCACGATGGTGTGATCGCTGACCTAGAGCCAGACATCCTGGAATGTGAAGTCAAGTGGGCCTTAGGAAGAATCATTACGAACAAAGCTAGTGGAGGTGATGGAATTCCAGTTGAGCTCTTTCAAATCCTGAAAGATGATGCTGTGAAAGTGTTGCACTCAATATGTCAGCAAATTTGGAAAACTTAGCAGTGGTCACAAGACTGGAAAAGGTCAGTTTCCTTTTCAATCGCAAACAAAGGCAATGCCAAAGAATGCTCAAACTACCGAGTAATTGCACTCATCTCACATGCCAGTAAAGTAATGCTGAAAACTCTCCAATCAGGCTTCAGTAAAATGTGAACCATGAACTTCCAGATGTTCAAGCTGGTTTTAGATAAGGCAGAATAAATTGCCAACATTCACTGGATCATGGAAAAAGCAAGACAGTTCCAGAAAAACATCTATTTCTGCTTATTGACTATGCCAAAGCTTTTAAATGTGTGGATCACAATAAACTGTGGAAAATTCTGAAAGAGATGGGAATACCAGACCACCTGATCTGCCTCTTGAGAAATCTATATGCAGGTCAGGAAGCAACAGTTAGAACTGGACATGGAACAACAGACTGGTTCCAAATAGAAAAAGGAGTATGTCAAGGCTGTATATTGTCATCCTGCTTATTTAACTTATATGCAGAGTACATCATGAGAAACTCTGGACTGGAAGAAGCACAAGTGGGAATCCGATTGCCAGGACAAATATCAATAACCTCAGCTATGCAGATGACACCACCCTTATGGCAGAAAGTGAAGAGGAATAAAAAGCCCCTTGATGAAAGTGAAAGTGGAGAGTGAAAAAGTTGGCTTAAAGCTCAACATTCAGAAAACTAAAATCATGGCATTTGGTCCCATCACTTCATGGCAAATAGATGGGGAAACCATGGAAACAGTGTCAGACTTCATTTTCGGGGCTCTAAAATCACAGCAGATGGTGACTGCAGCCATGAAATTAAAAGATGCTTACTCCTTGGAAGGAAAGTTATGACCAACCTAGATAGCATATTCAAAAACAGAGATATTACTTTGTTAACAAAGGTCTGTCTAGTCAAGGTTATGGTTTACCAGTGGTCATGTATGGATGTGCTAGTTGGACTGTAAAGAAAGCTGAGGGCGGAAGAATTGATGCTTTTGAACTGTGGTATTGGAGAAGACTCTTGAGAGTCCCTTGAACTGCAAGGATATCCAACCAGTCTATTCTAAAGGAGATCAGTCCTGGGTATTCATTGGAAGAACTGATGCTGAGGCTGAATCTCCAGTACTTTGGCCACCTCATCCAAAGAGTTGACTCATTAGAAAAGACTCTGATGCTGGGAGAGATTTAGGTCAGGAAGAGAAGTGAATGACAGAGAATGAGATGGCTGGATGGCACTGCTGACTCGATGGACATGAGTTTGAGTGAATTCCAGGAGTTGATAATGGACAGGGAGGCCTGGCATGCTGCGGTTCACAGGGTCTCAAAGAGTTAGATATGACTGAGCAGCTGAACTTAACTGAACACTAGATATGAACATAAAAAGATAACGTTAAAAAGAAATTCATTTTGCAGATATAATGATTCATAGGCTGATAAAGAATAAGAAGCAAATGATTGCTTTATGTGAGCCCAGTTTAATTGATGGCACCATGTGTGATCTGTAAGTGTTTCAGTTCAGTTCAGTTCAGTTGCTCAGCCATGTTTGACTCTTTGCAACCCCATGAACTGCAACACACCCAGCCTCCCTGTGCATCACCAACTCCCAGAGTCCATCCAAACCCATGTCCATTGAGTTGGTGATGCCATCTAAACATCTCATCCTCTGTCGTCCCCTTCTCCTCCTGCCCTCAATCTTTCCCAGAATCAGGATCTTTTCATACAAGTCAGCTTTTCGCATCAGGTGGCCAAAGTATTGGAATTTCAGCTTCAACATCAGTCCTTCCAAAGAACACCCAGGGCTGATCTCCTGCAGAATGGACTGGTTGGATCTCCTTGCAGTCCAAGGGACTCTCAAGAGTCTTCTCCAACACCACAGTTCAAAAGCATCAATTCTTTGGTGCTCAGCTTTCTTTATACTCCTCCTCTCACAATCATACATGACCACTGGTAAAACCATAGCCTTGACTAGACGGACCTTTGTTAACAAAGTAATGTCTTTGCTTTTCATTATGCTGTCTAGTTTGGTCATAACTTTCCTTCCAAGGAGTAAGCGTATAAATTTCATGGCTGCAATCACCATCTGCAGTGATTCTGGAGCCCCCCAAAATAAAGTCTGACACTGTTTCCCCATCTATTTGCCATGAAGTGATGGGACCAGATGCCATGATCTTAGTTTTCTGAATGTTGAGCTTTAAGCCAACTTTTGCACTCTCCTCTTTCACTTTCATCAAGAGCCTCTTTAGTTCTTTCTCAATTTCTGCCATGAGGGTGGTGTCATCTGTATATCTGAGGTTATTGATATTTCTCCCAGCAATCTTCATTCCAGCTTGTTCTTCGTCCACCCCAGCATTTCTCATGATGTACTCTGTATATAATTTTAATAATCAGGGAGAAAATATACATCCTTGACATACTACTTTTCCCATTTGGAAACAGTCTGTTGTTCCATGTCCAGTTCTAACTGTTGCTCCCTGGCCTGCATACAGGTTTCTCAAGAGGCAGATCAGGTGGTCTGGTATTCCCATTTCTCTCAAAATTTTCCACAGTTTGTTTTCATCCACATAGTCAAAGGCTTTGGCATAGTCAATAAAGCAGAAATAGATGTTTTTCTGGAATTCTTTTGCTTTTTCAATGATCCAGGAGATGTTGGCAATTTGATCTTTGGTTCCTCTGCCATTTCTTCTTTTTTTGTTATTTCTTTTTTTATTATTTTTATTTTATTTAACTTTACAATATTGTATTGGTTTTGCCATATATCAAAATGAATCTGCCACAGGTATACAAGTGTTCCCCATCCTGAACCCTCCTCCCTCCTCCCTCCCCATACCATCCCTCTAGGTCGTCCCAGTGCACCAGCCCCAGGCATCCGGTATCAGGCATTGAATCTGGACTGGCGACTCGTTTCATATATGATATTATATTTATTTCAATGCCATTCTCCCAAATTATCCCACCCAGAGTCCCTCCCATCTCCCTCTCCCAGAGTCCAAAAGACTCTTCTATACATCAGTGTCTCTTTTGCTGTCTCGTATACAGGGTTATTGTTATCATCTTTCTAAATTCCATATATATGCGTTAGTATACTGTATTGGTGTTTTTCTTTCTGGCTTACTTCACTCTGTATAATAGGCTCCAGTTTCAGCCACCTCATTAGAACTTGTTCAAATGTATTCTTTTTAATGGCTGAGTAATATTCCATCGTGTATATGTACCACAGCTTTCTTATCCATTCATCTGCTGATGGACATCTAATAGAAAATCTTAACAGACCCATCACAAGTAAGGAAATTGAAACTGTAATCAGAAATCTTCCAGCAAACCAAAGCCCAGGTCCAGACAGCTTCACATCTGAATTCTACCAAAAATTTAGAGAAGAGCTAACACCTATCCTACTCAAACTCTTCCAAAAAATTGCAGAGTAAGGTAAACTTCAAAACTCACTCTATGAGGCCACATCATCCTAATACCAAAATCTGACAAAGATGCCACAAAAAAACAAAACTATAGGCCAATATCACTGATGAACATAGATGCAAAAATCCTTAACAAAATTCTAGCAATCAGAATCCAACAACACATTAAAAAGATCATACACCATGACCAAGTGGGCTTTATCCCAGGAATGCAAGGATTCTTCAATATCCACAAATCAATCAATGTAATAAACCACGTTAACAAATTGAAAAATAAAAACCATATGATTATCTCAATAGATGCAGAGAAAGCCTTTGACAAAATTCAACATCCATTTATGATAAAAACTCTCCAGAAAGCAGGAATAGAAGGAACATACCTCAACATAATAAAAGCTATATATGACAAACCCACAGCAAACATTATCCTCAATGGTGAAAAATTGAAAGCATTTCCTCTGCCTTTTCTAAAACCAGCTTAACATCTGGAAGTTCATGGTTCACATTTTACTGAAGCCTGCTTGGAGAGTTTTCAGCATTACTTTACTAGTGTGTTAGATGAGTGCAATTGTGTGGTAGTTTGAACATTCTTTGACACTGCATTTCTTTGGATTGTAAAGAAAACTGAGTTTTTCAGTCCTGTGGCCACCGCTGAATTTTCCAACTTTTCTGACTGATTGAGTGCAACACTTTCACAGCATCATCTTTCAGTATTTGAAAGGGCTCAACTGGAATTCCATCACCTTCACTAGCTTTGTTCATAGTGATTCTTCCAAGGGCCCACTTGACTTCACATTCCAGGATGTCTGGCTCTAGGTGTTTGGGTGCATACATTTTGATAAATTTTAACTTTTTCTAATAAATTTGTGTATATTTTATGGTAGTAAATGCAAAACAGACTAGTATCTACATGTGTTTGTGTGTTAATGATGTTTCTAACTTTTTCTTAATTTTTCAATATATCTACGCTTATTCAGTTTGTAAGCTTTGTAAAATTATGGCAAATCTCAAGAAATTTTTTCTTATATTTATTGAAACATATCTTTACAGTTCAAATCTATGTTGTTCAAGGGTTAAATATATGTCCTAATCCCTTGGATCAGGGTTTGGCAAAATCAGATCTATGGACCAAACCTGTTTTTTTGTAAATGAGTTTTATTGGAAAAGGTGGTACTTACTCTTCCATATGCTGTCTACAGCTGCTTCAGAGCTATAGCAGTGGCAGCCTTGTGTGAAGTCTCTCAGTCGTGTCCGACTCTTTGCGACCCCATGGACTATAGCCTATCAGACTCCTCCATCCATTGGATTTTCCAGGCAAGAGTGCTGGAGTGGATTGCCATTTCCTTCGCCAGGGGATCTTCCTGACCCAGGAATCGAACCCAGGTCTCCCGCATTGCGGGCAGACGCTTTACCGTCTGAGCCACCACGGAAGCCCAGTGGCAGCCTTAGATCTGAGTAATTACAACAAAGATCTGATGGCCTATTAACACAAAGCTGAAATATCTACTATCTGACTCTTTAGAAAAAGAAGTTTGCTGACAGTTGGTCTAAAGAGGGGATGACAAGCTAACAAAAAAATCAATTGACTATCTTTAATATAGTGATTAATTAGTAATGCCTATGATGGATGAAGCAATAGGAACATTTGTACCAGGTATTCCCAACCCTTGGTTTTAAAAAGACAATTATGTAATATAGAAAACTAGTGGGAACCTGCTATAAAGCACAAGAAGCTCAGCTCTGTGTTCTGTGATGACCAGGATGGGTGGGATGGGGGAGTGGGGTGGGATAGAGGTCTAAGAAGGAGGGAATGTATATATACACACATAGCCAACTCACTTCATTATAAAGCAGAAACTAACCCAACATTGTAAAGCAATCATACTCCAATAAAAAAGACAGATAAATTTTAAAAATAAAATTTAAAAAAAGAAAACCTTTCCATAATAGTCACCAAGGGAATCGGAAAGAATACATTGATTATTTTCTTTTTTCTTGAATCTTTGAAAGAGCTAAGCATAATCAGAAATTATAAATTCATACATGAAGAGCAAAAATTTTCAACATTTTCAATGTGTTGCCTTTCTTATGATTTCTCAACTACTATGAGCCAAAGAAAATTTTTTTCTTTACATTTTTTAAGTTTGAACAAAGTATCTTCCTAGTTATTCTATAAAGTAACTCTATGGCTTTATAAGTTAAAGAGCCAAACATCTTTTTCCCTATTGTGTCTGTCTGCTGTCTGAATTTTACTTTCTTTTGTTCCCTCTTATCATAGAGGCAGAAGTCAGAAGAAAAGCGACAAGCCACATGATACAGTGGAATCAAGTATGTATTTTAAGTATCCTGCCTTTACTCCTTTAAAAGCACCTAACATACTTAGGTAACCTAAAGAATGTGAAGGAAAAAAAAAAAAAAAAATCTAGCATTAGATCACAATATAAACCCCCATTCATATGTTAAAGACCTGATATTTTTTTCTTTTTTTTTTTTTTTCCATTCTCCATAACATGCTTTCTATAGCTGTCCTTCAGCATTTCTTACCTGTTGACTAATGGGTTATAACTACCCTAATTATGGACTTCCCTGATGGTTCAACACATAAAGAATCTGCTGCAATGCAAGAGGCACAGGAGACACAGCTTCCATCTCTGGGTCTGGAAGAATCTCCTGGAGTCAGAAATGGCAACCTACTCCAGTATTCTTTCTTAGAAAATTCCATGGACAGAGCAGCCTGGCAGGCTATAGTCCATGAGGTTGCAAAGGGTTGGACACAACTGAGCACATGGCACACACATACAACCTATTCACATAATTTTATACTCACCTCTATTTACAGGGCCTACCATGGAGCAACAGTATCAGTTCTCAGTGTCTATTTCAAGTAACACTTGGAGACCACCATCTGGATTTTCCACTTCGGTTCTTTCGAGCTTAGTAATACTGATAATAACAATAATGATAAAAACATGATTTTTTTCCCCTTTGGAAAATCAACATAAGACTAAACATGAAAAAAAAAAAAAAAAAAGAAAACAACTTCACCTTCTGGTTTCCCTTAAGGTCAGTTCAGTCATTCAGTCGCTCAGTCGTGTCCGACTCTTTGCAGCCCCATGAATCACAGAACGCCAGGCCTCCCTGTCCATCACCAACTCCCGGAGTTCACTCAAACTCATGTCCATCGAGTTGGTGATGCCATCCAGCCATCTTCCTCTGTCGTCCCCTTCTCCTCTTGCCCCGAATCCCTTCCAACATGACAGTCTTTTCCAATGAGTCAACTCTTTACATGAGGTGGCCAAAGTATTGGAGTTTCAGCCTCAACATCAGTCCTTCAATGAACACCCAGGATTGATCTGCTTTGGAATGGACTGGTAGGATCTCCTTGCAGTCCAAGGGACTCTCAAGAGTCTTCTCCAACACCACAGATCAAAACCATCAATTCTCCAGTGCTCAGCTTTCTTCACAGTCCAACTCTCACATCCATACGTGACCACTGGAAAAACCATAGCCTTGAATAGACAGACCTTTGTTGGCAAAGTAATATATCTGCTTTTCAATAAGATATCTAGGTTGGACATAACTTTCCTTCCAAGGAGTAAGCATCTTTTAATTTCATGGCTGCAATCACCATCCACAGTGATTTTGGAGCCCCCAAAATAAAGTCTGACACTGTTTCCACTGTTTCCCCATCTATTTGCCATGAAGTGATGGGCCCAGATACCATGATCTTCGTTTTCTGAATGTTTAGCTTTAAGCCAACTTTTGCATGCTCCTCTTTCACTTGCATCAAGAGGCTTTGTAGTTCCTCTTCCCTTTCTGCCATAAGGGTGGTGTCATCTGCATATCTGAGGTTATTGATATTTCTCCTGGCAATCTTGATTCCAGCTTGTGCTTCTTCCAGCCCAGCATTTCTCATGATGTACTCTGCATATAAGTTAAATAAGCAGGGTGACAATATACAGCCTTGACATACTCCTTTTTCTATTTGTAAACAGTCTGTTGTTCCATGTCTAGTTTTAACTGTTGCTTCCTGACCTGTATACAGGTTTTTCAAGAGGCAGGTCAGGTGGTCAGGTATTCCCATCTCTTTCAGAATTTTCTACTCTTTATTGTGATCCACACAGTCAAACGGAGAAGGTGATGGCACCCCACTCCAGTACTCTTGCCTGGAAAATCCCATGGATGGAGGAGCCTGGTGGGCTGCAGTCCACGGGGTTGCAAAGAGTCAGACACGACTGAGGGACTTCACTTTCACTGTTCACCTTCATGCATTGAAGAAGGAAATGGCAACCCACTCCAGTATTCTTGCCTGGAGAATCCCAGGGACAGGGGAGCCTGGTGAGCTGTCGTCTATGGGGTCGCACAGAGTCAGACACGACTGAAGCGACTTAGCAACAACACAGTCAAAGGCTTTGGCATAGTCAATAAAGCAGAAATAGATGTTTTTCTGGAACTGTCTTGCTTTTTCCATGATCCAGTGAATGTTGGCAATTTGATCTCTGGTTCCTCTGCCTTTTCTAAAATCAGCTCAACATCTGGAAGTTCACAGTTCACATACTGCTGAAGCCTGGCTTGCAGAATTTTGTGCATTATTTTACTAGCATGTGAGATGAATGCAATTGTGCTGTAGTTTGAGCCTTCTTTGGCATTGCCTTTCTTTGTGATTGGAAAGAAAACTGACCTTTTCAAGTCCTGTGGCCACTGATGAGTTTTCCAAATTTGCTGACATATTGAGTGCAACACTTTCACAGCATCATTTTTTAATTTGAAAGAGCTCAACTGGAATTCCATCACCTCCACTAGCTTTGTTTGTAGTGATGCTTTCTAAGGCCTACTTGACTTCACATTCCAGAATGTCTGACTCTAGGTGAGTGATCACACCATCGTGATTATCTTGGTCATAAAGATCTTTTTTGTACAGTTCTTCTGTACATGGGAAATAGATGGAGAAACAGTGGAAACAGTGTCAGACTTTTTTTTTCTGGGCTCCAAAATCACTGCAGATGGTGACTGCAGCCATGAAATTAAAAGACGCTTACTCCTCGGAAGGAAAGTTATGATCAACCTAGATAGCATATTCAAAAGCAGAGACATTACTTTGCCAACAAAGGTTTGCCTAGTCAAGGCTATGGTCTTTCCTGTGGTCATGTATGGATGTGAGAGCTGGACTGTGAAGAAGGCAGAGCGCCGAAGAATTGATGCTTTTGAACTGTGGTATTGGAGAAGACTCTTGAGAGTCCCTTGGACTGCAAGGAGATCCACCCAGTCCATTCTGAAGGAGATCATCCTTGGGATTTCTTTGGAAGGAATGATGCTAAAGCTGAAACTCCAGTACTTTGGCCACCTCATGTGAAGAGTTGACTCATTGGAGAAGACTCTGATGCTGGGAGGGATTGGGGGCAGGAGGAGAAGGGGACGACAGAGGATGAGATGGCTGGATGGCATCACTGACTTGATGGATGTAAGTCTGAGTGACCTCTGGGAGTTGGTGATGGACAGGGAGGCCTGGTGTGCTGTAGTTCATGGAGTCTCAAAGAGTTGGGCACGACTGAGCGACTGATCTGATCTGATCTGTGTGTTCTTGCCACCTCTTCTTAGTATCTTCTGCTTCTGTTAGGTCCATACCAGTTCTGTCCTTTATTGAGCCCATCTTTGCGTGAAATATTCCCTTGGTATCTCTAATTTTCTTGAAGAGATCTCTAGTCTTTCCCATTCTGTTGTTTTCCTCTCTTTCTTTGCATTGATCACTGAGGAAGGCTTTCTTATCTCTTTTTGCTATTCTTTGGAACTCTGCATTTAGATGTTTATATCTTTCCTTTTCTCCTTTTCTTTTCACTTCTCTTCTTTTCACAGCTATTTGTGAGGCCTCCCCAGACAGCCATTTTCCTTGTTTGCATTTCTTTTCCATGGGGATGGTCTTGATCTCTGTCTCCTGTACAATGTCACGAACCTCCATCCATAGTTCATCAGACCCTCTGTCTATCAGATCTAGTCCCTTAAATCTATTTCTCACTTCCATTGTTTAATAATAAGAGATTTGATTTAGGTCATACCTGAATGGTCTAGTGGTTTTCCCTACTTCTTTTATTTAAGTTTTAATTTGGCAATAAGGAGTGCCTGATCTGAGCCACAGTCAGCTCCCTATCTTTTTTTTTTTTGCTGACTGAATAGAGCTTCTCCATCTTTGGCTGCAAAGAATATAATCAATCTGATTTTGGTGTTGACCATCTGGTGATGTCCATGAGCAGTGTCTTCTCCTGTGTTGTTGGAAGAAGGTGTTTGCTATGACCAGTGCATTCTCTTGGCAAAACTCTATTACCCTTTACCCTGCTTCATTCCGTAATCCAAGGCCAAATTTGACTGTTAGACTGCAGTTAAAAGGTATCTCTGCTTTTTTGTCTAGTCAATAAACTAACCTGGGCAGCTTTCCATTTGTTCTTCCCATCTGTAAACTGTTACTAGACAGACTGGCAGTCAGAAGACCTGGATTTGAGAACAGGCTGTAATATTAATTCTTCATGTAACACTGACAGTTCTCTAAAATTTAGACTTCTTCTTATCACAATGAGGAGGTTGACTTTGATGATTCAAGTCCTTTAGCCCTAAATCTGCCTTTGCTTTGAATAATTCTCTTTATATGTCTTTATCTTCATATCAAGTAGTTCCTGAAAGTGCTACCAACCCACAACAGCATGTGCTCTGCCAAAGACATGGACTTCACGTGAGTCAGCACTCATCTCCCGCACCAATTTCAGTTTTTGCTTCAACCTCACCTCTGCTTTCTACCCATTTCTCTCCCTCTCTCTCTCCCTCCTTCCTTTCCTTTCATCCCTTCCTCTCTCCTTCTTCCCTTCTTCTTGTCCTTTCTTCCTTCCTTCATTCCACACTCTACATCAGACATTATTTGAGAAATACATTCCACTGAATATTTTATCCATCAGTTTTAATTCACATTCCTAGGCCTTGCAGTTTAACGGGCTTAGGTTATAAAACTAACCAGCTGTATTAGGACCTAACTTTGGAGAATACTCTTAAACAGAGTAAATTGGGTTTTCAAAAAAAAAAAAAAAAAAAAAACCAACTATCCATTACCTTTTATGTTGCCAGATTCAGCTACATATGGAAACTATGTATGGAAGCTACATTTGTAGCTATGTATAGCTATAAATGGAAGCTATGTATTTTTAGAGACATTTTTTTCCCCCTCTATTCACTGATCAGTCATTAGAGTAAAGTTAGTACATGGATCCTGCTGTGGTTCCATACAGACTTGCTGTCTATCTGGAAAGGTTTTGTAGTACATTGGAAGTACATTCAAGGAATGTCATCTTAATACTTCAAGGGGTTTTCTTTAATAAAAAGGGCAACAGGGATCAAACCAACCCACTGAATTTGCATGTTTTCCTCTCACATTGCTGAAAACATCTTTTCAAACCAGCTTCAAACTAGAGCAATTAGGTGGGTAATTGCTCTAGTGTGAACTTAGCCTTAAAAGCTTATTCTATGAAACTAGAGTAATTAGACTTATTTCTTTAGTCTTTTTTTCCTTTCCTCATTGTTCTCTTGCATAAGGCTAATGTTGCTGTGCTTGGGTTCACTTGGATGCAAAGGAATGGAGGCTGGGATGGGGGAATAGAAAGGTTTAAATGGATAGGAAACCCAGCAAACAAAACTGGAATTCAGCTTGTGACAGCAATCATGAAAAAGGTTTCGTTCTAATAAGGGCTTGTTAAATAGTATTTTAATTAATCTGAAATTTGCAACATTCCTGCTTGTCACTATTCTTTGTAATGACTAGTTTATGTTCCTAAAATAGATATACCAAATACTTCATATTTTGCCAGGTTATTTAGCAATGCTTTGCTATATCAAATTAATCTTAGTTGCTAACAGGATAGCAGTTTTAGTTGTTTTTTTCTTCTCTTTATCACGTTACAATCATTATCCAAAGAGAACATACCAGGTCAAGTGTTAACAATTTGTGTGTTGCAAAAATAAAAGTTAAGATTTGCCATCTGTTCAAAATGATACCATTACATTAGATATTTTTTTTCAAAAAAATTCCCTTTCATTTTAATGCATTTTGATTTTCATTTCCATTTTTAAAGGCTAAAGATACATTTTTTGAGAAGCAAAAGTATAATATACAATTAAACAATCAAAATTAAAATGTTGTAGGGCAATACAGAGTCCCTTTCTGTCAATATTTGAAATAGATAAAGTGCAATTTCTTGGAATGTGTTCCACAGATATAAATTTAGAGCTGGAGATGGCACATGTAATAAAATACTCATTAAATATTTGTTCAGTTCAGTAAGATTAAAACCTGCAATACTGTTTGCATATTTACATTCAAAGTGTTGATGAGAAGTGCTGAATGGGCCTTGATTCTCAGGTTCTTACCCTATAGCTCTCCATCTGAGGCAGGAGATAGATACATCCCTCAGGCAAATAGTTGGAGTTCACTCTCTATGGAACAAATACTCTTAAGATAAAAATAGAACAACTGAGTGAGGAGGCTGGCTTTGCCCAGATAAGAGATAAGAAACCACATATTCTACATTCTCAAAGTGAAGACCTTCCTAACTACACATGTGCAGAAAGGCTCCTTGGAGGTCAAAAGAGAGAGAGTGTCACCTCATTGTAAGTGATACAACTACCCAAATACTTCTTCAGTAGAATCCATCTTGGCTAAGAGATATGCATGCACACTTGGGAGGATCCTGAGATTAAACCAAATACAGACTCAGAACCAGGCAAAGCAAGAGGACTGCTCAAAGGAAATTTGGAACAAATGCCCCATGATAAAAGTGATCAAGACTACCACAAGGATGTGACTCTCTCTCCAAGCTTACCTGTGTGTCTATCCACAGGTACTGTACTCTTTTTTTTCCTCCTAATAAACACTTGGGCTTCCCAGGTGGCACTAGTGGTAAGAGCCCGCCTGCCAGTGTAGGAGACGTAAGAGACACAGTTTGATCCCTGGGTTGGGAAGATTCCCTGGAGGAGGGCATGGCAACCCACTCCAGTATTCTTGCCTAGAGAATCCCAGGGACAGAGGCGCCTGGGGGGTTACAGTCCATAGGGTTGGAAAGAGACGGCATGACTGTAGCAACTTAGCATGCACACAATAAATACTTTACTTGATTCACTACCTTCCATTTTCATAGCAATTTTCTGCAAAATGGAAAAGCCAGAGCCTTGTCTCTGACCACTGGTCAAGTGACCAGGCATCAGTGTCCTCACTGCCTAGACCCAACCTCAATCTCATGCCGAAGCCAGGGAACTGAAGCCCTGCTAAGCCGCTGTAGGCGAGGCCATCCCAGATCACATCCTGCTCCTGTTTTCAGTAAAATGCAGTGATTTACGAAACTGTGATTTGCTGCCCTTATTGACTGATGATCATACATGTGTAACTGGGTCTCATACATGTAATGAGGCCTTACGTTTCTGCTCAGGTCTTCACACTGCCCTTTGATTAGTCCATTTCTCGTGCAGTGTTGCCTTTGTTATTCAGCTGCACACAATTTCCCCTGGGCAATAGCAGGGATGTTATGTGGTGAATTTCAGGTTCTACCCCTTTAAGCACTGACAAGGAAATGCTCAGCAAATGAGATGTTAAATCTCTATTTTCAAGGGTGTCTTTTTATCTTATTAAAAACCAGAGGACTCCACTGGTACAGTGGATAAGAATCTGCCTGCCAATGCAGGGGACATGGGATGGATCCCAGGTCCAGGAATATTCCACATTCCATGAAGCAACTAAGCCTGTGCATCACAACTACTGAAGCCTGTGCTCCTAGAGCCTGTGCTTCACAACAAGAGAGGACAATGCAATCAGAAGCCCATGTACCATAACCAAAGTTGGCATGCAGCAGCGAAGACGCAGGACAATGAAAAAAGGAAAAAATAAAAAAACACAAAACTGAAAAGTGTTTAGAGGAGAGCATATGTGAGTTTAGTTTATTGGCTAGAATGGAAGGGAATGTCTCAGTTCCTTTTCTTTCAACTCTGTGCCAAGTTCGACCATGGCTCTACACTTCAATTCAGTTCAGTTGCTCAGTCATGTCCGAATCTTTGCTACCCCATGAATCACAGCACACCAGGCCTCACTGTCCATCACCAACTCCTGTAGTTCACTCAGACTCACATCCATCGAGTCAGTGATGCCATCCAGCCATCTCATCCTCTGTCGTCCACTTCTCCTCCTGCCCCCAATCCCTCCCAGCATCAGAGTCTTTTCCAATTAGTCAACTCTTCACATGAGGTGGCCAAAGTACTGGAGTTTCAGCTTTAGCATCAGTCCTTCCGAAGAAATCCCAGGGCTAATCTCCTTAAGAATGAACTGGTTGGATCTCCTTGCAGTCCAGTGGACTCTCAAGAGTCTTCTCCAATACCACAGTTCAAAAGCATCAATTCTTCAGTGCTCAGCCTTCTTCACAGTCCAACTCTCACATCCATACATGACCACAGGAAAAACCATAGCCTTGACTAGACGGACCTTTGTTGGCAAAGTAATGTCTCTGCTTTTGAATATGTTATCTAGGTTGGTCATATCTTTTCTTCCAAGGAGTAAGTGTCTTTTAATTTCATGACTGCCATCACCATCTGCAGTGATTTTGGAGCCCCCCAAAATAAAGTCAGCTACCATTTCCACTGTTTCACCATCTATTTCCCATGAAGTGATGGGACCAGATGCCATCATCTTCATTTTCTGTAGGTTAGGGAAGCCATTCCACTCCTAAATGAGAAAGGTTCGCTTTTCACAGGAGGAATCCATGTATTTGCAACAATCCTATTTTCCTACTGGTCATAGCAAACACCCTCTTTCAACAACACAGGAGAAGACTCTACACATGGACATCACCAGATTGTCAACACTGAAATCAGATTGATTATATCCTTTGCAGCCAAAGATGGAGAAGCTCTATACAGTTAGCAAAAACAAGACTGGGAGCAGACTGTGGCATAGATCATGAACTCCTTAATGCCAAATTCAGACTTAAATTGAAGAATGTGGGGAAAACAACCAGACCATTCAGGTATGACTTAAATCAAATCCCTTATGATTATACAGTGGAAGTGAGAAATACATTTAAGGGACTAGATCTGATAGGCGGAGTGCTTGATGAACTATGGACGGAGGCTTGTTACATTGTACAGGAGACAGGGAGCAAGACCATCCTCATGGAAAAGAAATGCAAACAAGCAAAATGGCTGTCTGAGGAAGTCTTACAAATAGCTGTGAAAAGAAGAGAAGAGAAAAGTAAAGGAGAAAAGGAAAGATATACCTATTTGAATGCAGAGTTCCAAAGAATAGCAGGGAGAGATAAGAAATCCTTCCTTAAGGATCAAGGCAAATAAATAGAGGAAAACAACAGAATGGGAAAGACTAGAGATCTCTTCAAGAAAATTAGAGATACCAAGGGAATATTTCATGCAAAGATGGGCTCAATAAATGACAAAATGGTATGGACCAAACAGAAGCAGAAGATATTAAGAAGAGGTGGCAAGAATACACAGAACTGTACAAAAAAGAGCTTCACGGCCCAGATAATCATGATGGTGTGATCACTCACCTAGAGCCAGACATCCTGGAATGTGAAGTCAAGTGGGCCTAAGAAAGCATCACTAAGAACAAAGCTAGTGGAGGTGATGGAATTCCAGTTGAGCTATTTCAAATTCTAAAAGATGATGCTGTGAAAGTGCTGCACTTGAAGAAGGAATTCATAGGGCCTGGACTCCATCTTAGGCCTGTTCATGCTCGGTCACCTCTCCAATGGACTCCGGACTCTGTGCTTAGTGTCTATAGAAACTACAATAGAAGGATAAGATCCCCTATGGACAGGGGAAGCTTGAAGATCACATCCAGGTTACTCATTGCCTAAGAGAAAACATACTCTAATCACCCCTGCCTCCGGACAGGTCATAAATTCTTTCTGTATCCATCAAAGTGCAACTGTAGACTTATAGATTATTAACTGTTTGAACACCTAACAGATGAATGATGGGGCTACTGTGATTGTGTTTACCCTTCCTTTGTTTTATGTAAGTCTCAAGGAAATTGGGGGTGGTGGGTTCGGACACATACACATGGGGTATAAAAGATTTTCACAAATGTTGGTTGGGGTCCTTGGCTAAGAGGAGACTCTGCCTTGGGCCCACCAGTGTACTAAACTGCACTCCACTATCTGCATTGTCCTTCTGAATGAGTTTGTTTCCCGGAAAGTGTGGCTATAACATACTCAGTATGTCAGCAAATTTGGAAAACTCAGAAGTGGCCACAGGACAGGAAAAGGTCAGTTTTCATTCCAATCCCAAAGAAAGGCAATACCAAAGAATGCTCAAACTACCACACAGTTGCACTCATCTCACACGCTGGTAAAGTAATGCTCAAAACCTCCAAGCCAGGCTTCAGCAATATGTGAACCATGAACTTTAAGATGTTCAAGCTGGATTTAGAAAAGGCACAGGAACCAGAGTCAAATTGCCAACATCTGCTGGATCATTGAAAAAGCAAGAGAGTTCTAGAAAAACATCTATTTCTGCTTTACTGACTATGCCAAAGCCTTTGACTGTGTAGATCACAATAAACTATGGAAAATTCTGAAAGAGATGAGAATACCAGCCCACCTGACCTGCCTCTTGAGAAACCTGTATGCAGGTCAGGAAGCAACAGTTAGAAATGGACCTTGAACAACAGACTGGTTCCAAATAGGGAAAGGAGTACGTCAAGGCTGTATATTGTCACCCTGCTAATTTAACTTATATGCAGAGTACATCATGAGAAATGCTGGGCTGGAAGAAGCACAAGCTGGAATCAAGATTGCCAGGAGAAATATCAATAACCTGAGATATGCAGATGACACCACCCTTATGGCAGAAAGGGAAGAGGAACTAAAGAGCCTCTTGATGAAAGTGAAAGAGGAGAGTGAAAAGGTTGGCTTAAAGCTCAACATTCAGAAAACGAAGATCATGGCATCTGGTCCCAGCACTTCATGGGAAATAGATGGGGAAACAGTGGAAACAGTAGCTGACTTTATTTTTTTTGTGCTCCAAAATCGCTGTGGATAGTGATTGCAGCCATGAAATTAAAAGATGCTTACTCCTTGGAAGGAAAGTTATGACCAACCCAGACAGCATATTAAAAAGCAGAGATATTACTTTGTCAACAAAGGTCCATCTAGTCAAGGCTATGGTTTTTCCAGTAGTCATGTATGGATGTGAAAATTGGACTATAAAGAAAGTTGAACTCAGAAGAACTGATGGTTTTGAACTGTGGTGTTGGAGAAGACTCTTGAGAGTCCCTTGGACTGCAAGGAGATCCAACCAGTCCATTCTAAAGGAGATCAGTCCTGGGTGTTCATTGGAGGGACTGATTTTGAAGCTGAAACTCTAATACTTTGGCTATCTGATGTGAAGAGCTGACTCATTTGAAAATACCCTGGTGCTGGGAAAGTTTGAGGGCAGGAGGAGAAGGAGACAACAGAGGATAAGATAGTTGGATGGCATCAGCGACACAGTGGACATGGGTTTGAGTGGACTCCAGGAGTTGGTGATGGACAGGGAGGCCTGGCATACTGCAGTTCATAGGGTCGCAAAGAGTCGGACACGACTGAGCGACGAAACTGAACTGAACTATTTTCCTGCATTTAGCAAAGATATGAAGTAGATACTGATTTAATTTCAGGACCCTTTTTAACAGCTCATGTGGGAGCTGTAATGGGATGGAGACAAACATTTGGACTATGGGGTCAGACAGATCTGAAACTTGGTCTTTGTCACTTATTGTTTTAGCACATTTGAATATTATTTTTCTCATCTACATAATGGTGTCAATAATACATTTTTTTAAGATTTCAGTGAAGATTAAATGAGATGTTATACAAAGCCTGTTAAGTAATAGAGTACTGAAGTGAAGTGAAGTGTTAGTCACTCAGTCATGTCCAGCTCACTGAGGCTCCATCAGGCTCCTCTGCCCATGGGATGTCCTAGGCAAGAATACTGGAATGAGTTGCCATTCCCTTCTCCAGGGAATCTTCTGGACCCCAGAGATCCAATTCAGGTCTTCTGCATTGCAGGCAGATTCTTTACCACTAGTGCCACCTGGGAAACCATATGGAGGAGAGTTGAACACAAAGGTTCTTGAAAAAGGACCCAAGAAGGGTCACTCCACCACTAACCAAGTGAAAGACCTTGAAGCAAACTGAAGTCTGTCTAGGATTTAAAATTCCTCACCCATAAAATGACGACTTTGCATGTAATGCTGTTTAGCATGCCACCTACATTTCCTTCCCTCATAGCTCAGTTGGTAAAGAATGTGCCTGCAATGCAAGGCACCTGGGTTCGATTCCTGGGTCTGGAAGATCCTCTGGAGAAGGAAATGGCAATCCACTCCAGTATTCTTGCCTGGAAAATTCCATGGGCAGAGGAGCCTGGCGGGCTCTAGTCCATGGGCTCAAAAGAGGCAGACACAACTTAGTGACTAAACCACCACCATCTACCTTTCCTTTTGATAGTTTCACACAGTCCATCACATTGAAGTGTGCCAAGGTTTACAGTAAGAAAGTACAGCAGTGACTCTGGGGGAAACAAACCCCAATTCCCCTCCCTCCTACTTTAAACTCTCCAGTCTCCACCTCTTTCAGGAACAGACTTCAGCAAACATTTTTACAAGATAAACAAACAAACATGTAGGAAGACGGAGACACTTTACATATGGACTTAGTTTTAAAAGAAATTGGAAAAAATATAGTAGAATGTGCTTAATTAGCACAGATTCTGAAAAAAATGTGTTAATTAATCATTCCTCTTGATTATCAGAAGGTCATATCCATATACACAACATACAAACCAGAAATTAGAAAGAGATATTTTGCCACCTAGCTCCTCTTCTAAAACACTCTACCAAGCTTCTAAAAAAATTTACATTACATATTGAAATGTAAGTGCCCTGGTGTTTTGTTCTTAATAGAAGCTTGAGAATTATTCTGGTATGTAGTGCTTTGAGCTTTAAAAAAAAAAAAAAAGATGTTGATTGTGTGTCTGTTTCTCTTTCAAGATCTAATTACTCAATTACTTTTTCTCAAAATACTGACTTCTTGCTTTTATTTTTGGTGTATTGCTCACATGATGATGTTACTGAGGAATTAGAGCTTCAAGGAGTTTAACTTTCTCATCCGAAGTAAGATAACCTAATTTAGCAGCTGTAGTAGAAGAGGAAAGCAGCATGATACCAAAAAAAGGTTACACAGTGGGAAGTTCGTGCTGGCAAATACCAATTCACACCTGTTTTAGGCCTATAGACAACATCAGGGGTGCTATTTAAATGGACTCTGTGTGCAATTTATCCATTGTTCGGAGTCATTGAAATGAACTACACTGATTCTTCTCCTTGGCAATTATTCCAATTAAGTGGATGCACCATTTATCAGGGTGCTGATTAAGTGGGTTTAGTAGCAGGCACTAAAGAAAGACTGTGAAGAAATCTATGAAAGTGATATTCACACTTTCTCACACTCACTACTGTTTTATGCTATGTAGTTTGCAACATAGAACTTTCTACAAGAATACTGCAGAGTCTGGGGTTAGGGAGATGATTAAATGTTCCAAGTAAGTACATTAAGATTTTAAATGTCAGCCAGCATAAGGAGAGATAATTTTGGGTTGAAACAACCTGCTGATCTTGGTGTTGACTATTTAAATCTGGAACTTATAATGTAACAAGCTTTTTCTCTGGGAAAGGGTCAAGTTTTCCCTAGACAACTAACTTAAATTTATTTGCAGAGTACATAAAGACAGCCCACCACAAATTAACTAACATCACAGGTTAATAATCAAAACAGAGAAAACACATTTGTTGCTTCACCATCTGAAATTCCAGAGGATCAGATTATTTAATTTTGTTTTATGTTAATGTTAGTTTTACGCAAAATTTAATATTTATGGTAAGTATTTTATAGGCCAAATATATTCTATTATATATCTATTTTACCAGGATATTTCCATTGAAAATTGAACATATAATGATGCATTACTATAAATAAATCAATGTGTTTTTTAAAACAGCTGAGAAAGAGTAATGAATACAAATACATTGAAATTGACCTAAATTAAGAATTATAAAATAATGATAATATTTTCAAAGAAGGAGTTTATTTTGTTCAGTTTTTTAAACTATAGTATTGATTCACATCTGATTTTGATAACAAATCTGAATTTTTATTGTCTTTTCTACTGAACATGAGCTATAGAGTCTTTTGTAGATTGGTACCATTAAAAACTTGATAAAATGAAACATATTAAAGGAACATTTAAAAACAAAGAAATTTGCCTTTAAAATAGTAAACAAAAAGAAGTCTGAAATACAAATAGCAGCATGTTAAATAACCTATCATTTTTATGTTAAGTTTTGGAACAGGTACACTGAAGTAAGTCCAGAATCACACTCTGAGTCTAAGCAACTGTATGAAAAGATTTTAAACTTACCCTCTTCCAATCCCTTCTTCTGGCATTTGCTTGTTATTACTTTCTAGAAATATTTTTAGGAGCAGGTTTTCTGTTTACTGTCCAGAACTGTGAGGTGACAGGATTCTATCCTACTTGCAAGCTGACATGTTAGCCTGCCAAGGTTTCATAGAGGTTAGCAAAGGGTCAAATTTCAGAAGACAACTTCCTACTTGTAGTAATAACCATAGCCAGACAAACAGATTTTCACACTGATTCCCCAAACCTGAATTCCTACAGAGCAACATGAAGACAGCCAGATAATATATGCACCCATAAATAAGGTTAAAGAGAGAAGCCCTGTTTTTAGGGAACCTGCATTTTTTATACTAGACAGCAAATATGTCTGCCTGTTGCTCCAGAGGGAAATGTTGCAATCTTCCATAGTTGTTCACTATACAATTACACTTGAAAAAGAATAATCAAGAACAAGGGCAGTCAGTGTCTGTGCTCATAACATTTGTAGAAACACAAGAGACCCTAACTAGTACAAATGAAAGCAGGTGACTCTGTTAACAGGCATAATCTTTAATCTTTCCTAATCTGTTGCCTTTGACAAATCACATGCAATCATCAAGATTCACATTATCAATGCATTATGTGTTATACATCTTAGAATCAGCACTCACATAGAGTGTGTCAGAGCCTAATGATTGGAAATTTCTGTCATGGGACACATGCTATAATATTTTGTGAATGCTTTCATATGCAAAGTTGACTCCATCCTTGGAGATTGAATAAATTGTAACATACATGAGAATCCTTGAGCTTGATACCATATTTAGATAGCAATCATTTCCTTTTTAACAAGAGTTGACTTAATGAGTTTCAGCATACCTGCCAATCAATTCTAACCACTGGCCAATTAGGTAGAAGCCAATATACCAAAATCAAAAGAAAATAATGATTAACTTGATTTGATTCTACTCTCTTCACTTTCATTGAAAATATTTTAGGCATTATAATGAGCCAGATAACCAACCTCACCATAGTTCCCTCTATGGAAATAATCAGGGGCTACCATGGAAAGGATAATAAGCTAAAATTAACATGGATTTTTAGAGAAAGATAGACCAAAATTGGATTCCAAGCTCTGATAAGTAGTTGCATTTAATATTAAGTAATATATTACAGAATTATCTGAGATAAATTTTCTGCAGTAAGGGCAACTTGAGAATGTTACAAAAATATTTAAAGAACATTTTCAAAGTTCTTGACACTTTGATAGATGACAACTGTTTCTCTATGTTTTTATTTCTTTGTCTATGAGATGTTTTCTTACACCTTAATTCACTTGTGATTTATTTATTTTCTAGCTACGTTTATAAGTAACTAATCTATTTGCTTTGATTTTTAACTTTCTATAAATGGGGAAAGAGTGGAAACAGTGTCAGACTTTATTTTTCTGGGCTCCAGAATCATTGCAGATGGGGACTGCAGCCATGAAATTAAAAGACACTTACTCCTTGGAAGGAAAGTTATGACCAACCTAGATAGCATATTCAAAAGCAGAGATGTTACTTTGCCAACAAAGGTCCATCTAGTCAAGGCTATGGTTTTTCCAGTAGTCATGTATGGATGTGAGAGTTGGACTGTGAAGAAAGCTGAGCTCCAAAGAATTGATGCTTTTGAACTGTGGTGTTGGAGAAGACTCTTGAGAGTCCCTTGGACTGCAAGGAGATCCAACCAGTCCATTCTGAAGGAGATCAGCCCTGGGATTTCTCTGGAAGGAATGATGCTAAAGCTGAAACCTCAGTACTTTGGCCAACTCATGCGAAGAGCTGACTCATCAGAAAAGACTCTGATGCTGGGAGGGATTGGGGGCAGGAGGAGAAGGGGACAACGGAGGATGAGATGGCTGGATGGCATCACTGACTCGATGGATGTGAGTTTGGGTGGACTCTGGGAGTTGGTGGTGGACAGGGAGGCCTGGCATATTGCAGATCATGGGGTAGCAAAGACTCAGACACAACTGAGCGACTGAACTGAATTGATAAAGCTCTTATGCCACTTTGATAATTCATATACATGGAACCAATTTGCTTCTTGATAATCTTGCAATTTATTTGTCACACAACAAACAGAACTGTGAATAAATGTAACTGATGATGAGAGCAACCCAGAGGAGAACAGAAAATTACTGGAAAGCTAGAAACTAGAATTAAGGTTATATAAAGAGAACAAAGAAAGAACAAAAAGTGAGAATAGAGATGAGAAAAATGAGAAGAAAAGAGGTAGATCTCCCCAAGGAAGACAGTATAATGTGTGGAGGATATGACCCTGAGCTAAAAGTCATGTCTTGGATTCCCATTACTCCCCAGGGGATCTTGCCAGGCGCTTCACTATTCAAAGGCAGAAAATTGTGGGTGATATTAGAGGACTTCCTAAAATCATTTTTAAGACTAAATAATCTCATGATTTTTTAAAATGTGCATAACCACTGGAGTCTGTAATACGAAAGAACAGAATTTGAAACATACTGGAAGGAAAATGTTTATACTTTTCAGTTCAGTTCTGTTCAGTTGCTCAGTCATGTCTGACTCTTTGCAACACCATGGACTGCAGCATGCCAGGCTTCCCTGTATATCACCAACTCTCTGAGTTTATTCAAACTCATGTCAATTGAGTTAGTGATGCCATCTAACCATCTCATCCTCTGCTGTCCCCTTCTCCTCCTGCCTTCAGTATTTCCTAGCATCAGTCTTTTCTGATGAGTCAGCTCTTCGCATCATGTGGCCCAAGTATTGGAGCTTCAGCTTCAACGTCAGTCCTAATGAATACTCAGGACTGATTTCCTTTAGGATTGACTGGTTTGATCTCCATGCAGTCCAAGGAACTCTCAGGAGTCTTCACCATAGTTCAAAAGCATCCGTTCTTCAGTGCTCAGCCTTCTTTATGTGAGGCCCAGCTCTCACATCCATACATGACTACTGGAAAAACCATAGCTTTGACTATGTGGACCTTTGTTCTCGAAGTAATGTCTCTGCTTTTTCATATTCTGTCAAGGTATGTCATAGCTTTTCTTCCAAGGAGCAAGCATCTTTTAATTCCATGGCTGCAGTCACCATCTGCAGTGATTTTGGAGCCCAATTGAAATATGTATAATATCATATATTAAACAAGTCGCCAGTCCAGGTTCAATGCACAATACTGGATGCTTGGGGCTGGTGCACTGGGAAGACCCAGAGGGATGGTATGGGGAGGGAGGAAGGAGGAGGGTTCAGGATGGGGAACACATGTATACCTGTGGCAGATTCATTTTGATATATGGCAAAACCAATACAATATTGTAAAGTTAAATAAAATAAAATTAAAAAAAAAAAATAAATAAAGTCTGTCATTGTCTCCACTGTTTCCTCATCTGAGTGATGGGACCAGATGCCATGATCTTAGTTTTCTGAATGTTGAGTTTTAAACCAGCTTTTTCACTCTCCTCTTTCACCTTCATCAAGAGGCTCTTTAGCTCCTCTTTGCTTTCTGCCATAAGGATGGTGTCATCTGCATATCTGAGGTTATTGATATTTCTCCTGGCAATCTTGATTCCAGCTTTTGCTTCCTCCAGCCCAGCATTTCTCATGATGTACTATAAGTGCATATAAGTTGAATAAGCAGAGTGACAATATACAGCCTTGATGTACTCCTTTTCCTATTTAGAACCAGTCTGTTGTTCCATGTCCAGTTCTAACTATTGTTTCCTGACCTACATACAGATTTCTTAGGAGGCAGGGTGGTCTGGTATTCCCATCTCTTTCAGAATTTTCCACAGTTTATTGTGATCCACACTGTGAAAGGCTTTGGCATAGTCAATAAAGCAGAAGTAGATGTTTTTCTGGAAATCTCTCTCTTTTTTGATGATCCAGCAGATGTTGGCAATTTGATCTCTGGTTCCTCTGCCTTTCTAAAACCAGCTTAAACATCTGGAAGTCCATGATTCACGTACTGTTGAAGCCTGGCTTGGAGAATTTTGAGCAATACTTTGCTAACGTGTGAGATGAGTGCAATTGTGCAGTAGTTTGAGCATTCTTTGGCATTGACTTTCTTTGAAATTGGAATGAAAACTGACATTTTCCAGTCCTGTGGCCACTGCTGAGTTTTCCGAATTTGCTGGCATATTGAGTATAGTACTTTCACAGCATCAGCTTTTAAAATTTGAAATAGCTCAACTGGAATTCCAGTTGAGTACCCATAAACTATATCATAAAATACATCATTGCTGGAATTAGCATTTTAATTATGAAATGTGCTAGTTATGATGCTACTGAGGCAGGTGTATTGTCAAGTTAAAGTTACATAACTCAAAGCATGTTTATCAGTGAGAATAAGAATTATGGAAGCACCTATGAGAACTTACCAGATAGGAGAGCAAGCTTCATGTCAAGTACTTGGTAGAAAACATTCAATATCATTGCAGCCATCACAGAAGTTCTTAAATATTGAGTCAGCTTAACAGAGATTTTTTTTGGATAGCTAATTGAGAGAGGAATTTAAATGATTATTCAGTAGGTTTACAAATATTACTAAATATGGAACAGGAACTACAAATACTTCAGAAAAGAAGATGCAGAAGAAAGAAATCAGTAAGTAAAATTAATGATTATATACAGTAATATTTTCTTATCTGAAAGCTATATTATGGAATTAAAGGTCAGATCAAAAAAGACTATATCATGCTTGTAGACTGACATTTTTCTGCCAAATTTCAACATAATAGGAGATTTAAGATTCAATAACTTGAAAAGTTCAAAATTTTAACTTTTACAGTTCAAACCTGAGTGCTTACTGTTTGCCATACGTTATCGTCCCTATGGTTGATAAACAGATTTTTGTCTGTTTCTATTATAGAGTTAATTTATGCTATATTCTCAGTGTCTGGAATTGTACACATAACAGAAGTTTGTAAACTTTGCTAAATGAATATCTTTATAAAAATCTTATAATATTTTATTATTACTCATTTTACAGCAAAGAAAACCAAGACACAGAAAGTTTAAGTAATTTGTTGAAAATTATCATGGAATTAATTGCAAAATTGCAATTTGGATTTAGTTACTCTTTCTCCAAAATATTTTGTCTTTTCTTTATACATGAGGATCTTATGATTAACTCAGCTTGTAAAAGTACTGATAACAAATATAAATATCACATCATTTATTAAACATCTCTTATGCACTGGGTACTGTGTTAAATGCTTTGCATGAATTATTTTATTTAATCTTTTTGATAACCATGTGAGATAGTGTTATCTTGGTTAAGAATTAAGGCTCTAGAACTAGACAACCTGGATCCAAATGCCAGCTTTTCTACTTACTATCCATGTAACTTCAGGTGAGTTATTTAGATTTTTTAATGCTTTATTTTCCTCATAGGGAGGTTATAAAGGATTACATTAGTCAAAATATGTAGAAAACATGATATAGTATTTGACACTTGGCAATAAATTTTAGTTTATTCATGAGGATGTTGAGGTGAAGATAAATTAATTCCCCTTGGATGAAGTTTGGGCATGCAGCTACTAAAGAATGAATAACATATTTTTTTCCTGCCTGAATTCCGACACAATTGAGAAGTAACATCAGAGTGTATAGAGTGATTTGGCACCTTTCATAAAATCTAAGATAATAAGTGTTAAGCTACATGCTAATTTCAAAGTGATGTTATCAAGATGGTGAATAGGTTATTCCTGACTTTAGTTCCTGTCAGAAGACTAACTAGCAAGTATCCATAGACAAGATATCACTGTGAAAATCCCAGAATCTGGGAGTGAGGCTGAAGTACCTACCTCCCTGGACTACAGATACTCATAGAGGGTAAGAGGAGATGCCTGACACCAAGAAGACAACCCTGGGCCTGTGGTTTCTCCAGTAGGGAAAAAGGATCCCAAGGTGGACATCCACCTCCCCAGTGTTGAAAGAGACTTTCCATGGGGTCCACTTGGGTCACTGCTCATGAAGCTCATTGGGGCAATCTTCTGGGCTTGACTACTGAGGATAAAAGAGAGGCAAAGAAAAAAGACAGGTCTTATATCAATCAGTCCACTTGAGATTTTCCAAGGTGTTGTAGCCCTAGTAAACCCTTCTAGTTGAAAGAAAGACTGTGCCTAAAAATAAGAACAAATGTGAGACAGATCATTCTCAATTATTTCAACATGCTCTGTTTGTTATATAAGGTCCAAGAAAGTAAAAGTGAAAGTTGTTCAGTTCTGTCTGACTATTTGTGACCCCCTGGCATTCTCCAGGCCAGAATACTGGAGTGGGTAGCCTTTTCCTTCTCCAGGGGATCTTCCCGACCCAGGGATTGAACCCAGGTTTACTGCATTGCAGACAGATTCTTTACCAGCTGAGCTACAAGGGAAACTCAAGAATACTGGAGTGCATAACCTATCCCATCTCCAGTGGATCTTCCCAGGAATCAAACTGGGGTCTCCTGCATTGCAAGCAGATTCTTTACCAACTGAGATATCAGGGAAGCCCATAATGTCCAAAAGAAATCAATTATTTGTTGGGGAATACTATAACATATTTAGCTTTATAATTTTTATACAAAGGGATTAATATTTAACAAATATTTGACAAGAATCAGGATAAAATAAAAGGGAAAACTAGAGAACTGAAAAAAAGAATGAAAATGTCATTCACAGCAACATGGACAGACTTAGAGATTACATACTAAGTAAGTCAGAGAAAGAAAGACAAATATCATAGGATAAGTACTTATGCTCATATATGCTGTCATGTCCGACTCTTTGCAACCCCATAGACTGTAGCCCACCAGTCTCCTCTGTCCATGCGATTCCCCAGGCAAGAATACTGGAGTGGGTTGCCATTCCTTTCTCCAGACAGAACTATATGTGGACTCCAAAAAAAAAAAAAGATGATACAAATGAACTTATACACAAAACAGAGATAGACCTACAGACATAAAAAACAAACTCATAGTTACCAAAAGGAAAAGGGATGGAGGGCAGAATTAATTAGGAGTTTGGGATTAACAAATATACACTACTATATGTAAAACAGATAACCAACAAGGACTTACTGTATAGCACAAGGAACTATACTCAATGTTTTGTAATAATCTGTAAAGGAAAAGTATCTGAAAATAAATAGATACATATGCACGTATAATTCAATCACTTTGCTGTACACTTGAAACAGACTGGTTCCAAATAGGAAAAGGAGTACGTCAAGGCTGTATATTGTCACCATGTTTATTTAACTTATATGCAGAGTACATCATGAGAAATGCTGGACTGGAAGAAACACAAGTTGGAATCAAGATTGCCGGGAGAAATATCAATAATCTCAGATATACAGATGACACCACCCTTATGGCAGAAAGTGAAGAGGAACTCAAAAGCCTCTTGATGAAAGTGAAAGTGGAGAGTGAAAAGGTTGGCTTAAAGCTCAACATTCAGAAAACGAAGATCATGGCATCTGGTCCCATCACTACATGGGAAATAGATGGAGAAACAGTGGAAACAGTGTCAGACCTTATTTTTCTGGGCTCCAAAATCACTGCAGATGGTGACTGCAGCCATGAAATTAAAAGACACTTACTCCTTGGAAGGAAAGTTATGACCAACCTAGATAGCATATTCAAAAGCAGAGACATTACTTTGCCAACAAAGGTTTGCCTAGTCAAGGCTATGGTCTTTCCTGTGGTCATGTATGGATGTGAGAGCTGGAGTGTGAAGAAGGCTGAGCGCCGAAGAATTGATGCTTTTGAACTGTGGTGTTGGAGAAGACTCTTGAGAGTCCCTTGGACTGCAAAGAGATCCAACCAGTCCATTCTGAAGGAGATGAGCCCTGGGATTTCTCTGGAAGGAATGATGCTAAAGCTGAAACTCCAGTATTTTGGCCACCTCATGCCAAGAGTTGACTCATTGGAGAAGACTCTGATGCTGGGAGGGATTGGGGGCAGGAGGAGAAGGGGACGACAGAGGATGAGATGGCTGGATGGCATCACTGACTCGATGAATGTGAGTCTGAGTGACCTCCGGGAGTTGGTGATGGACAGGGAGGCCTGGTGTGCTGCAGTTCATGGGGTCGCAAAGAGTCGGACACGACTGAGCGACTGATCTGATCTGATCTGATCTGAAACTAACACAACATTGTAAATCAATTATAATTTAAGAAAAAGAAAAGCAAAATACAGGTAAATCAGACACTGGTTTTACAAATCATTATGATTTATGTATTTAAGAGAATAAATTAAAATAAAAAGAATCTCATCAGAATCTTAAGTCTCTACAATGTAGACACAGGCTTTGCAAGACATTTTATGTTGTCCAAAATGTCCAGAATACATTTGGCCCATGAAAACGTCCTTGAAATCTAGCCTTCATCAAAGTGTCCATGAGCATGTTTGGTTCATGTCAAAAGGTTTTAGACAGACCAGATGTCTGCTAATCAGATAAAGACAATTCAAAATTGTATCTTTTTCATTTGTAAAAACAAACTTTAAAATGTAGTAAACAGACTTAACAGATTTGACACAGAAAACAATGTTTATTGGAATGGGAAATGAATCAATTAAAACATCCAGGAAAATAAAAGGTGGAAACAAAATTGGAAAATACTGAAAAGAAGATAAATGATGAATGGGATGTAACATTATTGAATGTATCATGGGATTTCAGTTCTATTGGGAAAGACATAGTAAAATGGGGAGAAGAAACAATATTTCAGTGGAAATTGACTGAAAAATTTCAAACTGATCAAAGATATCAATATGATAAATACAAAGAGATATACCCATAGACAGGGCATAGTAAACTGATTGCTAATCCTAGGAAGAAATAAATCAAAGAAAACAGAGAAAGAGATGCAGGATTATTTAGAGAAGCAGCAATATGACAGAGACTAGATTTTTCAAGAAAAAGAAAATTTCAGTGAAAATAAAACTTTTTAACATACTGGTAAAATAACTACCAACACAAATTCATTTTGGAGTTATGATCTTCAAAAAAGAAAGGTGAAAAATGTTCTTTGCAAATGAAATTGGCACAGAGGTAGTTGCCTTCAGGCCCAACATAGATCAGTTGGTAAAGAATTCGCCTGGAATGCAGGAAACGCCAAATCGATTCCTGGGTCAGGAAGATTTGCTGGAGATGGGATAGGCTATCCACTCCAGTATTCTTGGGCTTCCCTTGTGGCTCAGCTGGTAAAGAATCTGCCTGCAATGTGGCAGACCTGGGTTTGATCTCAGGCTTGGGAAGATCCGCTGGAGAAGGGAAAGGCCACCTACCCACTCCAGTATTCTGGCCTGGAGAATTCCATGGACTATATAGTCCATGAGGTCACAAAGAGTCAGACACAATGGACTGACCTTCACATAGTTAGCTCCCCTTAGGCCCAACCTAAAAAAAAAAAAACGCCCAAGTATTCAGGAGATTTAAATCTGCGTATATTATTAAAGAGATTGTTGTTCAGTCGCTCAGTCGTGTCTGAGTCTTTGTGACCCCATGAACTGCAGCACCCCAGGCTTCCCTTCCTTCACCATCTCCCAGAGCTTGCTCAAACTAATGTCCACTGAGTTGGTGATGCCATCCAACCATCTCATCCTCTGTTGTCCCCTTCTCCTCCTGCCTTCAGTATTTCCTAACATCAGGGTCTTTTCTGATGAGTCAGCTCTTCACATCATGTGGTCAAAGTATTGGACCTTCAGTTTCAGCATCAGTCCTAAGAATACTCAGGACTGATTTCCTTTAGGATTGACCGGTTTTATCTCCATGCAGTCCAAGGGACTCTCAAGAGTCTTCTGCTGCTGCTGCTAAGTTGCTTCAGTCGTGTCCAGCTCTGTGCGACCCCATAGATGGCAGCCTACCAGGCTCCCCTGTCCCTGGGATTCTCCAGGCAAGAACACTGGAGTGGGTTGCCATTTCCTTCTCCAATGCATGAAAGTGAAAAGTCAAAGTGAAGTCACTCAGTCATGTCTGACTCTTAGCGACCCCATGGACTGCAGCCTACCAGGCTCCTCCATCCATGGGATTTTCCAGGCAAGAGTACTGGAGTGGGGTGCCATTGCCTTCACCACAGTTCAAAAGCATCAGTTCTTCAGTGCTCAGCCTTTTTTATGTGAAGTCCAACTCTTACATCCATACATGACTATTGGAAAAACCATAGCTTTGAATATGTGGACCTTTGTTGACAAAGTAACATCTCTGCTTTTTCATATGCTCTCTAGGTGGGTCATAACTTTCCTTCCAAAGAGTAAGCGTCTTTTAATTTCGTGGCTGCAGTCACCATCTGCAGTGATTTTGGAGCCCTCAAAAATAAAGTCTTTCATTGTCTCCACTGTTTCCTCATCTATTTGAGTGATGGGACCAGATGCCATGATCTTAGTTTTCTGAATGTTGAGTTTTAAGCCAGCTTTTTCACTCTGCTCTTTCACCTTCATCAAGAGACTTTTTAGCTCCTCTTTGCTTTTTGTCGTAAGGATGGTATCATCTGAATATCTGAAGTTATGTATATATCTCTGAAGAAATTGATATTTCAACAGATTAAGTGAAAATAAATCTAATTCAAATAAACTCAGTTATCCAAATAGAGACAACATTTGTAAGACATAAGGGAAAAAAAAGGACCATAATATTTTCTGTTTAAAAAATGGCCAATCAACAATTAAAAGACACAGAAAGTTTAGAATTAAAGAATCGAAAAAATATACCATGCAAGAATTAACCAAAAATGTACATCAATTATCTATATTTATTTCAATATGAATTTAAGGAATGTATAGAAGGTATCAAAAATATATTAAAATTCACTTAATGAATGTGTAGTCAATAAGCTCAGAAATGCTATAAAAACAAGTAAGAATAAATTTCAAAGAACTAAAATAATGCAGAAACTTATCACAACTGTACTAATTCAGAAATCAATAGCAAACTAATAGGTAGATACATTTTAAATATTTCAAGTAAGAAATGAAAAATAGAAATCAAAAGAAAAACAGAAAATATTTTAAACTGAATGAAAACAAAATTATAATACATTAAAATGTATGCTTTTGCTGTTGCTGCTAAGTCACTTCAGTCGTGTCCGACTCTGTGCGACCCCAGAAATGGCAGCCCACCTGGCTCCCTGTCCCTGGGATTCTCCAGGCAAGAACACTGGAGTGGGTTGCCATTTCCTTCTCCAAGGCATGAAAGTGAAAAGTGAAAGTCAAATCAGTCAGTTGTGTCCAACTCTTAGCTACCCCATGGACCGCAGCCTACCAGACTCCTCCATTCATGGGATTTTCCAGGCAAGAGTATGGAGTGGGGTGCCATTGCCTTCTCCATAAAATGTATGGGATGCAGCTAAAACAGCACTGTGTTAACAGTGATATAGGCAAATGTGTCCAAAATACATGGAGCATAATTTTTTTAGCAGCATTATTTAGAAGAGCCCCAAACTGAATTTAAACTAAATATTAACTTTCATCCATACAAAAATGAGTAAATTATAGTATATTCATAGAATACTATGCAAAAATGAAAAAGAGCTAATTCAACAAATTTGACATAAATATTACTAATTATATTTGTGATTATGTATATATATGTATATATATATATAGCAAAAGAAGCAGACACGGTATATGTGTTCTGTAATTTTTTATTTATATATCTATAGCAATAAAAGTCAAAAGCATCATTAACTCTGGGGCTAAAGCTGACTGAAGTGGACAAGAGAGTATGCTTACATTGTAAGAATTAACTGTAATTTAGAACTCATGCAATTTATATATGTCTACACCAAAAACATTTATAAAATAGTAAAAAGGACGCAGATAGATATCAAGTAATAGCTATTAATAATTGGTTCTCTTTTGGAACATACAATTTTGGAACCCATAAATGTTCTAATCTGTTCCTCCATCTTTCAGTATCAATCCATCATCTACCATTTAAGCATGCTCAGCTTGATAAACTATTCAGCTTATTCCTACATCTTTGTTCAGATTTGCTACTTGCTTCTTTTGCACGTGGTTTTGGAAAATTGTAAACAGCCTCTAAATACAGCTCCTAAAACGTTCCATGCACACATCACACAAAAACAGCCCAGCTCCAGGGTCATAGGAAGGATCCACAATGTTTGGAAGATTAGATGAATATTTTTGTAAAACATTTCCAATTTTGGCTTAAATACGATGCTCAACCTGATATTTACTGACATCTCAGAGGACTACATCATAGCCATGATGTGATTTTTGTCAATTAGCATTTTCAAGGGAAAACTTGATATCTAGTGTATTAGGTGGGCCAACTAATTAAACAAAATGTATAATGGTTTAAGTACAAGGAAGAGTTTATATTTCATTCACATAGGAGTATAAGATTGTAACAAATCTGCCTTGGGGGAAGAATGTGTGTAATTGTTCAGGGATCCAGACTGACTGAGGTCTTAACAACTTTGGCCTGTGTTTCACAAGGTCACTTGGAATTGAAATTCGTTGAACAAATTCTATGAAATTTTTAGAATGGAAGAATGGATATGAATAGTTACACAGACAAGGCCTGGAAGTGGTGAACATCAATCCTATCGATAGTCCATTGGTAAGAACTCAGTTACATTTCTGCACAGAGGCAAAAGGTATTCAAGTTCAGTTTTCAGGAAGAGAGAAAAGCATGAATTTTGGCAAACAGTCAGCCATCTTCATAAGGCCTAGGAAATACGTCACTTTTGAAGATTTCAAATATGAATAGCTGGTAACATTTTAAAATAGCTATCACTATGATTTTGCAGCAGAATGACATAATACCTTAGATGCTTTTAGGCTTATCATCAGTTTATGGTATAAGCTTGAACACTTTGTAAAGAAGAGGCCAAATGCAAGACCAGTTTCAGGGTTGATAGGATCTGTGATTTATTTCCGAAAGTACCAATGTAATTAGAATCAAGAAATAACCATTTTCATGAAATCATCAGAGCACAAATAATAGCAACTGGGAGACTGTTTTAGAGCTGGTAGGAATTGTAGACATGGGGTCCATTATTTGTCAACCCCTCTATCTGTAGAAGTAGATAATGACATATGCACTATTATAAGCATGGTTAATGCTGCCATACAGACAGTTTAACCTCCAGTTCTCAGCTGGATTCTCTTTAAAGTTGGAGACTGCTTCATATAATGGCTCTTCATTTTGTTCACTTGTTTCCATTTCAGCAGTTACCATTTTTGTCTTGGCCCTCATAACTACACACATGGATTGTTTCAACAGACTCCTAGCTCTTCTCCCTCAATTCAGTTTCATGCCAATCCATTCTTCATAGTACTTACAAAATTAATCTTCCTGAAACACTGTTTCATCACATCTCTTTCCTGTTCCAGAATGAGGTGGTTCCTAGTTTCTTGCTGAATCCAATGGAAGGCTCTCTACTTTCTCCTTTTAAATTCTGCTCTTATCAGCCTGATATTAGACATCTTTATGGAGCTTTAACATAGTCATGTAATCTGATGACTCTCCCTATGACACGCTCACTTCCATGTCTGTGCACTTCACCTCTTTCATTCTCTCTTTCTTTAGGGATCCCGCATCTTTCAACAATATTTCATTTTTCCCTCCAACAGTAATCATATGTTCTTCTTTTTGAAAGCCTCTATTCTCATTTGTCACCTCTTAGCAGATATATACTCTTACTTTACACTTAAACTTCACTAATCATTACATATTTGCCAGCTGGACTTCATTGTTTCACATGAGAAAGGAGAACATGCATATATACTTAGGATTATTACCAATAGTAACATGTGTTCTAACTCTTTTGTGTGCTCTCAGGATTCATAACTCAATGCACTACATGCAGAAAATATTTGGCCTATGCAACACTTTACTTATTCAGGAATATTATAGTTTATTTTAATTCCACCCTTTTGGAAGGAGACTAGGCTTATGAAGATGTATAAATAGTATGATAAGACAGCACAAACTATCTGTATCTTAGAAAAATAGAGTCAAGAAAGAATCCCCCAAAATGTATTGCTGAAGTCCTATAAACTTCATCAGAGCAGATGCCAAGTTTGGCCACAAGCTAAAAAGCTTGTGGCAGTCGGCGAGTGAGAGGAATCCTGCATAAAAGTGAACTGTTTTCTTAGGAATAGCATATCTAAGTAATACTCCTTATACTATAATGAGCCATATTCTTAAACTTAAAACTATTCTTAGACCAATAAATGTAGGCCATTTGTACTATTCAACTTGTGAACCATGAAAAGGAGCCAACTGAGACCGAAAAGTAGTAAAAGAATTGGAAAAAATGACTGGAACAGAGCTCTCATTCTTCCAGGCAATCAAACTGGAAGCAAGCTGACCAAGTGCTTACTTTAAAAACAGTGAACAAATTGGTCCAAAGTAGAGTTGACCCTAAGGAAGAATGAGCCAATGAACAATTTTCGCAATTTTAAAGGTAAATGAGCCTTGTAGAAAAGGAGGACATATTTTTAACCTACTGCTTAGTATTCTTTCAACTTGCATGACCTTTTTTTTTTTTTTTTTCAGATTATGAATCAGGTCCAGTGTTCTTTGCTAAACATGGCCAAAGCTGTCTACACATTTTACATTGCTCCTTTTCCCTTAAGAGAATCTTTACTATGTTCAGAAAGCTAATATAACAGCTAAAAATACTCCTATTCCAGATTTCTTTGAAACTGGGATAAGATATATGGCACAGCTCTAAATAGACACAAGATGAGGATTTCTGAGTTTTCACTTTGCTGATAAATGTCCTGTTCCTTGTGTTCCTCTTTTCTTCTTGATGCCTGAAATGAAGCCATGATGTTTGGAGGAGAAGCACTCCCTTGACAGCCTCCAGACCATAGTAATAAAGATGAAGGCCTACATGTGTACACTGGAAGATAAAGAGAGAAAGGCCATCTCTCTATGGCAATTAAGTCACTGCATGAATTCCAGGACTACCTTCTTACCTCTGGCCTTCAGTGGCTTTAAGACTTAGATTTGAATTGTGAAAGTGCCTTCACCAAATATTCAAATGGTTGAAAGTGATGTGGGATTGGGTAGAAGTAAGACCAAGCAATATGGAGACAGTGTCTTGACCTGCCTGTAGGGCTGATATTTGATGTTTAAACCAGTGGCCCACTATCTGGTGCCTAAAGTGCCATAGTCATTGGAACCCAAGGGAGCTGCTCATGACACATAAGGCAAAGTTTATATCATAAACAGTTGAGGGGCTGCAGCATTTCTAACTGATCAAAATTCCAGCCAGAAACTCAATATATGTGCAATAGCCACTCTTGTTGCAGAAGACTGGTAAAATTAAACTCTTCAAGTTCAAATTCTCAATCCAGGATTGAGAACAGAACTTCCTACTGGAAAAATGAACTACTAAAAGTAAGGTGAGGCAAATAGCTTCATAATCAGTCTATACAGTGGATATTGAGAAAAACGCTAATCATTTTGAAGATAATTGGAAGCAATAGTCCATTGAATTCCTGAAAATTGTGTGTGAGGTACGAGAGAAAGATTCAGACACTTTTCAGTGGAAAGTGTTTAGCTGAGCCACTGAAGGATGGATGTACCATCCAGTGCCCAGTGTATTGAGAAGGCTTGAGGAGAAGCAGTTTTAGAAGGAATATCAGTTAAATTTTGGATATTTACAAATTAAACATTTATCAGGCATCCATTTGCAGATAATTAAGTAGGCGATTAAATATATGAGTGTACCATTTAGGAGAGAATTCTAGGCAGGAAATTTAAGTTTGAGAGTGGCTAGGAAGAAGCACAAGCTGAAATTAAGATTGCCGGGAGAAATATCAATAACCTCAGATATGCAGATGACACCACCCTTATGGCAGAAAGTGAAGAGGAACTAAAAAGCCTCTTGATGAAAGTGAAAGAAGAGAGTGAAAAAGTTGGCTTAAAGCTCAACATTCAGAAAACTAAGATCATGGCATCCAGTCCCATCTCTTCATGGCAAGTAGATGGGGAAACAGTGGAAACAGTGGCTGACTTTATTTTTTCGGGGGCTTCAAAATCACAGCAGAAGGTGACTGCAGCCATGAAATTAAAAGACACTTACTCCTTGGAAGGAAAGTTATGACCAACCTAGATAGCATATTCAAAAGCAGAGACATTACTTTGCCAACAAAGGGCTGTCTAGTCAAGGCTATGGTTTTTCCAGTGGTCATGTGTGGATGTAAGAGTTGGACTGTGAAGAAAACTGAGTGCCGAAGAATTGATGCTTTTGAACTGTGGTGTTGGAGGAGACTCTTGAGAGTCCCTTGGACTGCAAGGAGGTCCAACCAGTCCTTCCTAAAGGAGATCAGTCCTGGGTGTTCATTGGAAGGACTGATGCTAACGGTGAAACTCCAATACTTGGCCATGTCATGCAAAGAGTTGACTCATTGGAAAAGACCCTGATGCTGGGAGGGATTGGGGGCGGGAGGAGAAGGGGACGATGGAGGATGAGATGGCTGGATGGCGCCACTGATTCGATGGACATGAGTTTGAGTAGACTCCCGGAGTTGGTGATGGACAGGGAGGCCTGATGTGCTATGATTCATGGGGTCGCAGAGTCAGACACAACTGAGCAATTAAACTGAACTGAACTGAGCAAATAGGTAATAGTGAAAGTCAGGAGACTGACCAGACATGCTAATAAATGGTGGATCTTAGATTAGGATTTGGTTAGGTTCAAGCAAAGATGTGGGGCGTCCCTGGTAGCTCAGACAGTAAAGAACCTTCCTGCAATGCAGAAAATCCAGGTTTGATCCCTTAGTTAGGAAGATCCCCTGGAGAAAAGAATGACTACCCACTCCAGTATTCATGCCTGGAGAATTCCATGTACAGAGGAGCCTGGTGGTCTTACGGTCCAATGAGTCTCAAAGAGTTGGACATGACTGACTGACTCACACTTCACCTTCAAGCAAAGATTTGAAGGCAGTGTCTATAGTGAGTGGATCTGAAGAAGTCAAGACTACTATTTAATGATAAAGCCATTTGACCTTCTTGCCCAAAAGGCAGGTCAAAGATGGTATGGGGTAATTTTGTAATGAGAGGCTTGCTGTTGAAAGAAAATTCAGGTTTTCCTACATCAAGGAAATGATTGGGGTCAAGTGTGAAATGGGACTAGCTGAGGAAAATAGATCAAAAAAGTTGTATCTCAATAAACTTTAAGGACAAGGAGAGCCAAGATGAACAAGTACTGACTTGGTGATTCCAAGAACTCAGGAGAACAATGATATAAGTGAGTAAACAAGAGAGAAAAAGAGTGCTATTAGAATTTATTATAATTAGTCATTTTTATATGTAGTAAACATATCTATTGTTCTGTATCTGATCATTTGGAAGTTTTTTGGGGGTTTGATTATGGCTTTTGCATTTCAGCAGGATCTCACTCATGATGTTGTGTTGTCTTGTATGTTTTATTTTTGAATGTAAGCTGTCATCTCTGCCACTTTATTTTTTGAGAATTTGGGGGCTCTGAGTTGAGTGAAAGGGGAGTTTCTCTCATGAAGAGCTGCATCACTTCTACTAGGTACTGAGAACACTACAGATCCTGAAGGAAGACTGGAACTTATGGGAGTCCCAGTCTATGGGATCCCATGGAACTTATGGGATCTCTGGAATCAGAAAAGAAAGTGTGAATTGGTGTTAGACCGTCTTATGAGAGTTGGCGTCTGGTGGTGTCTTTTTCAGAGAAGGAAATGGCAACCCACTCCAGCATTCTTGCCTGAAGAATCCCATAGATTTTTTCAGTTCAGTTCAGTCGCTCAGTCATGTCCAACTCTTTGTGACCCCATGGACTGCAGCACACCAGGCCTCCCTGTCCATCACTAACTCCCAGAATGTGCTCAAACTCATGTCCATTGAGTCGGTGATGACATCCAACCATCTCATCCTCTGTCGTCCCCTTCTCCTCTTGCCTTCAATTTTTCCCAGCATCAGGGTCTTTTCAAATGAGTCAGTTCCTCACATCAGGTGGCTGAAGTATTGGAGTTTCAGCTTCAGCTTCAGTCCTTCCAGTGAATATTCAGGACTGATTTCCATTAGGGTGGGCTGGTTGGATCTCCTCACAGTCCAAGGGGCTCTCAAGAGTCTTCTCCAACACCACTAGTGGAGATTTATCTTTTCCTCCAGTTGGCTCCAAAGTCAGGACCAGTAAGTTTCCCTGTTGTATCCTTCAGTGGGGAAAACGCACTCTTTTATTTTCTACCATTCTATTTGCAGTGTCTATGGTCTTGGACCACACCTGTGTGAAGAGACACCTCTAATCTTTGCTTTGGAAGCTGGATATCACTGGATTCCAATTGTCTTTAAAGGCAAAACTTCAGTTCTCTGGATTCCTGCTTTCCACTCAGTTCTGTTTTCTACTTTTTTATTTCCTAGCCCAGTGATGCTCTTAAATATTATTATTTTTTAATTATGCATTCTGTGTAGGTTGTTCGTAAATGACTATAGCTGAGAAGCCCACAGATTGTCTGTCAGGCCCTTTGTTTTCTAAAGAATATAGCTGTTGGGCTCACTATGTTTACAAGGCTAGACACTGAGCATGTAATCGAATTACTTGTCTATACAATTAAAATCAGGTTTTATAGTACAGACTTCAAAAGCCTGACTCATGTGATAGACACTAACTCAGATAATGAATGTGAAATTGTTCACTTCTAACATTCCAGATGTTTCAGTGACAAAGAATCCTCCTGCCAATGCAGGAGATGGGTGAGATGTGGGTTCAATCCCTGGGTCAGGAAGATCCCCTGGAGAAGAAAATGGCAACCCACTCTGGTATTCTTGTTGGGAAATCCTTGGATAGAGGAGCCTGGCAGGCTACAGTTCATGCGCTTGCAAAAGAGTCAGATAAGACTTAGCAACTAAACAACATTCATTATAGGATGTATTCAAAACAACCAGGGTTTAATCTTGCCTGTATTATTCATCACATTCCCAAAATTAAGGAGAGAATACTCTTGACTCATAACTGCATATTCTCAGCAAAGTACTGACTTTAATAAGGGCAATTTCATCATTAAATATAATATTGGCATGAGATGGCGAGAGTAGTCTTTGTGACTTGTTTCTGTGATAGAAACAGGTACTCTGGGCCTGCACATCTGGTACCCTCAGTGATGAATTAAATTTTGGTTCTTAATTATCTCAATACCCATCATTAACAATTGTGTTGGGGCTAAAAGAATGTAACCTTTTTTTTTCCAAATTTAGAATTTTCTTCCTGAAACTTTGAGTACATGTTTTCTATCTCATGTATCTGGATATGAGAAGAGATCACCTACATATTCATATATTGTGCTTTGTGTATACTTCTGCAGATGAGTACTGTAAAATGACTTAATGAGTACTATAAATGACTTAAGATGTATATTATTAGAAATACAAAAAGTTAAGAAATAAATGTTATGCTTATTTTATCTTATTTTGCAGGTCTTTCTTGTCTACACAGGTTGTCAGAACAATTGGTAGTAAAGCTGATGGGTGAGTGTAGACAGCCATTATCTCATTCATTACCATAAAAGCTGATAGGGACTGCCCTGCCCCTGGACCTTACAAATATATAAATATTTTATACCCGTATTCATCTTAATGGGTGGAATCCCTTGCCTAAGAACCTTAATTGTTCTTCTGGTTATAATTCCATGTTTGGAGGTAATATTCTTTCTGTGTAAAACTGATAATCAAAATTTTTTCTTTTTACTATGGCTGCAGTCCAGCATGCCTATATAGACAACATTAAGTATTGAACAACAGTTAGAAAAATAAATGGAAATATAGGTATTGACCAATGTCATGCTAAGCCAAGAGCAGTTTTTTTTCTTTGTATTGATCTGAGAGATTTAACATTTGGATTATGATGTAGCCTTTGACTTTTGGCTCTAAGCTCACAGAGCAAATTCATCTTCTGTGTGAGGGGTATTCAAACTGGAGTTTGACCCACTTCAGAGCTGGCCACCAGGTGGCAGATAAAACAGTTCTCATATTAATAGCTGGAAAAAAAATGGAGCTAATTTCTTTAATCATACGTTGATACCCAAGAACTACTAGGGTCAAAATCTTGGGATATCATTTAGTTTTACTTTGGTTTTTGTGTGTGGATATTCATAAAACCAGATATTTGAAACACTGGTGCCATCTGCACATTTCATATTGTTATCTGAATGCACACACTCAAGTTTCAGAAGGGGATTTTTTTTTTAATCATGCCAGGTTGCTGATTAGTTGATTGATGAGTTAGAGCAAAATCAAACGTGGGTATGTCTGCGTTGCCTACTGGGTAAACCCAAAACAAGAGTGAGAAGGGCCTCAAGTGAGAGGAGTTCAAGGGCATTGCTGAGGGAGAGAGAAAGGATGACAAAATTTTCCATAAATTGGTTCTCCCATCTTTAGTAACAGCCAGTTTTCTCAAACATGAAAATTGTTTCCAAAAAGCAACTTTATTGCTTTTCCTCACAATTAGAGAAAAGGAGGCAGTGGTGTTCAAGTGATGCTTGACAGCCTGTGTAACAGGCACCAACCATCTGTGCTCCAGCAGCTCTGTTTGTGTTTTTAATGTTTACACATACAGCACAGATAATTAAAAATAACTATAATTAAAAATGATTATAACAAATTACTTTTCCCTCAACAGTAATATGTGTCTGTAACTTCTAAGTTATTTAGTAAAGTAACCTTTATGGAGTCTAACAAGAAAACATTGCAATTTCTTCCTTGTTTCTGAAAGTTTACAGACTTGGGTGAGGGGAGAATTTCTCAACCATGAAACTATTTGGTTTAAAGTGCTTCACAACTGTTGATAGTATCGGAATTATTTCTGTATCAATAATACAAGACAATTATTTTTTCTGTGAAGGATAGATCAAATGTAGTTTCTTTTTCTAAAAATCTAAAGTGAAATGACTAGGAAGGAATGAAAAAAAAAACAAACATATCTCTTTGCATAACCCTTCATTAAAGCAATTAATTTTTTCAAAGTGTTATATGAAATATGAAGAGGAGATTCCCACTAGGAACAATACTTTTCTCTGCCTGTTAAGAATCTTTGAATATTTTCCAATTACCTTCTCTAAAGAAGATGCTGGTTAATAACAGAAGTCAAATAGTATTTCCACAGAAAAAGTAGGGAAGCTGACATAATGTTGTGGAAGGGTTTGAAATTTAGCCATAATTTAGAGATTAAGCATGTGATCCTTGGCACTAGACCACCTGGATTCTAATTACATATCCTCCATTTTCTAAGGATGGGTCAACGTTACTCATGCCTCAGTTTTCTCATCTACGTCATGTGGACTATAATAACATATCTCAACTTGTAGTGGCAAAGGTAAAGTTGATACACATAGATGCATGAAACATTATATGTACATAGTAAATTTAAAAATAAATATTAATAACTACTTATAGTTGGCCACCTATGAGAAGTTTATGGCTACATGTCTTTAAGTGCTGTGGCTCAGCTGGTAAAGAATCTGCCTGCAATGCAGGAGACCTGGGTTCGATCCCTGGGTTGGGAAGATCCCCTGGAGGAGGCCATGGCAACCCACTCCAGTATTCTCAACTGGAAAATCCCCATGGATGGAGGAGCCTGGCAGGCTACAGTCCATGAGATCACAAAAAGTCAGATACGACTGAGTGACTAAGCACAGCACAGTGTCATGCTTTCTCGATTTTTGGGGTTCCTTGAAGTCTTGCTTTACTTTCTTCACAAAGAAGAAGATACTTTCTCCAGTCTTTACTGATTGGCTTCACTAAAGTAACACCTTTACCCGTCAGAGTCATAGCTAGGGATTATGAGGCTCTCAGATTTTTTTTCCATCAGATGTACAGACTCCACACCTTTTGTTCCCTTAAGGGGGAAATTCTTAAAGATTGTTTGCCTTCTTGCAATCTTGCAAAGCATGGCTGGGTGTTGAAAATCTCATTTGTTTTCCCTGTGGTAGTGCCCTGAAATATTCTAATTTGTATGTCATCTCTCAATCCTGCAAAGTCATCTGCAAAGGCTCACATTTGCCATTGGTGGGGGATGTGCATGGGAAGAGGGTCAAAGTGGGGGTGAGATTGTCAAAGCTTTGAGGCATCCACAAACCAGAGGTCTACAGATGGCATCCCAATTGGCTTGTAGGCCGGTTCCCCGATGGAGTTCATGAAACAAGAATTAAAATCAATGGCCCTTTGTTGAGTTCCAAATCCTTATGTCTGAAATCTTAACTTCTCTGCTCTCAGCTCTCCCAAGCATTTAACTGTGCCAATCACCTGAGAATTCTGAGTGAGGTGAGAAAATATTGAACCTCTCAGGCTGCAACCTATACAGCGAGGGAAACCAGGCACTCACTCACTACATTCTCGCTTTTCTCTGTGGAAGAAGTCATGGGCTGAAGGAGTCTGTCTTGGCACTGAATTGTGCTGCCTTGGGGGAAGGATGACACAGGTAAATTGACACTTTTCTTCTTAATCCTCTTCAATGTGTTCTCAGAACTTTTGTTCTAGTGGTATGCTGGAACATACCTGCATACTTCTGGGCTCCCATAAAATTACTCTTTTCTATGGATAAATGTCAAAATTTGATGTTAAGTGGGGTGATGGTGACTGAAAACTCTGATTCTGCCATTTTGCTGATGTCACTTCAATAATATTTTAAAGTCAATATCTTATTAGGGAACTGATGCTCCTAAAGATCTTATAGAAGGAGAGACAATCCTGTTTTTATTTTAGAAAATATCATACTATAGATTATATTGGCTCAAGTTACCTTTTTGTATGTGTAGATCTTTTCTGCTCCTGTAAGCATTTCTTAGAATTTCCAGAGAGAATCTCCCATGTGCTTAGTAAGTCTGCTTCTTTGGTATTCACACAGTGGTGCCTGACAATGGCCTTCACATTCCTTCCAGGACCAGTAGGAACTGTCTTTCTTTGCTACTAATCTACAGTCCCCATTAGTCATAACAATTTGTTATCAGGAACAAATCTGACCCTTGAAGATTTCAAAATTATGTTTGTACTTCAACCTAGAATCAAGACATGATATAAAAGCTGAGGACAGATTCAAATAATAGCAACTCCATTTTTCTCAGGGTTCCAATTCTTTCCAATAGTTGAAAGTTTCTTTTTTTTAATTTAAATTTATTTATTTTAATTAGAGGCTAATTACTCTACAGTATTGTATTGGTTTAGCCATACGTCAACATGAATCCGCCACAGGTGTACATGTATTCCCAATCCTGAACCCCCCTCCCACCTCCCTCCCCATGCCATCCCTCTGGGTCATCCCAGTGCACCAGCCCCAAGCATTCTGTATCTGCATCGAACTTGGACTGGTGATTCATTTCTTATTTGATACTATACATGTTTCAATGCCATTCTCCCAAATCATCCCCCCCTCCCCCCAGAGTCGAAATTCAGCACAGCAACTTCTGCTTTTTCTAAGGAAACATTCTTACCTTGGAGGATAGCTTCCTTTGCAAATAGGTTTCTGTCAGAGTACTCCACTGTCTGCAAAGCATGCCTATATGTGTCCAAACTCCATTTCAAGTCATACTTAGATGGTTTTCCAGAAGCCTTCTTAATCTCTATAAATCAGTTTCCTTTAGATCAGTCCACACAAGATGCTCAGATATGCTACTTCATTTCAGTTCAGTCATTCAGTCATGTCGGACTCTTTGAGACCCCATGAATCGCAGCATGCCAGGCCTCCCTGTCCATCACCATCTCCCGGAGTTCACCCAGACTCACGTCCATTGAGTCAGTGATACCATCCAGCCATCTCAACCTCTGTCATCCCCTTCTCCTCCTGCCCCCAATCCCTCCCAGCGTGAGAGTCTTTTCCAATGAGTCAACCCTTAGCATGAGGTGGCCAAATATTTAAGTAATGTAATAATTTTTTTTACCAGGGAAATATAAAATATTTTGTCTGAAGATAGAAGGGTTATTTAGTTGTCTTCTGAGGTCTTTAGTGGCTCAGTGCTAAAGAATCCACTTGTCAAAGCAGGAGGTGTAGGTTTGATCCCTGGGTTCAGAAGATCCCCTGGAGTAGGAAATGGCAACCCACTGCAGTATTCATGCCTGCAGAATCCCATGGACAGAAGAGAATGGTAGGCTATAGTCCATAGGGTTGCAAAGAGTTGGACACAGCTTAGTGACTAAACAACAACAACAACAATACTAAGTTGTCTTCTGAAGGGCCTACTGTCTCCTGGGTTCCTTGGTTAGACTGGGATACTCCATCAGTCTCAGCAGAACGTGGTCTCTTCATTGCTCCAGCCACCATTTTCCTCAGGCGGCCAAGAGGGCAGCTCAGCTGGAAGACCTTGAACACTTTGCTCAGTGTTAACAGGAAAAGGCTCAGCAGCAGACTGCCACAGCTCAAGGTCCACAGCACAGCCAACAAGTCCTTCAGAGTCTCATAGGAGGCTTTAAACCAAGATATTGGTGGCTTCTTGAACTTCAGGGGCTCTGTGAACACCGTGTAAATGTTCCTTAGGGAACTCATGGTGTCTTTGGGTTTTAAATGTGTTCTGGTTACAGATACTCTACTTTTAATATTTTTTGACTAATGCAGACTCAAGCAACTTCACGAAAAGATTCTACACTACTACTACTACTACTAAGTCGCTTCAGTCGTGTCCGACTCTGTGCGACCCCATAAACAGCAGCCCACCAGGCTCCCTCGTCCCTGGGATTCTCCAGGCAAGAACACTGGAGTGGGTTGCCATTTCCTTCTCCAATGCATGAAAGTGAAAAGTGAAAGTGAAGTCACTCAGTCGTGTCTACACTAGTCCTCTCTTATCAGTGGCTTCTCTTTTTGCAACTTCAGTTATCCATGTTAACTGTGGTTGATATTAAATGGAAAGTTCCAGAAATAAGCAACTCATAAGTTCTAAATTGAGACCTGTTCTGAGCAGCATGAAGATATCTTATGCCATCCTGCTCCATCCTTTCCCTAAAGGTGAACCATGCCTCTGCCCAGCATATCATACCCTTTAGTCATTTAGTAGTTGTCTGAGCTATCAGATCAGCTATTGCAGTATTGTAGTGCTTATGTTCAAGTAACCTTAATTTTACTTAATAATGACCCTGAAGCACAAGAATAGTGATGCTGTCAATTCAGATATGCCAAAAGCTGTGAAGTGCCTATCTACCATAAGAATGAATCTTCAATTCATGAAATTATGTATTAATAGAAGGAAAAAGAAATCTACATTAGTTTTGCCATCATATCTCAAATTGCAGAAAGTATGGCCATGGTGCATAATAAATGGTTGAGATGGAAAAGGCATTACATTTTACAGTAAGACATTCTGAGAGACAGAGAGAGAGGGTCATAAAGGGACCATATTCACATAAGTTTTATTACAGTGTATTGCAATAGCTGTTCTATTTTTATTATTATTGTTTATATTTTACTATTGTAGATATTGCTGTTAATCTTTGTGTCTAATTTATAAATTAAACTTTATCATATGTATGTACCTATAGGGAAAAATGAAGCATTATGGATTAGCTTCCTGTGTCTACTGGGCATCTTGGCACATTTCCCCAAGGATAAGAAGAGACCATTCTAGTTGTTACATTCAGATAATCCTTGATATTTTACTTTTCTTTAACTTTTTTTTTTCTACTACTGAACTTTTTCTCTTCTCTTTTCCTTATTTCCTTTACATTCATTATTGCTCTCAAGCATGACTATTTTTTTAACTTTTTAAATTATAGTGGAGTATAATCAATGAACAATATGTGATAGTTTCAGGTGCCCAGCAGAGCGACTCAGTGACACATATACCTATATCACTTCTCCCCCCAGTTCCCTCCCATCCAGGCTGCCACATAACATTGAGTAGAGCTCCCTGTACTATACACTGAGTAGGGTGTCCTGTACTATACCAGAAGTCCTTGTTGGTTATCCATTTTAAATAAAGTCATGTGTACTTGTCAGTCTCAAACTCCCTAACTATCCCTTCCCCTCGCACTTCCAACAATGACTATTTTTATAGGAAAAATATGTTAGAATCTGAATTGAGAATGTTTTTCTCAGAGTAATATGTCAGAATAACACTTGAAGTTTCATTTTTAGTAGGCTGTAGTGTTTTTGTTTTTTCAGAAATTTAAAATAAGTGAGTAAACTCTTCTCTATTTATCTATCCTTAAATTATAGAATAAATGTATTTAGTATATTTTTATCAAATGTATTTCATGTGTTTGTGCTTAATATCTTTTTAGTACTCTTCAGATCAGAGATCAGTCGCTCAGTCGTGTCCAACTCTTTGCGACCCCATGAACTGCAGCACGCCAGGCCTCCCTATCCATCACCAGCTCTCGGAGGTCACTCAGACTCACACCCATCGAGTCAGTGATGCCATCCAGCCATCTCATCCTCTGTCGTCCCCTTCTCCTCCTGCCCTCAATCCCTCCCAGCATCAGAGTCCTCTCCAATGAGTCAACTCTTCGCATGAGGTGGCCAAAATACTGGAGTTTCAGCTTTAGCATCTTTCCTTCCAAAGAAATCTCAGGGCTGATCTCCTTCAGAATGGACCGGTTGGATCTCCTTGTAGTCCAAGGGACTCTCAAGAGTCTTCTCCAACACCACAGTTCAAAAGCATCAATTCTTCGGCACTCAGCCTTCTTCACAGTCCAGCTCTCACATCCATACATGACCACAGGAAAGACCATAGCCTTGACTAGGCGAACCTTTGTTGGCAAAGTGATGTCTCTGCTTTTGAATATGCTATCTAGGTTGGTCATAACTTTCCTTCCAAGGAGTAAGCATCTTTTAATTTCATGGCTGCAGTCACCATCTGCAGTGATTTTGGAGCCCAGAAAAATAAAGTCTGACACTGTTTCCACTGTTTCTCCATCTATTTCCCATGTAGTGATGGGACCAGATGCCATGATCTTCGCTTTCTGAATGTTGAGCTTTAAGCCAACCTTTTCACTCTCCACTTTCACTTTCATCAAGAGGCTTTTGAGTTCCTCTTCACTTTCTGCCATAAAGGTGGTATCACCTGCATATCTGAGGTTATTGATATTTCTCCCGGCAATCTTGATTCCAGCTTGTGTTTCTTCCAGTCCAGCATTTCTCATGATGTACTCTGCATATAAGTTAAATAAACATGGTGACAATATACAGCCTTGATGTACTCCTTTTCCTATTTGGAACCAGTCTGTTGTTCCATGACCAGTTCTAACTGTTGCTTCCTGACCTGCATACAGATTTCTCAAGAGGCAGAGCAGGTGGTCTGGTATTCCCATCTCTTTCAGAATTTTCCACAGTTTATTGTGATCTACACAGTCAAAGGCTTTGGCATAGTCAATAAAGCAGAAATAGATGTTTTTCTGGAACTCTCTTGCTTTTTCAATGATCCAGCGGATGTTGGCAATTTGATCTCTGGTTCCTCTGGCTTTTCTAAATCCAGCTTGAACTGTACTCTTAGGTTAAATGTAAAATCAAATATTTTCACATTTGATACCACTGGTGAAATAATAGCATACAGCAAAGGATAAAGTGAAGTAGTGGATTTAATATTTATTAGTGTATAATGCTATAAGCTAAGTGGTAAATATTTGAGACTCTTCTCTTATTTTCTTCTAGGAACTAATTTACAGAGGTATGGTGGGAGGAGCCTGCTATCAGTCATTCATATGTACCTAAGCATAATTACTTTCATTTTAATGGTAAATATGTGGAAACAAGGGCATGGATTATCACAAAAATATGGACAATTTGTAGATAACCATTTTATTTTATAAGAAAATCAAAACACTGAACTGATAAATTATGAGTATTGTATGTTTACACATATTCATAGTAATTAAATGTTGCTTATTAAAATATTAATAATTGAATAAGATTAAAATGAAATATCTACTTTAGGCATGTTAAATTTTTTAATCCTTGTATTATTAAGGAAGTATTATGATAAGAATATTATATTATAGAAATGGAAAGTAAAATTAGAAGAACAATGTTGTTGTAATGTGTGTCATGAACACAAAGCCACATCAAATATTAATAATGTAAAATTCCTGTCCACAAAGTCTAAGGCAAACCTAAGGAAAGCCAAGTTTTAAAGCAACAGTTAACTTCAGAGTGGGCAAGTGTGAATGGTAACTGATAAATTCAGGCTGAGAAGCATGAAAGGCAAGTTCCCAAACTTTAGGGTCACTAAAGTTCTATCTCAGGGCCAAAAGGTTTGTGTTTTGATGCAACATGAGTTGAGTTGACATGAAGGAGGGGTCATTGAAGACTGTAGGGTCATGAACAAGTTTGTGATTTTAGAAACTTATTTTCAATGTTGATTTCTGTCCTGTTGTCAGAGAAACTATAATCAAGGATCAACATGAGGTTGGAAAGCTACGTATGATTAGATACTACTCTCAGGGTAAAATTGATTGGCAAAAGAGTTTTATTGAGAATTCCTTCAAGAGGCCATTTATGAAGCACCAAGTATGTACCAAGAACTATAGAGTGAATTTCAGATACAACAGTAACTAAAATGTGGATCTGACTCACACCTGGAAATGAGACTGTAATGCACTCAGTGAATGCTATGGTGAAGAATAGTGGAAGGAGATGTGGGGGCATAAAGAGTTATCACTGCACTTGGTGTTACTTGGTCAACCAGGGAAGACTTTTGAGGCAAATAATGTTGAGACAGACCTTATAATTGCATAAAAATTTATCTAGACAGTGGGATGAGTCAAGGTGGAGCCTGTACAAAGGCTTACAGTTTAGTGTACATGAAGGATGAATCGTAGGGAGCTAAAGTACACATGGAAAAATAAATTCTGGGATCTGGAGCCTCCTTTCCATGTCTTTGTGTGTGTGGAAGGAGTTGGTCAAGGAAGACCATTGAGTTTATAAGACACAGAATGATTCTTCCATTAACTTACACTTTCATGGACTAAGAACAGTATCATTCATTAGTTGATGGAATAATTGGAAGAAGAAATACATACATAACCTACTTATAAACCTGCTTTAAATACACATAGAAAAAACTTTCCAGTGAAGATGGAGCTCAAGTTGGAAAAGCACTTTTCATTTGTTCTCTGAATGGCATTGTACATGGCTCATCCTGGATCCTTTAGACTAATGGACATTATGAACTTTAGGAATTTTGTGATGGAACTTGTGTCCTAAAAATGATTATAAGACTTTGCTACCTTCAGTTCAGTTCAGTTGCTCAGTCGTGTCCAACTCTTTGCGACCCCATGAATCACAGCACACCAGACTTCCCTGTTCATCACCAACTCCCAGAGTTCACTCAAACTCACTTCCATTGAGTCAGTGATGCCATTCAGCCATCTCATCCTCTGTCGTCCCCTTCTCCTCCTGCTGCCAATCCCTCCCAGCATCAGGGTCTTTTCCAATGAGTCAACTCTTAACATGAGGTGGCCAAAGTATTGGAGTTTCAGCTTTAGCATCATTCCTTCCAAAGAAATCCCAGGGCTGATCTCCTTTAGAATGGACTGGTTGGATCGGTTTGCAGTCTAAGGGACTCTCAAGAGTCTTCTCCAACACCACAGTTCAAGAGCATCAATTCTTCGGCACTCAGCTTTCTTCACAGTCCAACTCTCACATCCATACATGACCACAGGAAAAACCATAGCCTTGACTAGATGGACCTTTGTTGGCAAAGTAATGTCTCTGCTTTTGAATATGCTATCTAGGTTGGTCACAACTTTCCTTCCAAGGAGTAAGCGTCTTTTAATTCCATGGCTGCAATCACCTTCTGCTATGATTTTGGAGCCCCCCCAAATAAAGTCTGACACTGTTTCCACTGTTTCCCCATCTATTTCCCATGAAGTGATGGGACCAGATGCCATGATCTTCATTTTCTGAATGTTAGTTTTAAGCCAACTTTTTTACTCTCCACTTTCACTTTCATCAAGAGGCTTTTGAGTTCCTTTTCACTTTCTGCCAGAAGGTTGCATATCTGAGGTTGTTGATATTTCTCCTGGCCATCTTGATTCCAGCTTGTGCTTCTTCCAGCCCAGTGTTTCTCATGATGTACTCTGCATAAAAGTTAAATAAGCAGGGTGACAATATGCAGACTTGACGTACTCCTTTTCCTATTTGGAACCAGTCTGTTGTTCAAGGTCCAGTTCTAACTGTTACTTCCTGACCTGCATACAGGTTTCTCAGGAGCAGGTCAGGTGGTCTGGTATTCCCATCTCTTGAAGAATTTTCCACAGTTTATTGTGATCCACATAGTCAAAGGCTTAAGAATAAACTTGGAGTTGGCCATATGGCACATAGTACCAACTTACCTACAACTCTTTTTAAAATTCCCGTCAGAAACTGATGGCAGACCTAAGATAGTTAATAACAGGATGTTGATTCAAGATTGACAGGAATATAAAAGCAAACCCAAATAATAAAAAACTTGCCAATTTTTTCTTCAACCAGCTTTCAAGTGGAAGGTGTTAACAAATCATGCTTTAAAAAATTATAAACAAAACCTATTTTTAAATAATTTGTATTTGGTGTGAAAAATGACAACATGATAGAATGTAGAATGTAAAATAAATCTAGATTAATGAATAAAGGACTAAAGAATATAAAGAATCATATGAAAAGAGAGAATTTAGGAAAATAACTCAGCCATACTTTTTATTTTTCTAAATATTTTCCCTTACCTTTCTCAGAAATTTAAAAGCCCCCTTTTTCATATAGTAAAATTTGTAGAGTTTAGTGATAGCAATCTTTATTGTCAAGCCAGTATGCACACCTTGTAGAATTGGTAGAATTTAATGTCATTTTTCACATGACTGGGGGAAAGACATCTGCACAGAAAATAATAGTTGTCAAAAGTAACACAAATTATGACTTAATAGAGATATGTTCCCTCAATTCATGTCCTGTGATAAAAGATCTATGGAATAAACAATATATCATGGTAAATGGTAATGTTTGCCTATCTTTCCAAATGTGGTTTTGCCTTCAAGAGCAGTTTAGTTCAGTCTGGTGAAGAGCTTGCCCCCATTACTGACAAGAAGGTGAAGAGTCCTCCAATATTTGGGCCACAGGAATAAGTCCATTAAGCACCCATTCAACATGAAGCTTAAAGATACTTCTGATACTGAAACTATAAAATTTCCCTTTAATCATTTATTTATCCTGGAAACTGGAAATAAAGCTGATTTAAGGTAAAAGGTAAAGGAAGAAATTGGAATTACAAAGTTAGGAAGTTATATTTTATATGTGTGTGTGCATATGCATGTATAAATGTGTATATATGTACTCCTTTGAACACATTCATTTATTATAAATATTTAATATGTCATTTTGTAAAGTAATGGAACTGATACTTAAACCATAGTTGAACTTAAATAATCATAAAAATGCTACAATTTAAAGTATTCTTTCTATGACTTCATGTATTTATTCTAAATATGCTATTTTCAAACCACATTTAGATTTACTCTTTTGAGATTTGTTTTAATTACTATTTTATAAGACACAGGAAAATTCATCTCTGTATGTTATAATTTTGTTGTTGTTCAGTTGCTAAGTTGTGTCTGACTCTTTTGTGATCCCGCATGGACTCTAGCCCTCCAGGCTCCTCTGCCCATGGGATTTGCCAGGCAAGAATACTGGATACATTTTAGAAACCAAATGCCACATTCTCTAGATTTATCTGTTGTCATATTTAATTCTGGCTACAAAATAGTTTTCATTGTTGCTAAAAAAGAAAAATCAAAAACACAGTCAAAAGATTAAAATTTAGCTCTAGGGAGATCTTTGACAAGTGCATAAATGCATGCTATATTAAGTGAATTCAAAAATATATATTCTCAGTTCAGAAGATAATTTTATGAGTTTCAAAATGATGAATCTCAGCATCAGTAGAAATCTGTAACATCTGAGCCTCCTAAGATGGAAGTTCAGTTCAGTTCAATTCAGTTGCTCAGTTGTGTCCGATTCTTTGAGACCCCATGGACCACAGCACATCAGGGCAGGCCTCCCTGTCCATCACCAACTCCTGGAGTATACCCAAACTCATGTCCATTGAGTTGGTGATGCCATCCAGCCATCTCATCCTCTGTCATCCCCTTCTCCCATCTTCAATCTTTCCAAGCATCAGGGCCTTTTCAAATGAGTCAATTGAAAAGTGTGTGTGATGACTTCACATCAGGTGGCCAAAGTATTGGAGTTTCAGCTTCAACATCAGTCCTTCCAATAAACACCCAGAACTGATCTCCTTTAGGAAGGACTGGTTGGATCTCCTTGCAGTTCAAGGGACTCTCAAGAGTCTTCTCCAACACCACAGTTCAAAAGTATCAATTCTTTGGCAATCAGCATTCTTTATAGTCCAACTCTCACATCCACACATGACTACTGGAAAAACCATAGCCTTGACTAGACAGCCCTTTGTTGGCAAAGTATTGTCTCTGCTTTTTAATATGCTGTCTAGGTCATAACTTTCCTTCTAAGGAGGAAGTGTCTTTTAATTTCATAGCTGCAGTCACCAACTGCAGTGATTTTGGGCCCAGAAAAATAAAGTCAGCCACTGTTTCCCCATCTATTTCCCATGAAGTGATGGGACCGGATCTTAGTTTTCTGAATGTTGAGCTTTAAGCCAACTTTTGCACTCTCCTTTTTCACTTTCATCAAGAGGCTCTTTAGTTCTTCACTTTCTGCCATAAGGGTGGGGTCATCTGCATATCTGAGGTTATTGATATTTCTTCTAGCAATCTTGATTCCAACTTGTGCTTCATCCAGCCCAGCATTTCTCATGATGTACTCTGCATATAACTTAAATAAGCAGGGTGACAATATACAGCCTTGACGTACTCCTTTTCCTATTTGGAACCAGTCTGTTGTTCCATGTCCAGTTCTAACTTGCTTCCTGACCTGCATACAGGTTTCTCAAGAGGCAGGTCAGGTGGTCTGGTATTCCCATCTCTTTCAGAATTTCCATAGTTTATTGTGATCCACACAGTCAAAGGCTTTTGCATAGTCAATAAAGCAGAAATAGATGTTTTAGCCTGGCTTGGAGAATTTTGAGCATTACTTTACTAGCGTGTGAGATGAGTTAGTAGAATCATTTAAAAGAGTCAATGCTTTTATGCTTATTCAGAAAAATCACATGGCTTTATATGCAGACTGTGTAAATAGAAAACAGTCTATGCATTCAAAAATGAGCATGCCCTTTTACCAAAAAGGACATGTCCTTGTTACCATCATCACCTTGTTACCATCATAAGTAACAAGTAATTATTTTAGTGAGAAGTACATTTGCTTTTCAATTTTATTCCATAGTAGAATTTGAGCTGAAAGGGATCTTGGAGACCATATAGACCAACCCACTCATTACTTCACAGCCAATAAAAATGTGGCACAGAGAAACTAGAAGCTAAAAGACCTGTCAAAGGTCACATAGTCATAAATCTTACTCCAGAATTTCAGTGATTGATCACTGATATAAGATTCTTCCCATCACACCCTGGTGCATCCCTATTAGGATTTATTTTATACAAGACTTACATAATAAATGGTGAGTTTTTAATATTAAGTTATAGAATACATTAATGTGTCTTTTGTGGATTTTAAAAAGATAAAAGCAGAGTTGTTAACTTTGTTTTACACGCCAAGAACACCATACTTTTAAAAAGTCACAAGTGAGTGATTCAGAAAAGTGGATCACTTAAGGAAAAATCTAGTCTCTTTTACATCAGTCACATGGCTTGTTTTATTATTTCACTTAGACTAAAGAGTGAAATCAGAGTGTTCATTTCTGATTTTACTCATTGTTTTTTACCCTGGCAGTAATGCTTGCTAAAGGCTTTTATTTTTTTCATAGGAAGTATATTACTCTCTTTCCTTGGGAGATTTTTCTAAAATAGTTCAGAAAAAAATTGTTGTTTTGTTTATATTTTCTGATTGACCAGCTTTTACAAAGATGTATTTAAAACACTCAAAATCATGAGTATATATAAATTCTTCATATTATTAATATAAAAATCATATTAAAGGTAGACTTTATTACCTTTTTTTTTGGTAATAAATTTTTCTTCAGTATCTAGGGAGGATTGTTCTCAAGACCACCCTTCACCCCTCATCCTATACCAAAATGTACAGATGCTCAAGTCCTTTATATAAAACAGTATAGCACAGTCAGACCTCTATACCCACAAGTTCCAAATTTTAGGAAACAAATGTGGATTCCCTCAGATACAGATAGGTAATTGTATTTACTGCTGCTAAGTCGCTTCATTCGTGTCCAACTCTGTGCGATCCCAGAGATGGCAGCCCACCAGGCTCTCCCGTCCCTGGGATTCTCCAGGCAAGAACACTGGAGTGGGTTGCCATTTCTGTCTCCAATTACTACTGGCATTCAATTGCTATCTTTGAGTTTTGATTAGTTAATTGAGAGTTCCACAATTATCCTTTTTAATTACAATCCTCAAATTTAAATTTCCAAAGCTCAAACTTTTGCAGTGGTACCTTGAAATATGCTTTCATGTTAAGTGTATTACCTTTCCACATAAATTGACCTTGAGGTACCTCACAGAGAGGGATTCTGGGAATTCAGGGAATTGCTTCATTGAGATTCAACAGTCTTCAAAAATATAACTTCATACCCTCAAAAGGCAAACTAGAGGGTATAATCTGAGAAAGTGTGTTCATTTAGAAATAATAAAGGTTTTAGAAAACTGTGCTTTAATATCAAAAGAAAGTGAAAATGTTAGTTGCTCAGTCATGTCCAACTCTTTGCGACCCCATCTATGGTCTGAAGCTGGCCAGGCTCCTCTATGCATAGAATATTCCAGGCAAGAATAATGGGCTGGTAGCTGTTCCTTGCTCCAGGGGATCTTTCCAACCCAGAGATACAACTGGGGTCTCCTGCATTGCAGGCAGATTCTTTACCACCTGAACCACCAGGGAAGCAATATCAAAAATAATGCCAAAAGACACGGTCTTCTTCCAAAAAAGACTGAGACAAAGGCAGAGCAGATAATACAGTAGACTGAAGAGTTCAGATTGTAGGACAACCCAAACAGAAATACAATAAAGTCTACATGGAAGGCAGAAAGAAAGGACCTGACTTTCCAGAAATTAGTAAGAATTGGCAAGATGAGAATAGTCTGGTATTTATGTAAGGGAAGTAGCCTCTTGTGAAGAGACTTAAAAACCACGGGTGGGGACGTGGCCTAATGAAGAACTAAAATGAATGTTGTGGAAAGGATACAGAATTCTAGGAAGGGCAGCCAGAAATAGGAAGTAAGCAGAATCAGTTCTTGAAGGCTCAAATATGCATTTTTAAGAAATTTATACATTATCCTAAGGGGAAAGTAGAGCAATTGAAGAGATTTCTTTATTATAGGATTGACACAATGACTCTTAGAAAGATTACCCTAGATGCAATGTGGAAAACAGACTGTGCCTGGAGGCGTGGGCATCAGCTAAAAAAGCACCTGTTTTAATCCACAACAGACAGGATGGTGGCTTGGACAAGGTTAATGCTGATGGAGCTGGAGTAAAGTGATTGGATTCAAGAGATATTAAAGTGATAAACTAATAAAACAAAATAGATGACTGAATGTGGCAGAAGGGGAAAGTGAATAAAGCAAGGGCAAGACTTCAGCTTTCACATTAGATGTGTGCTGTGCTCAGTCGCTTCAGTCCTGTCCAACTCTTTGCAACCCTATGGACCATAGCCCGCCAGGCTCCTCTGTCCCTGGGATTTTCCTGGCAAGAATACTGGAGTGGGTTGCCATTTCCTTCTCCAGGGGATCTTCCAAACCCAGGTACAGAACCCGACTCTCCTGTGTCTCCTGAATTGCACAGGATTCTTTTTTTTTTAATTTTATTTTATTTACCTTTACAATATTGTACTGGTTTTGCCATACATCAAAATGAATCCGCCACAGGTATATACGTGTTCCCCATCCTGAACCCTCCTCCCTCCTTCCTCTCCATACCATTTCTCTGGATCATCCCGATGCACCAGCCCCAGGCATCCGGTATCAGGTATCGAACCTGGACTGGTGACTCATTTCAAATATGATATTATACATATTTCAATGCTATTCTCCCAAATCATCCCACCCTCTCCCTCTCCCAGAGTCCAAAAGACTGTTCTATACATCAGTGTCTCTTTTGCTGTCTCATATACAGGGTTATTGTTACCATCTTTCTAAATTCCGTATATATGCATTAGTATACTGTATTTGTGTTTTTCTTTCTGGCTTACTTCACTCTGTATAATGGGCTCCAGTTTCATCCACCTCATGAGAACTGATTCAAATGTATTCTTTTTAATGGCTGAGTAATACTCCATTGTGTATATGTACCACAGCTTTCTTATCCATTCATCTGCTGATGGACATCTAGGTTGCTTCCATGTCCTGGCTATTATAAATAGTGCTGTGATGAACATTGGGGTACACGTATCTCTTTCAATTCTGGTTTTCTCAGTGTGTATGCCCAGCAGTGGGATTGATGGATCGTAAGGCAGTTTTATTCCCAGTTTTTTGAGGAATCTCCATACTATTCTCCATAGTGGCTGTACTAGTTTGTATTCCCACCAACAGTGTAAGAGGGTTCCCTTTTCTCCACACCCTCTCCAGCATTTATTGCTTGTAGACTTTTGGATTGCAGCCATTCTGACTGATGTGAAATACCCCTGAGCCCCATGGGAAGCCCAGAGTTTTACATTAGGTAGTAGGGTAAATGGCAATGTATTTAGTAAGAGGGGAACTATAGAATAGAAGAAGGCGTGATCTTTTGGAAAACATGACGACATTAGTCCTTTCGTGTTATGTCTGAAGAATATTTATGACAAATATATGTATGATTGCCAAGTGGCAATATTGAATAGCAGTTGGATGTATGGGTCGGGAGCACAAAAGAAATACCTAGGATAGCAATATAGGTCTTGAAATTTGGGGAGGATACCTATATAGTGTGCAGAAGGTTTCAGAAAATCTTTGTGGTGATCAGGAATAAAAGTTGGCTTGAGAAACAAGGGGTTTACCCTCCTGGGCTGAAAAGCATAGATTTCTAATGGCAAGATCTACCACTTGACACTAAAAAGCAAGGATGATTTGCTTTCTCCTGAAGCTGCCATCTTTTGTGATAAAGGTGCCAAGATTGTGGCCAATCCAATTGAAATCCCTTTAAGATAAATTCCATCTTTGTGGAATTTCTCTTTCTTAGACACAACTTTGCTTAACTTTTTCTAATGCAGGATTGACTGGCGTTTGCATGTCACTTGACAATTTGCATTTGCATATACCTCCTCTCATTTGATTGCCAATATAGCAAAATGGTTTATTATTAAATTTCCATGATAGGTGAGAAAATTAAGACTCAAGGGTTGAAATGTGTTAAGGATTCCACATAGGCTTTCTGGCTATCAAGGCTGTGCTCTGGACCATGTGCATGAAGCATTCAGACTATATTCTGTTTATAATTGAAAGTAGAATTTACCAGAGTATAAGCTGAAGAGACAAAGACAACTCCTTACCTCTGCAGAAGGCTGCCTAGCTTGCACACAAATGAGAGAATGGAGCTTTCTATGAAATCTGACAAATAACAAGGTTAGATGCAATACATAAAATATATATTATATCTTAAAAGAAATCAATCCTTGGTTCACAGCTCAAAATAGCATCTTTCTTTCTTTTTTTTCTGGTGCAGCAGAGAATGCTCTGGTATTATATCAAGCAACATTTAGTGAGCAAAAGTAACTGAATGCAATATATTTACCGACAATAGTGCCAGGGCTTTTTAAGGCACAGTATTGATTTACTTCTTTCAAAACCAAAGTGACAGCACAGAGGGAAAAAAATCACATGATTCAGGGAAGATATCTGAGGATATAAAAGTGGCAAACACAAATCCATTAGTTTTAAACTGGGTCAAAAGACAAACCAGAAAACTGTGAACTAGTGAATCAGTGAATTCAACATCTATTATAGGAGAAATATAGGATATTATATAATGGAGAATGTAGGAGGAAAGAAGTCAGGGAAGGAGTTGGAACCAGAATAACTTTGTGCAAATAAAGTCAAGTGAGTAAGTATAAATGTTTCTTTCTTACCTGTAGGAATAAATTATGTCTTTTGCTGTTTAATAGTCACCAGTAATATATAATGTATTTATTATTGGTTTTGTAGAATATTTATGAAGCTATTCTTATAGTTTACTTATCATTGGAGAGTTCATTTAAATAAAGCAGGATCTGATTTAGTCATCTCTGGCCCTGAGTAGCTCAGTTTGTTAGATAAGGCTACCCCCTGAGATACAGAAGGGACAAGGGGTATTTGCCTTGCTCCTATTGGTTATAAAACTCTGCCTTCAGGTTTGACTTAATAGGATAGTAAGCCCTCACACGTTAGCAAAGTAATTATCAAAATTCTCCAAGCTAGGCTTCAATAGGATGTATGTCAATCGAGAACTTCCAGATATTCAAGCTGGATTTAGAAAAGAAAGAGGAACCAGAGATCAAATTGCCAGCATCTGTTGAGTCATAAAAAAGCAAGAGAATTCCAGAAAAATATCTACTTCTGCTTCATTGACTACACTAGAGCCATTGACTGTGTGGATCATAACAAATTGTGTAAAATTTTTAAAGAGATGGGGTTATCAGACCACCTGACCTGCCTTCTGAGAAATTTGTATGCAGGTCAAGAAGCAACAGTTAGAACTGGACATGGAACAATGGACTGGTTCCAAACTGGGTAAGGAGTATGTCAAAGCTGTGTACTGTCACCCTGCTTATTTAACTTATCTGCAGAGTACATTGTGTGAAATACTGGGCTGGATGAACCACAGCTGGAATCAAGATTGCCAGAAGAAACATCAGTAACCTGAGATATGCAGATGACACTACTTTTAGGGCAGAAAATGAAGAGGAACTAAAGAGCCTCTTGATAAAAAGTGAAAGAGAAGACTGAAAGGCTAGCTTAAAACTCAACATTCAGAAAACTAAGATCATGGCATCTGGTCCCATCACTTCATGGCAAATAAATGGGAAAACAATGGAAACAGTGACAGACTTTAGTTTTAGGGGCTCCAAAATCAGTGCAGATGGTGACTGCAGCCCTGAAATTAAAAGACACTTACTCCTTGGAAGAAAAGCTATGACCAACCTAGACAGCACATTAAAAAGCAGAGACATTACTTTGCCAACAAAGGTTTATCTAGTCAAAGCTATGGTTTTTCCAGTAGTCACGTGTGGATATGAGAGTTGGACCACAAAGAAAGCTGAGCGCCAAAGAATTGCTGCTTTTGAACTGTGGTGTTGGAGAAAACTGACAATCTCCTTGAACAGCAAGGAGATCAAACCAGATAAACCTAAAGGAAATCAGTCTTGAATATTCATTGGACGGATTGATGCTGAAGCTGAAGGTCGAATTCTTTGGCCACCTGATGTGAGGAACTGACTTATTGGAAAAGACCCTAATGCTGGGGAAGACTGAATGCAGAAGAGAAGGGGATGACAGAGGATGAAATAGTTGAATGGCATCATGGACTCGATGGACATGAGTTTGATCAAGCTCTGGGAGTTGGTGATAGACAGGGAAACCTGGCGTGCTGCAGTCGATGGGGTCACAAAGAGTTGAACATGACTGAGTGACTGAACTGAAGCCCTGAGCTGCTGGCATCTTAGTGTAGCTAATGTCAGAAGAGCTTTGTTTTGCTCAACTCACAGTTTACTTGGCCAAATTCTTAGTGACCAAATCATCAGGGAAAATAGGTAATAAGAGAGCATGCTAAGTTGCTTCAGTCATGTCTGGCTTTTTGCAACCCTATGGACTCAAGCTTGCCAGGCTTCTCTGTCCATGAGGTTCTCCAGGCAAGAATACTGGAGGGGGTTGCCATGCCTTCCCAGGGATATCAGAGTAGCTGAGTCATTCCTGGGGGTGAAGGACTGACAAATATTGAAGTTAGATCTATGCTACATCCTACTTAACCTTCATTTAGACTCTTAGACTAGGCTACCATGTTTGTTGCTCCATTGTCATAGCAATGTACCACTCTAAGCCATGAACGACCAAGATAATCTTGCAAAAAATGGTATGATTTTTAGTACTTAAAGTGGAAAGAACTTTTCACATTGTTTACTAAATTACAATTTTTGTTTACAAAATGTGCTGACAATGCTAGATTTGACAGAATTGTGTTCAATAGTTTTTTCCCCTTTGTCACATTTTAAAGTTCCTGCTTCTTTTTTTTTTTTTTTTGTTGGTTCTTTGACAGACTCTGTTATTAGACTTTTACTATCTAATAGTTCTAATTTTTACTATCTAATAGTGAAGTCAAGTGGGCCTTAGAAAGCATCACTAGGAACAAAGCTAGTGGAGGTGATGGAATTCCAGTTGAGCTATTCCAAATCCTGAAAGATGATGCTGTGAAAGTGCTGCACTCAATATGCCAGCAAATTTGGAAAACTCAGCAGTGGCCACAAGATTGGAAAAGGTCAGTTTTCATCCCAATCCCAAAGAAAGGCAATACCAAAGAGTGCTCAAACTACCGCAAAATTGCACTCATCTCACACGCTAGTAAAGTAATGCTCAAAATTCTCCAAGCCAGGCTTCAGCAATATGTGAACCGTGAACTTCCTGATGTTCAAGCTGGATTTAGAAAAGGCAGAGGAACCAGAGATCAAATTGCCAACATCCGCTGGATCATTGAAAAAGCAAGAGAGTTCCAGAAAAACATCTATTTCTGCTTTATTGACTATGCCAAAGCCTTTGACTGTGTAGATCACAATAAACTGTGGAAAATTCTGAGAGAGATGGGAATACCAGACCACCTGATTTGCCTCTTGAGAAATCTGTATGCAGGTCAGGAAGCAACAGTTAGAACTGGTCATGGAACAACAGACTGGTTCCAAATAGGAAAAGGAGTACGTCAAGGCTGTATATTGTCACCATGTTTATTTAACTTATATGCAGAGTACATCATGAGAAATGCTGGACTGGAGGAAACACAAGCTGGAATCAAGATTTCTGGGAGAAATATCAATAACCTCAGATACGCAGATGATACCACCTTTATGGCAGAAAGTGAAGAGGAACTCAAAAGCCTCTTGATGAAAGTGAAAGTGGAGAGTGAAAAGGTTGGCTTAAAGCTCAACATTCAGAAAATGAAGATCATGGCATCTGGTCCCATCACTTCATGGGAAATAGATGGAGAAACAGTGGAAACAGTGTCAGACTTTATTTTTCTGGGCTCCAAAATCACTGCAGATGGTGACTGCAGCCATGAAATAAAAAGACACTTACTCCTTGGAAGGAAAGTTATGACCAACCTAGATAGCATATTCAAAAGCAGAGACATCACTTTGCCAACAAAGGTTCGCCTAGTCAAGGCTATGGTCTTTCCTGTGGTCATGTATGGATGTGAGAGTTGGACTGTGAAGAAGGCTGAGTGCTGAAGAATTGATGCTTTTGAACTGTGGTGTTGGAGAAGACTCTTGAGAGTCCCTTGGACTGCAAGGAGATCCAACCGGTCCATTGTGAAGGAGATCAGCCCTGGGATTTCTTTGGAAGGAATGATGCTAAAGCTGAAACTCCAGTATTTTGGCCACCTCATGTGAAGAGTTGACTCATTGGAGAAGACTCTGATGCTGGGAGGGATTGAGGGCAGGAGGAGAAGGGGACGACAGAGGATGAGATGGCTGGATGGCATCACTGACTCAATGAATGTGAGTCTGAGTGACCTCCGAGAGCTGGTGATGGATAGGGAGGCCTGGCGTGCTGCAGTTCATGGGGTCGCGAAGAGTCGGACATGACTGAGCGACTGATCTGATCTGATCTGATCTAATAGTTCCCCAAAGCAGTGATTTTCAAAGTGTGCCAAGACCACCTGCTTCTTAAAACACACCTACTTTAATCTTGGGTTAGGCTTCCCAGGTTGCACCAGTGGTAAAAAAATTCATCTGCAATGAAGGAGACATGGGTTCCAATCCTAGGTCAGGGAAAGATCTGGAGAAGGAATTGGCAACCCAGTCCAATATACTTGCCTGGAAAATTTCCTGGACAGAGGAGCCTGGCAGGCTATAGTCCATGATGTTGGACATACTGAACACACAAGTACATACACTAACCTCATCCTAGATTTTATAAATCAGAATCTCTAAAAATATAGCACTGAAATCTGTGTTTAAAAAGACAGTTGGAGGACTTTTAAAAATATGGGTGTTTATGCACCCATAAACAGAAGTGCATGTTTCAAATCTATACAGTGTGCTGAATTTTCACAATCTGAATGCCGCCAGGTAACCAGCCCTCAGTCAAGAAACAGAATATGACCAGCACTTCTCTATGCTGACCAGGATATAGTCAGAAATCTCTTGAGTAGCCCTTCCTGTCCCTGCCTCTACCAAGGATAACACTACTTCTATTTCTAAAAGCATGGCTAAGCATCACCCGTTTTTGTAATTTAAATGAATTGAATCAAACACTATGTACTCTAATGTGAGTGGCTTTTTTACTTAACATTGTATTTGTAAAAATTCATCTCCATACTTGCCTACAGTTGTAGCACATTCTTCTTCATTGTTGAATGTAATTATTTTGTGAATATACCATGATTTATGTATTCATTCAGCCGTTGATAGGCAGTTCGCTAGTTTTGCAGTTTAAGATTACTTTGAATAGCATTGCTTGAACACTATTTTTTTTTGTAGTACATATGTTTGCACTTCAATAGAAGTGCAAACATGTTGTTGCTGTTGTTTAGTCGCTCAGTCATCTCCTCAGATAAGTTAATATAGTGAATTATATTAATAGAGTTTCTAATACTGAACTATCCTTGCATTCCTAAACTGTTTATATTAAAATATTTGTATTTAGCTGTTGAATTATATTTGATTATATCTTATTGAGAATTGTTGCATCAATATTCATGAATGAGAATAGTCTGTAAATCTGTTTAATGCCATCTTTCTCAGACTTAAGGAGGGATGCTAAAATTTTTACAGAAATATTCACAAATTTGCATGACATCCATGAAGGGGAGACAGGCTATTATTTTTCAGTATTGTTCTATTTTAGTATGTTTACCCCTGCCATGAACACACGCCCATTAAGTCCTTAATTTCAGGAAGTAAGATATTCACTTTGTTCTTTTATGGCTTTAGCTATTATTTTAAATCTTGAGTTTTTTTTTTCCAACTATGGTTTATTTTCCTTTTTCTATATCTTTATCCTTGAAGATCTCATCATCTTCATCTTTTCTTTTTTCAACTTCCATACCCTCATCATTGTCTATTCACTTCTATATAGCCAATGCCTTAAAAACCTTCTGACTTATAGCAGACATCTGATAAGTTTTCATCAAATTAATGGGGAGGTGAAGAAATAAATTTTTTCTATCATGTTTGGCAGATTGATATTAAGGATGTTTACTTCTTTTGAAGTTTGTAAATTTTTTTCTTGTGAGCTTAGCAGATCTTTTGTGGAATTTCAATATAAACCCTGATGGAAGATATTTGCTTTCTTAGGGATCTAGAATTTTCAATATCCTCAAACAGTGTTATGTTAATTTCCTAGATTGTGTCTCTATTACCATGTATACTGTATATATTTAGACTACATACTTGAACATGCAATAAGCCTGTTGTAGCTTAATTGCTAAGTCATCTTCCACTCTTTTCTGACCCTATGGACTATGGCCCCCCCCCCCACTCCCCCTCTTCCAGGATCCTCTGTCCACAGGATTTTCCAGGCAAGAATACTGTAGTGTATTGCCATTTCTTTCTCCATGGGATCTTCCCCACCCAGGGATCGAACCCTCGTCTGATTGAACCCCTGAGCCACGTGGAACATACTCTATTATTGGTGATCTTTCTTTTCTTTTATCTTAGATATGTAACATAGTTTTAACACTTCTCCAGGACAGTAGACAGCATATTATGTATATAATTTAATGTCTAGGGCAGTACTTTAAGGATCTGAGCTTCATCCAGGTGACTTTGTAGGGATAGGAGGCCACATCTATTAACAAAACAGCGTTAGATTTTAGCCTTGCAGATTTAATGAAATACCCTTGAACCACATTAAAACACTAGGAGTTTGTTGGTTTTTGTGTTTTGTCTTTTTTGCTTGCCCTTGAAGATTCATTTAATTTTATTTTTGTGCTTGATTGCATATTTAACAACTTTTTGAATTATAATTTTTTTCAGTTTTTCTTAATGTAAGGAAATATGATATCTCTTTATCAGTTTGGTCTTCTAGATTCCTGGTAATTTATTCCCTGGTGATTTTCATGTTCACTTAAAATTTACAACCATTGATGAGGGTAACAATGGCTTAATAATGTTAATCTCATTCTATTTATAACATATGATGTGGCATATGGCATTTCTTTGAATTTCCATATGTTCCTTAATGCAGAGAATTTTTAGCATTTTGATATCCTTCCCTGTAGAATCAGCCTGCAATGCAGGAGACATGAGTTCCATCCCTGGGTTGGGAAGATCCTCTGGAGAAGGGAATGGCTACCGACTCTGGTATTCTTGCCTGGAGAATTCCATGAAAAGGGGAACCTGGTTACAGTCCATGGGGTTGCAAAGAGTCAGACACGAATGAGTGACAAACACTTTCACTTTTCTTTCACTTGCACCAACAGAGTAGGTATACAAATAGAAGACACAAATCATTAAGATGAAGGAGATATAGCCAGAAAGGTATGAGAAAATTGTAAGAAGCAGTTTTAAATAGAAGGGAAGGGGGCAGGGCACAAGCTTTGAAAAAATGACATAGTCCAAGGACACAACATAAACTCATTAGCATCAAATGGTATGGCAGGCAAGACAAATCAATTTCGACTGGACCTTGATCCTCAGGATATGCTTATTCCTTGGTGGCTCAGGTGGTAAAGAATCTACCTACAATGCAGGAGACCTGGGTTTGATCCCTGGGTCAGGAGGATCCCCTGGAGAAGGGAATGGCAACCCACTCCAGTATTCTTGCCTGGAGAATTCCATGGACAGCGGAGTCTGGTGGGCTATAGTCGATGGGTTCACAAAGAGTTGGACACAACTGAGTGACTAACACTTTCACTTCAGCACATCAGCAAGCCAAATGACACACCCAGAGGCACCATGACAGTTTCAAGGCTGATCATCAAAGATAAAAAGTGGGCAGTGGCCCAATTCTTGGAAGTCTATGCCCCTTCCCCAAAATAGTTGGAATAATCCTTCCACTCATTAGCCTATGAGATTATCCAGCCCATAAAAACTAACCACACCACATTTCAAGCCCATAGAGGCCTCAGCGACAGCCCATGCTCTGTGGAGTGTGTTTTTCTCAACGAATCCACCTCTTACCTATCACTTTGTCTCTCTCTGAATTTTTTGTGAAGAGTCATGAAGAACCTGAACTTCGGTAGGTCTTGAATACAGGTCTGTAATCTCAGTTGGAAGACTGTGGGTTTTGGCTGGGCTTGAGTCCTGGCCATGTGGATTCAAGCCTCAATCTCAGGTAAACGATTTCAGTTTCTCAAAAGTCAAAGAAAGCTATAATTTCAATAGAAGATAGTGGTAAATAGAGTTGAATGCTACACAGAATTCAGATTTTACAATGATAGAAAATGTCTATAGCATTTGAAATATGAAGACCATTGACCACAGTTGACTTTAGCAATAGTTGTAATGGTGGAGGCAAAAGTCAGACTGATTGGGGTTAGAAGGCAAAAGGGAAGTACATGAGCAGAAGCAATGAGGGATACTTATACATTAGAAATACTCAGCCATGAAGGAAAAGATAAAAGTTGTCAGGTAGCCAGAATTGATCACTAGGGTGAAGGGAGATTTATTTAATTTTATTTTTGAAGAGACAAGATCATGTTTATAATTCTGAGAGTAAGAGGCCATAGAACAGGAATACAGTTTATTAAGGAGAAAAGTGAGATCATTTGTGAAGTGATTGGCTGAGCGGGCAATAGAGATTTAGGATAGCCTTTAAATTAAGAAGGGCTTCCCTGGTAGCTCAGCTGGTAAAGAATCAACCTGCAATGCAGGAGACCTCAGTTCGATTCCTGGGTCGGAAAGATCCCATGGAGAAGGGATAGGCTACCCATTCCAGTATTCTTGGGTTCCCTGGTGATTCAGACAGTAAAGAATCTGCCTGCAATATGGGAGACCAGGGTTTGATCCCTGAGGTGAGAATATCCCCTGGAGGAGGGAATGGCTACCCACTCCAGTATTTTTGCCTGGAGAACTCCACAGACAGAAGAGACTGGAAGGCTACAGTCCATGGGGTTGCAGGAAGTCAGACATGACTGAGTGCCTAAGCACAGCATAGCACAGCTGCAGGTCTAGGTTAAGACTCAGCACTTCCACTGCAAGGAAAGAGGGTTTGATCTCTGATCAGGGAACTGAGAATGCCACAAGTCTCAAGGTGCGGCCAAAAAAAACAAAAAACCAAAAAACAAACCTTGATTTTATTAGAGTGCCAATGTACTCCACTGTAAGGCAGTCAGTCTAGTCATTATTAAATTAATTGTAGGAATATCTCCTTTTCTTAACTCTTTTTTTTTTTTTTTTTCAGTTCTGGTCAAGGAAGCAAAAAAAGTTAGGTCTTCTAGGGAGCTTCTGAGTAAGTTTTCCCTTTTCTGAAAAAAAGAAGAAACTTGACAAAAGATCCTTTTTGCTACCACCCTGATTCCTGACATCAAATATGACTCTTTTACACTTGCCCTATGGAAGACACTCCGAGACTATGAGGCAAGAGGACAAAGATAAACAAAAATGCAACAAAAAGAGAATGACAGAATTGAAGGATGGATAGAGCTAGGGTCTTCCATAATTATTTGTTAAGCCCCTGCCCCAGACCTGTTAGCTATGCTTTATGTTATTTACAGCCAACAGATAACTCATTCAAGTCACAGAAATTTTCCTCTCAACAGTGGCTTGCTACTGTCCATGCAATTTTTTGGTCAATTTGAAAGTGTATCAAATTCTGAGTAATATGTCTATATCATGGGACTCTCAATGTCTTATAAATGGTCTCAAAAAAAAGAAACAGATTTCCACTTCCATCCAGTAATAAAATTACAGTACATCTAGTAATTAGTAATTATCATTAAAGAAGATACTAGAGGTGCAGCCTACCAGGCTCCTCCATCCATGGGATTTTCTAGGCAAGAGTACTGGAGTGGCTTGCCATTGCCTTCTCTGAAAAGGGGCTCCAAAATCACTGCAGATGGTGACTGCAGCCATGAAATTACAAGATGCTTTTTCCTTGGAAGAAAAGTTATGACCAATGCAAACAGCATATTAAAAGGCAGAGATATTCCTTTGCCAACAAATGTCCATCTAGTCAAAGCTATGGTTTTTCCTGTGGTCATGTATGGATGTGAGAATTGGACTGTGAAGAAGGCTGAGCACTGAAGAATTGATGCTTTTGAATTGTGGTGTTGGAGAAGACTCTTGAGAGTCCCTTGGACTGCAAGGAGATTCAACCTCCTCCATTCTGAAGGAGATCAGCCCTGGGATTTCTTTGGAAGGAATGATGCTAAAGCTGAAACTCCAGTACTTTGGCCACCTGATGTGAAGAGCTGACTTATTGGAAAAGACCCTGATGCTGAGAAAGATTGAAGGCAGGAGGAGAAGGAGGTGATAGAGGATGAGATGGTTGGATGGCATCATCGACTCGATGGTCATGAGTTTGAGCAAGCTTCTGGAATTGGTGATGGACAGGGAGGCCTGGTGTGCTGCAGTCCAGGGGATTGCAAAGAGTCAGACACGACTGAGCAACTGACTAACTGATGAAAAAGTAGAACCTTTAAAATTGTGAATCGCTAGATTGTACACCTGTAGTTTGTATAATTTTATACAGCAATTATACTTCAATAAAAATAGCAAAAAAAAAAAAAAGGTAAAAAAAGAAGATACTAGAATTGCCCTTCATATTAGCTCACTTTCCATTACTAACATGGATTAGATTTGATAAATATTAGTTCAATCAATCAATCAATCAAAAGTAACACATTCAGTTCATTTATAAGATATCCTCTAAAGAGCTTTACTTAACTCTTCAAGATGAATGAATTCTAGTTCAACTGTTGCTGGATGCTATTGTCACCCATTTTATGAAAATTATTTTTTCTTTTGCTACCTTGCAGTTATCAATGTATATGCTCTCTTCTGCTAGTACAGTCCAGGATACTAAGTCCAGCAAAATAGATATAAGCAGAATAATGTAAACAACTTTCAAGTCATATCTTTTTGTAGGAAATTGCGTGCATTCCACTTCCTCTCACTATCTTTTCTTACAGACTGGAACACTTGACCCTGTAAAGACTAGGGAAAAAAAAAATCTTAAAAGATTTGACCCCAGAGATAAATCCACGCACCTATGGACACCTTATCTTTGACAAAGGAGGCAAGAATATACAATGGATTAAAGACAATCTCTTTAACAAGTGGTACTGGGAAAACTGGTCAACCACTTGTAAAAGAATGAAACTAGAACATTTTATAACACCATACACAAAAATAAACTCAAAATGGATTAAAGAGCTAAATGTAAGACCAGAAACCATAAAACTCCTAGAGGAAAACATAGGCAAAACACTCTCTGACATACATCACAGCAGGATCCTCTATGACCCACCTCCCAGAATATTGGAAATAAAATCAAAAATGAACAAATGGGACCTAATCAAACTTAAAAAGCTTCTGCACAACAAAGGAAACTATAAGCAAGGTGAAAAGACAGCCTTCAGAATGGGAGAAAATAATAGCAAATGAAGCAACAGACAAACAACTAATCTCAAAAATATACAAGCAACTCCTACAGCTCAATTCCAGAAAAATAAATGACCCAATCAAAAAATGGGCCAAAGAACTAAATAGACATTTCTCCAAAGAAGACATACAGATGGCTAACAAACACATGAAAAGATGCTCAACATCACTCATTATCAGAGAAATGCAATCAAAACCACTATGAGGTACCATTATACTCCAGTCAGAATGGCTGCGATCCAAAAGTCCACAAGCAATAAATGCTGGAGGGGGTGTGGAGAAAAGGGAACCCTCTTACACTGTTGGTGGAAATGCAAACTAGTACAGCCACTATGACGAACAGTATGGAGATTCCTCAAAAAACTGGGAATAGAACTGCCTTATGATCCAGCAATCCCACTGCTGGGCATACACACTGAGAAAACCAGAATTGAAAGAGATACATGTACTCCAATGTTCATAGCAGCACTGTTTACAATAGCCAGGACTTGGAAGCAACCTAGATGTCCATCTGCAGATGAATGGATAAGAAAGCAGTGGTACATATACACAATGGAGTATTACTCAGCCATTAAAAAGAACACATTTGAATCAGTTCTAATGAGGTGGATGGAACTGGAGCCTATTATACAGAGTGAAGTAAGCCAGAAAGACAAACACAAATATAGTTTACTAACGCATATATATGAAATTTAGTAAGATGGTAACAATAACCCTGTTTATGAGACAGCAAAAGAGACACTGATGTATAGAACAGTCTTATGGACTCTGGGAGAGGGAGAGGGTGGGATGATTTCAGAGAATAGCATTGAAATATGTATAATATCCTTTCTGAAACGAGTCGCCAGTCCAGGTACGATGCCTGATAACAGATGCCTGGGGCTGGCGCACTGGGACCACCCAGAGGGATGGTATGGGGAGGGAGGAGGGAGGACGGTTCAGGATGGGGAACGCATGTAAAATTGTGGCGGATTCATTTTGATGAATGGCAAAAACAATACAATATTGTAAAGTTAAGCAAAATAAAATTAAAAAAAAAAAAAAAAAGATTTGAATCCTGGATAATCTCATGGCACACTATAGCCTATTTTCCCCCTATTTTTTTTTAATTTATCATTTCCAATGTCTAATCATTAATTTTTCAAGTCTCTTCTAAACTCAGATGCCATCTGATGAAAAGTAAAAGACAAAGGAGTATGTAGAGAAATCCTGAAAAGTTGAGTGTCCCCCCCAAGGAAATTGTATTAAACTGGAAGTGACTAGGTTCTAAACCTGAAGTGATGGTGATGTCTATATCTATATGCCAACACAAATGGAGGTTCCAGATGAATTAAATTCAGTATAGTGAAAAAAATTTTATGTTCATCAGGAGTTGTGACTGTAGACTTTAAAATAAGTTACCATACAGTAGATAATTTATTAAATTACAAGAATGTTTCAGTATTGCATTTTGTGTGTGGGAAAGAGGGGAAGACAAGACCTTGTTCCATAAGGAGTGTTAGTATGAGAAAACAGAATGTGAATGGGCAACTGACACTCATTTTGAAAAGTGTTCATCATTTTACAATGTGAATAAATTGCTCATGTGTGTGCTCAATGGTTTCCAAATCTTTTGCAACCCCATGGACTGTAGGCTTCTCTGTCGGCAAGAATCCTGGAGGAGGTTGCAATTTCCAGTTCCAGGGGACCTTCCAGACCCAAAGATCAAACCTGGATCTCTTAGGTCTCTTGCACTGGCAGGCAGATTCTTTACCACTGTGCCACCTAAGGAGACATGTAATAGGGAGACATAAATCAAATTTAGGAAAACTGAAGCATTTCAAATATCTGATTACTTGAAATACTTCTGATAACACTTCACTGGTTAAAAAAAACCAGATGTTTAAATCCTAGGTATCATCTTATTGGAGAAGAAAGTTCAAGGAGCCTCAAAATTTGGAGACTATCTTGGAGATATATGAAAAAAAATTTTTTTGTATTGTGACTTTGACACTTACATTTATCTAATTGCTTTTTTAATAGCAAATAATCATGTTTTAATACAATAAATAAGTTTTGTGTCAAATATATTTCATTAGAAAGGAGACCAAGTACATGTCTATAAACAAGGCTGTTTTAATACCTATCTTTGGAGTCTAATGGGAGCTGTGCTAAAATGAGGTTTCCTCCTGAAGGATGATCATGACAGAGACCAGATTCAGGAATGCTGAAACATAGCATAGCCAGTAAATTTCTCCCTTGCCTACCTGAGCTTGGAACTCTGAAATTTTCCTGGGTATAACGGAAGATACGTTGCATAGATGTCACATTTCAAATGCAAACCAATAACAGTCATTCAAGTATTAATATCTCTTAGCTACTGGATAAATTTTATAAAGGATCTAGAGATGATTATATCCACTTAGTCCTTCCCTTGTTTATGTTAAATAGGGGATGGATAAAGGAGGAAAGGAAATGTGAATATTGCATAAAGTAACAATGAGAGAAATAGCATGCACAGATTGTGACACATTACTTGGGAGAAAAAAAAAAAAACCAAATTAATTTTGTTCTATTTCTTCTAAACCATCTGAGAGCCTTTCTACATTTACCAATACAGACTAAATTAACTGATTGAGTTTATGGAAAGATAGCAGCACATATGTAGATGAAAGCGCAGACGGATATTTATGAAAACCTGGGTTTCTATTTTAAAAAAGGGGAAAGTTGGTTGTTATTTTGAGGTACATTTAGTAATGCACAAATGTAGAAACTTTGAAGAAGATGTCATGTATTCAAACATGCCACTTTTCCTCATAAAGGGAGAAACAATTTAGAGAGGACAACATTGAACAAATAGGCCGTTGTTAATTGCTGGTTTTGTCTGGGACAGCCTGTTGTGTCCCCAGCTGTATGAATCACCTCTGCAATATGTCCCATTTGTTTGCATAGGGACTCTGAGCCTAGCGAGGGGGTGGGGAAATGTGTAGAGAAAAACCTGTTACTTTGTTACCCCTAGAACCAGATTGTTTCAAGTCTGTGTGTGCATATTTTATTTCAGAGCCTTTCCTTAAATCTTGGCTTTCTGTCTTTCTTGTGTATTTCTCCCCATCCTAAAAGAATAAACTAGTTTGGGACCAAAAATAAAATCTGTGTTATTAATAAATCAAATTCTGTAAGTCCCATCTGTTTTTTTTCTCCCCTTAAAATTGCCTGTTGAAGATAGAAAACATACTGGCCTTTTATATCATTTGCAAGCACATCTAATCTTCTTTTTATAAAAATGCAGCTTCCATAACGCACTTCCATTTGTCAGTATGTGATTATAATTTTCCATTTTATGGGCATGCAATCTGTGTCTATATTTACATATAGAAAGTTTATCTTAATTACAACTTACACATGTACGATATACATATATTCAAGATAAATGTGTCCTGGGCATTCTTATGAGCCTTACTTTGTTAAATTCTTTTGGAGTTGGCATCATTTCAACATTTCAGATATGGAAACTGAAACTTGGAACTTTACAGTGAATTATTCTTTTTTTTTAAGGGAGTTTATTTTTGTGGAGAGCTATGTAGCACCAATGTTTATCTGATAAAGACACCCTGAGACATAAAGACCAAGCTGGTCTCTGGTGAGAAGTGGAACCATATTTGAATTGAGGACAAGAAACAGTTAAACTCCTGTTCCTTTGGTTACACCAAGATGCCAACACAGCTCAAGAATGAAATGCTCTATTCTGCTACTCCAAATGGAAAAGAAGTTCTTGAAAATATTATTTTGGAAACCAGGAGTCATAATAGAAATTATGTATTTTATTAATTTTTGAATTGCCAGTTCAGAATGAAGCTTTTCATTTTCTGTTATAAATTTTATCCTTAAAAGTTTAATATATATGTTCACTACAGAAATTTTGGAAAATATCTAAACACACAAATAGTTCTGACATTAAGATATAACCACTCTGAACTTCCTGCCTTACATATATACAATGTTTTTGCAATGCGTGTGCATGTGTATGCTTTTTCTTTTGGAAAACTTGTTCAGAAATATAAACAGTTTGGTTTTTAATATGTAAAAGAGTTTTCATAGCATTTTTATTTCATCATAAGGGTTATACCTGCTATTTTAGCCAGTCTTTTATTGTTTAGATTTTATGTTAAGTTTGATTTCCTATTTTATGAAAATTTTTCTGATGGTCTTACTCATTCTTCATGGTAATATTAGAAAGTGTCTATTTGCATACAGCCAGACGTACTGGGTGTTATAAAGCAATTCACAAATAGCTAAAACTATATTTCATTTTGGCTTTAACTTATATGTGATTGCTTGCTATTAATATTATTTTAAAATTTACTTGGCTCTTTCAATCACTTGGTTGCTTCAATTATCTATTCTTCTATTCATTTGGTTGTGCTTGTTCATTTCTTCAAATTGTGTATATTTAGTGCCTAAGACTACCCGGTTCTCTGCTAGAGGAGACGTGTTTGGTCCCGGCCCACATACAGCTTACAACTTTGCCAGCCTCGTAAACAACAAACATGAGAAAAAATCGATTTTTTTTCTTGATTACAGAGTTTTATAAATTGCCTGAAAGAAGTGAATGGGATTCTAAACACTTCACTATACGAATGTAACTTAACATAATCAATACTTGATTAAAAATGCTTCCTTTGATGACATAAACGTTTCATTTGAGTTCTATAGTCATATTTATATTATATTGCTTGTCATTAAGCTATTTTTCTACTTTTGTTATGTTGTATTTGTTTTGCTTACTGTTTGTGATAATTTGCACAAATTATGTGCTTTGCATAATTAAAATCTGCACAGTATGTGTTTTGTTTCAGAGGATACATGAATAGCTATAGTTGATGACCTATGTATAGTGCTCTATTTTTAAAACTGTACTCATCCTACTAGTACTCATCATTCTCTTTAGAGAAATTAGAATGATGTATTTTTATTTAATTTCTCATCTAAAACTCAGTTTTACCTCTCTGTAAATTATTTTTGTTTTACTTTTATTTAAGGCAATATATTTACACAATTGCACTCATCTCACACGCTAGTAAAGTAATGCTCAAAATTCTCCAAGCCAGGCTTCAGCAATATGTGAACCGTGAATTTCCTGATGTGCAAGCTGGTTTTAGATAAGGCAGAGGAACCAGAGATCAAATTGCCAACATCTGCTGGATCATGGGAAAAGCAAGAGAGTTCCAGAAAAAACATCTATTTCTGCTTTATTGACTATGCCAAAGCCTTTGACTGTGTGGATCACAAGAAACTGTGGAAAATTCTGAGAGAGATGGGAATACCAGACCACCTGATCTGTCTCTTGAGAAATCTGTATGCAGGTCAGGAAGCAACAGTTAGAACTGGACATGGAACAACACACTGGTTCCAAATAGGAAAAGGAGTATGTCAAGGCTGTATATTGTCACCCTGTTTATTAACTTATATGGAGAGTACATCATGAGAAACGCTGGACTGGAAGAAACACAAGCTGGAATCAAGATTGGCAGGAGAAATATCAATAATCTCAGATATGCAGATAACACCACCCTTATGGCAGAAAGTGAAGAGGAACTAAAAAGTCTCTTGATGAAAGAGGAGAGTGAAAAAGTTGACTTAAAGCTCAACATTCAGAAAAGGAAGATCATGGCATCCGGTCCCATCACTTCATGAGAAATAGATGGGGAAATAGTGGAAACAGTGGAATAGTGGAATAGTGGAAAAGTGTCAGACTTTATTTTTCTGGGCTCCCAAATCACTGCAGATGGTGACTGCAACCATGAATTTAAAAGACGCTTACTCCTTGGAAAGAAAGTTATGACCAACCTAGATCACATATTCAAAAGCAGAGACATTACTTTGCCAACAAACGTCCATCTAGTCAAGGCTATGGTTTTTCATGTGGTCATGTATGGATGTGAGAGTTGGACTGTGAAGAAGGCTGAGCACTGAAGAATTGATGCTTTTGAACTGTAGTGTTGGAGAAGACTCCTGAGAGTCCCTTGGACTGCAAGGAGATCCAACCAGTACATTCTGAAGGAGATCAGCCCTGGGATTTCTTTGGAAGGAATGATGCTAAAGCTGAAACTTCAGTACTTTGGCCACCTCAGGCGAAGTGTTGACTCATTGGAAAAGACTCTGATGCTGGGAGGGATTGAGGGCAGGAGGAGAAGCGGATGACAGAGGAAGAAATGTCTGGATGGCATCACTGACTCGATGGACGTGAGTCTGGGTGAACTCCGGGAGTTGGTGATGGACAGGAAGGCCTGGTGTGCTGCGATTCATGGGGTCGCAAAGAGTCGGACACAACTGAGTGACTGAACTGAACTGAATTGAGAGAGTATCTTTTAGACATACATTTATGGAGGATTACTCTATAGAATTTCACATAATTGTGGTAAAAAGGAATATTAAGCAGCTAGTTATATGAAATAAAGGAGAGAGAGAATTTAAAGAAGATTTAAAAGCATATGCTAAAGGTCTTGAGATGAAAAAACTGGCATACTTAAGTAGAGACCAGAACTGATTTAGGGAGTGACTCATGTCATTGCTGCTGCTGCTGCTGCTAAGTCGCTTCAGTCGTGTCCGACTCTGTGCGACCCCATAGACGGAAGCTCACCAGGCTCCCCCATCCCTGGGATTCTCCAGGCAAGAATACCGGAGTGGGTTGCCATCTCCTTCTCCAATGCATGAAAGTGAAAAGTGAAAGTGAAGTCGCTCAGTCGTGTCCGACTCTTAGCGACCCCATGGACTGGAGCCTACCAGGATCCTCTGTCCATGGGATTTTCCAGGCAAAAGTACTGGGGTGGGGTGTCATTGCTAGGGAAGAGCATTTCAAAGAGAGTGAATAAGTCTAAACTGGGAAGAAACCTGGAGTGTTCAATGAACATACATGAGGCTGATGTTACTATAGCAAAGCTAGCTGGGAGAAAGAGTGACAAGGGAAAAAAATTAGAATAGTCTGTAGAAACAATCCCCATGAAGGGAAGGAATTATTATTTCTAAAGATAATGGTTAAGTAATTAAAAATTTTAAGCTGGGATAAGGAGCATGATCAAATAAATGTGTTACAAAGATGATTCTAGATGATATGTGGATATGCAGAAATCAATCTCTCAAAAATAGGTAAGAGTAGAAGCTACTAGAAGACTTGGGCCATTTTTGTAGTGAAAAAATAAGAAAAATCATGATGATTAGATGGAAATTAGGCATTACTGACAAATATGGTGTATAATTTTGGCTCCAAAACTCTTTTTAATTCTTCACTATTTTTAAACTTGAGTATTGAAGGAGGCAACAGAGGATGAGATGGTTGGATAACATCACAGACTCAATAGAAATGAGTTTGAGTAGGCTCAGGGAGATAGTGAAGGACAAGGAAGCCTGGCGTGCTGCGGTCCATGTGGTTGCAGAGAGTCAGACATGACTTAGCGACAGAACAACAAATTTTCTAAATTCTTCTGATTGGTAGATTCTTTACATGTCATACTTTTTGCAGCTATTTTTGTATGCTATTTTTAAAATATTTACTTATTTGGCTGCTCTGGGTCTTAGTTGCAGCACGCAGGATTTTTGTTGCTGTTGTAGCACACGGGCTTGTCTCTAATTGTGGTGCAGGCTTAGTTGCATCACACAGCAGGTGTGATCTTAGTTCCCAGATCAGGGACTGAACTCAAGTACTCTGTATTATAAGGCATATTCTTAACCACTGGATCACCAGGGAAGTCCCTGTAAGGTATGAGATTTTATTTTTAGTATTTTAGGTTTTATTCATAGTATTTTTGATAATGTTTTCAAGTGAACACTCTTCTTGATATTAATTTCTTATTGTGTAGCAACTATACCACTATCTGTGGTTTATGGTATAAGCTAAGCCATGTCAGTGTACTTAAAGGTACTAAAATATAATTACACAATCTACTGCATAATATACTCTGTATCTAAGAGAATTATTTTTAAAATATATGATATAGCATGGTGTTTTCATCTGGGATTCTCAACAGAAGCAAATAAACCATTTTTCCACCCTAAGATTTTTCACTGATGCAGGATCTATTTGAGTGGTTTTTAAATTTTTAAAATTTATTTAATTTTTGTTTATGAGACTAAAAATTAAAATTTTCAGAATAATTTTACTGAATTATGGAAAAACATACGCACGCTTCCTTTGATTTTAAATATGTACACATTTGAATAGTGAACTTTATTGACTACACTAGATGACAAATTTTTTTAAAAAAATCTCAGTTTGTATTACACAGGGTTTCTTGTGTCATGGGACTCATAAATTAAAGGTTACCATGATCTGCAGCACTGTGACCTTTAGAAAGAACTGAAAAGACTCATCTTTTCATTTAGGGCTTTACTTTACAAATCCATAAAGAATGGCCTAAGTTCAGGCTCCGAATTCTCATCCCAAGAAGGAAGTGAACATATTTCCAATATTAACTGCAGTATTCTTGAAAAGTGACAAATGAATCTAGGTCTTATGAGTGTGGTAAACGTGCCTAGGCATTTTACGTTGAGGGAATTATTAACTTTGAATGTTAGTCTTTGTCGGATGTGTAAGTGGAGATGCTTCTCTTTCCAAGTTCTTTCTTCAGGTCCACTGATAAAAAGTGCTCCTTTGAGTTAGAAAATTATCTGAGACCTCCCTGGTGGTCCAGTGGTTAGGAATTGACTTGCTAATGCAAGGCACATGGGCTCGATCCCTGGTCCAGGAAGATTCCACGTGCTGTGTGGCAACTAAGCCTGTGGTCACAATTATTGAGGCATGTGTGCCCTAGAGCCCATGCTCTGCAACAAGACAAGCCGCTACAATGAGATGTCTGCACACTGCCAAGTGGAGAGTAGCCCCCACTTGCTGCAACTTGAGAAAGTCCATGTGCAGCAACACAGACCCAGCACAGCCAAAAACTTTAAAAATTTTTAATTAAATAATTAATAAAAAATTATTTGAAAAAAAAAATTTTCCAATATCTATGCTCATCTTTGCCTTATCCTTATTCCCCAGGGAACAGTAAGTAATCTATTTATAGAAAGCTTACCATCCATCAAATACTGCAGTAGGGGCAGTCAGGAGCCTGTCTCTCGCATACTCTACCAGGGACAAGAAGAAAGGAAGAGTTAACCTTTCTGACATTCATAGAAATTTCACTTGTTGAAATCACCCTAGGACAGAATCATTGTCTAGGTGGAGAAAGGAAATTGTGCCTTAAAGTTCTCATTTCTCCCTTTAGGTTAATTTTTAACCCCTCACTGCCCTACTCACTATCCCAGGTTACAGCATGGCTCTCACAACTGCTGTTTACTGTTGGGTTTGGCCATAGGAACATCCTTGCACATCAGAATAAGTGAGGAGCACAAAGTAAAAACATTCATTTCCTTAGCTCCTTCTTTACAAGGTTGTATCCCTGTCCTTAAACTAAAGCTTGCTGTTCTCAATGTTTCTTAATCTATATGACTCTGTTTCTCTGGGTTCTAATAGTCTCTCCTTTTGTTTGCTTCTTTGGGCCTTGGATGGTGATAGACAGTGTTGCTATGCTTAGGTCCACTTGCTCATGCACCTAAATCTACACCTTTGTAAACAGGCAGCTTTAAAGGAAAACCTCCTTGAATTACCATAATTTGAATGTGGCATCTGACACAAGACTGTTGTCATTTCACAGCTTCCTGAAAGGAAGGAAAGGTGATTGGTCTTTTGGGTCTATCCTCTGTCAACAATAAGGTTCTCTTTTGCTTGCCAACATGAAGGATCTAGATTTTGTTTTATGATAAAAGCTGGACTATTGCTATATTTATTTTAAGAACAGAATTTGCAATGAGGCCTCACCCTTCCTGAAATTGTTATTAAATAGTTAATAAAAGTGGAAAGCCTTTTCAGCTTGAAGCTGTATTCTACAGTTTTAACTTCTACTAATAAATCCTGCTCATCAAAGGACTAAATAGTCAGTCTAAGGCTAAAAGCCAGAATCATAAGTTTGAATACAAGACTATACATGGTAAGAAAACATGCTATCTATTTAAATAAAATATTGATACAATCCAAACCCTCACTGTATATAAATTAAGGAGAATCTCTATGTTGATAAGAAAACCTGCCTTCAAGCTCCTCACTCTGTTCCTTCAAAGATTGGTTTTACCTCCACAATGTCCTGGGCATGGGGGCAAGGGGAAGCTCTGCCATTGGCTAGTGCCTGGGTCCCCTGTGAGTGGAGCTCACCTGACTTCTCCCAGTTCCTAAGTGCAGCAGAGACGAGGTTAGTCCACTTAAGCTCTAGAAATTTACAAGGAACATAAAAAATAATTGCAGATAACTACCTAAATGTGCTATAAAACATTTATCTCATCCTTAACTTGGAGAAACTTATAGGAATTTTTCCTGACTAGAAAAGTTGGACCAAATCTCAAACATATCTAGAAATTTCAAAACATATACTCAGAGAAAGTAGTTTCAGAGAGTCTTAGGCATTTTTATTATCCCTAGCTTAAGATTTGCCTTTTTCCCAATTTAGAATCTGAAAAATAGAAAGCCCCTTGCAACTATAGTCACAGGCCACTCTATTCATCACACTCCTACAAAATTTCTCAAACACATCAAGCATTCTCTCACCATGAGAACCTTATCCTTACTATTTCCTCAGTCTAGACCTCATGAGGTATCCTCATGGCTGACTCCCTCACTTTACAATAACGCAGCTCAGCTCTTGATTCATCAAGAGATCCCCACACCCTCAAGACACTCTGCAAAGGAATACTTGCTGTTAGTTGTTCTTGAGCTGTTTCATCTGCTTTATTTTTATTAACAGCATTTTTGCCATGTTTTTTATTTATTTATTATCATTGGAAGGACTGATGCTGAGGCTGAAGCACCAATACTTTGGCCATCTGATATGAAGAACTGACTCAATGGGAAAGACCCTGATGCTGGGAAAGACTGAAGGCAGGAGGAGAAGGGGAAAACAGAGGATGAGATGGTTGGATGGCATCACCAACTTGATGGACATGAGTTTGAGCAAGCTCTGGGAGTTGGTGATGAACAGGGAAGCCTGGTGTGCTGCTGTCCATGGGGTTGCAAAGAGTCAGACACAACTGAGCAGCTGAACTGAACTGAACTGATCTGTCTTCACCAGAATGTAAGCCCCATGAGAGATAAACTCTTTTGCATTCCAAAACTAGAATCTGGTAAATAATAAGTCTTCAGTAGATATTTGTAGTATGAAATAATAATCCAAAATTGACACATATGCTGTCAACAGCAGAATGGTGATTTTATAACAGTATTTAAGTCTGAGGATGATGATGATGATGTGTGTGTGTGTTTGGAGAGAGAGAAATGTATTTTTAAATTGGCTCACAAGATTTCAGAGGTTTGATGAATCCAAAGATGAATGGGATAAGTGGGCAGGTTGGAGACTCTGAGAATAGTTGCAGTTAGGGTCCAGGGGAATCATGCTGGAAGAATTCCTGATTGTTTAAAAGAGGTCTTTGTTTAGTAATATTTTCAACTTATTGCAAGAAGCCTGCCCACATTATGGAGGATAATCTGGTCTACAAAATCCACCAATTTAAATGTTAGCCTCAGCCAAAACGATACCATGATAGAAACATCCACACTAATATTTGACACAGTAAGATCTAAGCACTGTGGCCCAGCCAGGTTCACACATAAAATTAACTATCACAGTAGGCTTGGGGAAGTAGCCATAACAGAGTAGTGATGGAATTACCAAGAATATGAAATCAAATAAGTTTAAACACAGAAGTGTCTATGGTTTGGCAAAACAAAAAACACAAAATGTCGCCTAGTAATATTACACTATTATTATATAGGTTAAGGTATAAACTAAGCTGCTATAACAAAGATTCTCTTAAAATGTAGTGGCTTAAATAAAATGAAAGTATATTATTCTTTCCCATATTAGTTCAGGGGAGGTAGGGAGATTCTGTTTTAAAAGTTCTTTCAGGAGTCTAACTTGGTAGGTTGACTCTACTCAACTTGCACTGTCAAAAATGTAGTCACATGACTACCCTAGCTTCAGGGAAGACTGGGAAGTGTAGTGCGAGGTTGAGCAAATACATTCTCAGCTGAAAATAAATGAGGAGAGGTAATTACTTAAAGGGTAATTGGGGAAATGCATCCTGGAAGATGGTTTGCAATTTCTATTCTCTGGTCTCTGGTCTTAAAGGTATTCATGCTCACTCTTCTTTCTGCACATGAAATGAGTCTCACTAAGGGGAGTAGTACATGATAAATGCAAAATCAGTTTTCCATTTAGAAAGGGGGAAAAAATAGGAAACATGGGGGTTATGAGTCCACATCAATGATGAAATCCCCCTGAATAGAAACTACACAGTTCTCTCTCCTGGTAGTGGATTAAGTTTTTTTATTAGACACTGGTTCTGTTTCAGGGGAAAGAGAAAACTTGATCCATTGCCCTTCTTTCTGACCTGAGTAGGCCCTTTAGATCAGTCTGCCTTGTTCATTATCTTCTGTGACCGTATTGGAGTGGGCACTACAGAACTATCCAGCTTTTGCAGCCCACTCTCTGCTAGTGAAAGCTTGAAAAGTTTAGGAATAATTTTAGGACTCCAGCAACCATATGGGTTTTGAAGTTTGGCTAGATGATTCTTTGACAATGCAATTTCTTTAAAAACTTACTTGACTTCAAGTAATTTTGTTTCACTAACTTTCATGTACCATCAACCATGGGCTTCCCTCACGGTTCAGTGGTAAAGAATTCTCCTCCCAGTGCAGGCGAAATGGATTTGATCTCTGGGTCAGGAAGATACCCTGGAGAAAGAAATGATAACCCACTCCAGTATTCTTGCTTGGGAAATCCCGTAGACAGAGGAGCCTAGCAGACTACAGTCCATGGGTTTGCAAAAGAGTAAAATATGACTTAGTGACTAAACAACAACAACTATCAACTATATCAAAGTTATATTTTGTATATAGTTCCTTAAACCTGTAAGACATACTGACTTCTATTCCAGGATCATCCATCTCCTCCCTCATTTTAATGGTTATAACTGAAAGAAAAAAATAGGCTAACAGAATAAGATATTCCCCTTAATCTGATCTTTACCACTAGGCTAACTTCCATTTTCCTAGTTGAAAAGCCATAATGAGAGCTATTTGAAGAGTGTCTGGAGCATCACTTTCTAGTGTTAGAATAAAACAAGCAGTGATTTTTCCAACCCTGCCTACTAAAAATTACTAGACTGTCTAACTGAGACCAAAGGCAGATAGAATTGCCTCCAGATAATTCTATTCTATCTCTGCTTGCAAATTTGTCAATTTTTGGCTGGACTCATCTATTTATTATAATACCTTGCTAAAAGCATTAAGGAACATTCAAAACACTATAATGTTCTGTTTTCAGCTCCAAGTCCCAGAATTACACTCTCTTTAAGGCATGTGATCTGCTTTCCAAGTTATTTCATATGATAGTTTAATATGTTTAGCCAAGACATAACAAGGCTCAAGCTTTCCAGCGTGATATATATGTGTAGGTATATGTATATGTATATGTGTGTGTATATATATATTTAACTATTCACTGAGCCAAAGCTCTATCTTTCATTTTTTAAATGGTAGCATAATGTTTCCATTGCCATTTTGGCATTATTTTATTTAGTATGTAGGTTAAACTATTGTATCAACAGAACCCCAAAATAATGTTGCTGAAATGAATTAGCAGTTTTTTCTTTCACCAGAAATAGTTCAGGAAAGGTAGGATTTGGTCCAAGAGGTCATCTGGGAACACGACTTGCCAGATTGGCTCTTCATCCTCCTCATGTGTTTTCATCTGTGATTTTAAGAGCTCATGTTACTGGTTTGGTTGGACAAGGCAGCTTAGTAGCTCCCCTTTTGAATTTTAGAAAATGGGAAGGGAAAAGTGAAAAGATAAAATTTAGACAGTAGGTTCTGTCTTAAAGACGATAACAAATAAACTGCCTATGTAACTTCCCTATTTTATTTGATCAAACTGAATCTAAAGTAAACACAGCAGCAAAGAAGGATGGACTCAGTTAAAATTTGGGAAGTGTTTGGCTTCCCTGGTGGCTCAGCGGGTAAAGCGTCTGCCTGCAATATGGGAAACTGGGGATTGATCCCTGGGTCAGGAAGATCCCCTGGAGAAGGAAATGACAACCCACTCCAGTACTCTTGCCTGGAAAATCCCATGGACAGAGAAGCCTGGTAGGCTTCATGGGGTCAACAAAGAGTCAGACAGGACTGAACAACTTCACCTTCACTTTTCTTTTAATGAAGAAGTTATGCAGAATGGCTACTGGTGGAATATCTTTGCCATTAAGGGACACTGAATTTCTCTGTTTGGACCTGATTTGGAGAAGATACATTCAGAATGCACTAGAGACAGAATAAATTAATACATAGTGAAAACTTTCCCTCTTTAAGAAAAGTTGGAGAAAGAAGAGTGGTAGAGTGGTCTAAAGAGACCAAATGGAAAACCTGAATGGAGTGGGAGATCTTTATTGCCTTAATAAAAATGACCCTCTCATGGCTCAAGTGTTAGATAAATTAAGTAATATGGCACCTTCTATCAATCAACAATTGTTTAATACTAGCTGAAAACAGACACTTTTCTCAGGTTGAAAACACATACTTTGTTAAGACTATAAAAAGGACTGATCTTCCAAGATTTGACATTTCATTGAATGAACATATATTAAAACATAGTTTGAAATTTTTTTTAGAAATTAATTTACAAAACTTCTTTCTCTTTCCTTTCATTCTACTTAAATATCAATTTCTTTTTCTTTATACAAGAAAATCATCAAGAGGGTTTATCTGAATTTGTAAGTTATTTTTATTTTACCATTTCTACCCATTAATTACTTTATTCACATCAACTATTCATGCATTCTTCCAAAGAAATGCTCCCAGGTTGTTCTGGGACTCAGTGTGAAGACAGACAGAAGCTCCAGAAATGATGGCAGACTACTGGAAAAATTATTTGCTTCCTTGGAAAGCAAGTGATTTTACTCAAAAATAAGCCATTACTGGGTTTATCTTATGCTATTTCTCTCTCATCTCAAGTGACCAATGCATCGTTTAGAAAATGATGTCAAAACTACATTCAAATTGCTTCAGATACACAAATGCATAAAAGCAACATCTATTCTATCACGTACCTTATTTTCTGTTCATTTTTGTTGCCAGTTTACCAGGATTCACCTTTCAAAAATATAAAACACTTCCTATTATACCTTATGTAGAATCTGCGGCTGGTGTTTATTATATCTTTACTGTTATGTGAAAACAAAGACAAATACATCTGTGTGTGTTTGTGTGTGTGTGTGTTTGTGTGTGCGCACTCATAAACCTGTGAAAGTTTACAAATACATTGAAAGTCTCTGAGAAGTAAGCATTGGAAACTGCTGAGTTGAAAAAATAAACTTGTGTTCCATTTTAATGTTTAATCATGCACCTGCATTTCTTTATCATTACAAATCTAATAATGAAATTAATTTAACAATAAGTAAAATAAGTTTATGATAAAATCTGTAAGATAGGTATATAAATATTATTTAACAAATTATCTATGTTTATATATGTACGACAAACTCATGATTAGTGAAACAAGTACAGTCTGGTGAACCAGTTTAGTTCACACTATATGACTACAGTATAGCAGTTTTGATGATATAAGTTTTGAGAAAACAGTGCACTTTCATGTTCTATTTTTCGGGCAATGACAAATAACTAGGTACCTTGTTTTTATGAACTGCAGCCTACCTGGCTCCTCCATCCATGGGATTTTTCAGCCAAGAGTACTGGAGTGGGTTGCCATTACCTTCTCCATATTATCATATAGAGAATGAATAATAAGAGTTTTCAAGATGTGAGGAACGCATCAGCTTTTACTAGGTAATTTTAGGTCTATATGGAGAAGGAAATGGCAACCCACTCGAGTACTCTTGCCTGGAGAATCCCATGGATGGAGGAGCCTGGTGGGCTACAGTCCATGGGGTTGCAAAGAGTTGAACACGACTGAGTGACTTCCCTTTCCTTTCCCTTTAGGTCTATAAGCCTATATTGATTGACTACTATGTTTTAAGTAGGGTTTCCCTGGTAGCTCAGTGGTAAAGAAACCAACTGCCATTGCAGGAGATGCAGGTTCAATTCCTAGGCAGCAAAGATCCCCTGGAGATGAAAATGGCAACCCAATCCAGTATTCTTACCTCTGAAATCTTATGAACAAAGCCTGGCCAGCTACAGGCCATGGTTTCAAAAAGAGTCGGAGATGACTTAGAAGCTAAACAATAATATTTTAAGTATGGTGTTACTTGTGTTCTTTTGCAGGTAGAACATAATATATTTGTACATGTCCATTAAGTAGAATGGTTATTAAACTTCATGGCAAAGTTTAGATGGGGAATATTCAACTGAGGTGACCAAGCACATACACACGTTAAGCAGAAGAACATCATGATGCTGTTCAGTTGCAAAGTGTGTCTGACTCTTTAAGACCCTATGGTCTGTAGCACACCAGGCTCCTCTGTTCTCAGTGTTTTGGAGTTTGCTCACATTCATGTCCATTGTGTTGATAATGCTATCTAATCATCTCATATTCTGCAGCCCCCTTCTCCTTTATATTACTGTTTACTATTTAAAACTAATTTTAGAAAATCAAGGAGAGATGATACTAATCTTGAGGGTTTACAAATTTATAAATCATGAGCATATGATATGGGATGTCAAGAGTAGGCACAATTTAAAAATCAGAAATGGAGGGGGAGGAGCAAAGATGGCGGACGAGTAGGACGGGGAGAATACTTTCTCCTCCACAAATCCATTAAAAGAACATTTGAATGCTGAATAAATTCTACAAAACAACTTCTGAATGCCAGCAGAGGACATCAGGCACTTAGAAAGACAATTCATTGTCTTCAAAAGGAGATTATGAGTCCTGCGGTAACTCTTTTTGCGGAGAAGCTGCACGGACACCAGCATTTGCTATTAGCAAGCGGGGGCTGGGCTAGGAGGAATGGTGCGGCCTGCATGGCTTTGAGAAAGGATTTGGCCTGGCTATCTCGAGCGCTATCTGAGCGAAATAACCAAAAGCCAGCCCTAACTTAAGACATCACCAGGATGTACGGAACAAAGGAATGCACAGAGATGGCCAGTTGCAGGCCGTCCCACTCTGGTGACAGGCAGCCACGGCCAGAGGCGGGCAATCACAGCCCTAGAGAGACACTGTCTGCAGAACTGTAAGTAGGTTTCTGTGCTGACTCACGCTTCTTGGGGCTCTGGATGATCAACATCTGCCTGAGAAAGTGCGCTGGTTGTATACCCAGAAAACTGAGCAGCGGGGAGATGATAAGTCGCAGCAGCTGCGCTCACTGAACATTTCAACACCTGCACTACTCGGATCTGGGAAGGGCATAAAATGCAGACTCAATCGAGTCTGTGCTTCTGAGGATTATCTGAGTGCCTGAACCTGGCCGGCTTAAATTTGGGCGTTCATCTCCGCCCCCTCTGTAACAGGGAGAGATCAGATATTGAAAAGACCAGTAAACCGCCTCAATAAAGAGAATTCAACAAACTACCAGAATATAGTAAGGACACTAAACTTGGCAATTTTAACAAAATGAAGAGACAAAAGAATACCCAGCAGCTAAAGGAACAGGATAGATGTCCACCAAACCAAACCAAAGAGGAAGAGATAGGGAATATACCTGATAAAGAATTCCGAATAATGATAGTGAAATTAATCCAAAATCTCAAAATCAAAATGGAATCACAGTTAAAGAGTTTGGAGACAAGGATTGAGAAGATGCAAGAAAGTTTTAACAAGGACCTAGAAGAAATAAAAAAGAGTCAACACATAATGAATAATGCAATAAATGAGATCCAAAACACCCTGGAGGCAACAAATAGTAGAATAACAGAGGCAGAAGATAGGATTAGTGAATTAGGAGATAGAATCCTAGAAATAAATGAATCAGAGGAGAAAAAAGAAAAACGAATCAAAAGAAATGAGGACAATCCCAGAGACCTCCAGGATAACATTAAACGCTACAACATTCGAATCATAGGAGTTCCAGAAAAAGAAGATAAAAAGAAAGACCATGAGGAAATACTTGAGGAGATAATAGTTGAAAACTTCCCTAAAATGGAGAAGGAAATTACCACTCAAGTTCAAGAAATTCAGAGAGTCCCTAACAGGATAAACCCAAGGCGAAGCACCCCAAGACACATATTAATCAAATTAACAAAGATTAAATATAAAGAACAAATATTAAAAGCAGCAAGGGAAAAACATCAAATAACTCACAAGGGAATTCCCATAAGGCTAACAGCTGATCTTTCAATAGAAACTCTCCAAGCCAGGAGAAAATGGCAAGACATAATTAAAGTGATGAAAGAAAATAACTTACAGCCTAGATTATTGTATCCAGCAAGGATCTCATTCAAATATGAAGGAGAAATCAAAAGTTCACAAATAAGCAAAAGTTGAGAGAATTTAGTACCACTAAACCATTTCTCCAACAAAAACTAAAGGACATTCTCTAGATAGGAATCACTAAAAGGGTGTATAAATTTGAACCCAAAACAATAAAGTAAACCCTATTTATCAATAATTGCTTTAAATGTTAATGGGCTGAATGCCCTAATCAACAGACAAAGACTGGCCGAATCGATATAAAAACAAGACCCTTACATACCTTGTCTACAAGAGACAACCAAAAGACTAAAATGGGTCAAATGGATACAAAAACTAGACCCCTATATATGTTGTCTATAAGAGAACCACCTTAAAATAGGGGATATATACTGACTCAAAATGAAGGGCTGGAAAAAGATTTTCTATGCAAATGTGGACGAAAAGAAAACAGGAATAGCAATACTCATATCAGATAAAATTGACTTTAAAGATCCTGAAAAGGAGACAATCAAGGTTATACATAACGACTTAAAGGAACAATCCAAAAAGAAGTTATAACAATTATAAATATATATGCACCCAACATTGGAGCATTGATATATCTAAGACAAACATTAATTAATAAGATAGAAGAAATATGCAACAATACAATAATAGTGGGAGATTTTAATACCCCACTCATACTTATACAATCTGGCTGTAATAGACAAAGTAAAGAGGAAAACATATTCACTTATGAGCCTCAAAAAATTCAGTTCACTCAGGAGAGTTAAAAAAAAATAGACTTATTTGTTCACTCTGTAAAGGTTTATTGACTATTTTATGGGTTTGGTACCACTTTGGGTAGTAGGGAGGAAGAGGTGACAAATGTGCTCCTGTCCTAAATAATATATTGTGGCAAAGATAGACCTACCAATACAAAATACCAAGATGTGCCTAAGATGAGGACACTCAAATTGGACTTTTAGTTTCCTGAACTTTTCATTTCCAGATCAAACCTCCTAATATAGGATGAATTCAACATGATTTTTTTTTAAGTGTTCTTTGTGATTAAAAACAGAAAGCCATTAGTTAAGAAATTACATATATTCCTCCCCACCATCATTCCCCTTCTTTCTTCCCATTTCCCTCCCACCCTCATTGATCTTTTCCTTTGTCCATTTTCCTCTGCAAAAAAAAAAAAAAAAAAAAGGAAAAAAAATAATAAAAATCAGAAATGTAATGAGAAATGATGTCAGCATTATGGTGGTATAAATCCCTCCTTTTTGCTTTATCTACCACCCAACAAGGAAAATTTGGCTACTATCCACCTACAAAAATGCCTCTATTGGAGTTGTGGGATCCAGCATCACATGGTAACAACCCATGAGGAGTCTAACCTATCTGTGCATTAGAAAACAGGCAGACAGAACTTGGATCAGACTGTAGAACTGGCAGGAACCTGTTAACTTGTTCTTGCCTTGTCAACTCTCTTGCCTCTGGTTTGTGAGCACCTGCGAAACAGTTCATTGGGAAGGTACCTGTAGATGACAGAGCCTTTGTAGAAGTCAATAGTTCCAGCTGAAAAGTTTCAGCACTCATTTGGAGGAAGAAAAAAAAAAAAACAAAAAACAAGCTTGGAGACAAGGGGGTACAACTTAGAGCTAGAAGAGGCCCATAATCTCTCCAATGGGGGAAAGTGAAAAAATTGAATGAGTGCTGGAATCCCCCAGCTGTATGGGATGTTGCTAAAGAAATTAACTTCTATCCTTCTGTGCCCAGAATATTAATGTAGGACATCCATGACTTGGGGAAGAAAAATATCAGAAAAGAAGCCAATAAGGATATCAGAGGACATTAAAGGGATGTTGTTCCTTTTGTGTTCTGGGCTCTAGCGATAAACACACTCACAATCAGCCAGGGAAACCTTACCTAAAAATCCCTCTAATTGGCCTATAGCAACCTTGATTCCCTGGTGCAAAATCCACATGTTCCCCCAGGCTTTAGGTGCATGATCCCAAGGATGCTGAGGAGAGTAAGCTCTGAAAGACAGGAAACAGTCCAGGGGCAGCATGTAGGTAAAGGAGAAATCACAACCTTGAGCTTTACCACCACAACCAGGGAAAGAAAACAGGCTTCCAGCAGTGCCCTGGTAAGTTCTAAGAACTAGAGAAAACACATAAGCCTAAGAATTTTGTCACAGAAAGATAAAGAATGTAGAACAAGAGTATTCATAGAAGGCCAGAGGAAGTCCCAGAATAAATAGCAGAACCAAAAAAATAAAAAGAGTATGTCTTACATGAAGGCAGCTAGTAAAGATGGGAGGAAATGGCTGTTGTTTTGAATGTAGAAACAGCAACACAAAACTTTAAGAAACATGGAGAATTAAGGACCAATGACACCACACACACAAAAATCACAATGTTCCTCTGGTAACCAAAGCCAATGACACAGAGATTTGTGACTTACCCAATAAAGAATTCAAAAAGCTTTTTGAGAAAATTCAAGGAGTTGTAAGAAAACAGTGAAAGACAATTCAACAAATCAGGAAAATAAAATGGACAAAATGAGGAATTTAGCAAAGAGATAGATATCATTAAAAAATAACCAAACAAAAATTTTGGAGTTGAAGAACTCAGTGAGTGAAACCAAGAATGCAGTGAAGAGCATCAAAAACAGGCCAGACCATGCAGAAGAAAGAATCAGTGAGTCAGAGAATAAGAAATTTGAAATAATGCAAACACAGGCTGTTATGTCACTTTAGTCATGTCCGACTCTGTGCGACCCCATAGACAGCAGCCTACCAGGCTTCCCGTCCCTGGGATTCTCCAGGCAAGAACACTGGAGTGGGTTGCCATTTCCTTCTCCAATGCATGAAAGTGAAAAGTGAAAGTGACGTCGCTCAGTAGTGTCCAACTTTAGCGACCCCATGGACTGCAGCCTACCAGGCTCCTCCGTCCATGGGATTTTCTAGGCAAGAGTACTGGAGTGGGGTGCCGTTGCCTTCTCTGGCAAACACAGGGGAACAAATAAAAACGAGAAAGCCTTTATGATCTACAGGATATGATCAAAAGAACCAATATGTGAATCACTGGAATTCCAGAAGATGAGATGGAGAAGGAAGCTAAAAGTACACTGAAAGAAACAATAACTGAGAATGTTGCAAATTGGGGAAAGTTCTGGACACCCAAGCTCATGAAGTTTGACGATAACTTCATTTTTTTCATCTCAAAATGAATTTTTTTCCAAGACACTATGGCAATCCACTCCAGTACTCTTGCCTGGAAAATCTCATGGATGGAGTAGCCTGGTAGGCTGCAGTCCATGGGGTCGCTAAGAGCACGACTGAGCGACTTTACTTTCACTTTTCACTTTCATGCATTGGAGAAGGAAATGGCAACCCACTCCAGTATTCTGGCCTGGAGAATCCCAGGGACATAAGAGCCTAGTGGCCTACCGTCTATGGGGTCACACAGAGTCGGACACGACTGAAGTGACTTAGCAGCAGTAAAAAATAAAAAACAAAGAAAGAATCTTAGAAGCAGCAAGAGACAAAAATTATAAACTACAAAGGAATCCCCATTAGGCTATTAGCATATTTGTCAGAGGACACTTTATGAGGCAGAAGAGAGAGAGATGATATATTTGAATGGATGAAAGAAGAATACTGCCAGCCAATAATACTCTACCTGGCAAAATCACCCTTCAGAAATTAAGAGATTTGAAGACTTTTCAAAACAAACAAAAGCTGTGGGAGTTTATCACCACTAGACTTGCTTCACAACAAATGCTGAAAGTTTTTCAAGCTGAAATGAAAAGATGTTAATTAGTAATATGAAAACATAAAATTTTATAACACACTGGTAAAGGTAAATACATAGTCATATTTGAAAATAAATTTTGCAACATGATGTATTAACCTCTTCCCCATAGTATAAAAATGGAAGGAAAAGACTACTAAAAATAACTATAGCTATTAGTATTTGTTTAAAAATACACAATATAAGCAAAAGTTAATTGTGACACACAAAAACCATAAAAGTGGGGGAATAAAGAGTAGGATTTTTATATGTAATTGAAGTTAAGTTGCTATCACTGTACAGTAGACTCATATCAGTAAAATGTTTCATGTAAGTCTCATGGTAATTATAAAGCAAAAACCTTTAGAGGATTCACAAAATATAAAAAGAGAATTAAGGCATACCACTATCAAAATATCACTAATCTGCAAAGATAGGCAGTAAGAGAGAGAAAGGAAAAGCAGAACAACAAAATAGCCAAGAAGCAATTAATAAGATGTCATGAGTAAATACTTATCTATTAATAATTACTTGAAATGTAAAATGATTGAATTTCTAGTCAAAAGACACATATGAATGTATTAACAGAAAGATTGACTCAAGTATATGCTGCATACAAGGAACTCACTTTAGCTTTAAGGATACAAATAGGTTCAAGGGGAAGAGATGGACTGAAAATATTCCACACAGATGGAAACAAAAAGATAACTTTGGTACTAATATTTAGACAAAATAGATTTTAAGCCAAAAATAATATTGAGACAAAGAAGATCACTGTATACTCATAAAGAAATTAGCTCATCAAGAAAGTATAACAATTGTAAATATATATGACCCCAACTAGTAAAGTATTATTCTTAGAAGCTTGTAGATGCAGGGATGGGGGTGGGGATTGTCATTGGAAAGATGTTGGCCAGAGGTTACAAACTTGCAGTTAGAAGATAAATACATTTTGGAGTTCTCCTAAAAAATATTATGATTACAGTCAGCAATGCTAAGCAATGGAAACTGCTAAGAGATTAAAACTTAAATGTTCTCAGAACTTAAAAGAAATGATAATTATGTGACCTGATTGAAGTAATAGCTAATGCTACAATGGTAATTTGTATTATAATATGTACTTTTATAAAATCATTACATCGAACACCAATTTAAATGCTACATGTCAATTATATCCCACTTTAAAATGAAAAAAATATATATAGCTACTTAGGTTTAGGAGGTAAAAACATATTTAGGAATCACACAATAATCTGACATAATAATCTAAGGATTACAGATGTGCAAGGGAGTCAGGTGGAATTGGAGACGAGAGTCAAGATTTTTAAAATCTTGGAAGGACAAATGATGAAAAGTTAAAATTTCCTTTTCAAGGAATTTAGATATTGTTTCAAAATTTACTTCAGAATTTGTGTTTGAAAAACATCTCCAGCAAAATATTTGAGAATATGTTGATGACAATACAGTTGGTTAGAGGAAGATGGAACTTATTCCAAATATATATTAATAAATAATATCTAAATAAAGTAAGAGTAAAAATGTTCTTAAGTTTCTATCCTCAACAGATGTGATGTGATCAATTGGCAGAGGGAAAAGAAGAAAGCATATCTGAGAAAAAGACACATGGCTTTGGGTTCCTGCTGCTGCTGCCAAGTCACTTCAGTCGTGTCCGACTCTGTGTTACCCCATAGACGGCAGCCCACCAGGCTCCCCTGTCCCTGGGATTCTCCAGGCAAGAACACTGGAATGGGTTGCCATTTCCTTCTCCAATGCATGAAAGTGAAAAGTGAAAGTGAAGTTGCTCAGTCATGTCCGACTCTTTGCGATCCCATGGACTTCAGTCCACCAGGTTCCTCCATCCATGGGATTTTCCAGGCAAGAGTACTGGAGTGAGGTGTCATTGCTTTGGGTTCCTAGTGAACCTCTATGCAAAAAATGTTCAGAAGGCAATTAGTAACTCAGCATATGGAACTCTGGAGGTTGTTTGGAATTGTGGGTGTATGTAGGGCACATAAAGCCATGGAATTAGATGGGTTCTCCATGTCTAAAAGTTAGAGATGTAATTATTCAATATATGTTTAACATTATACAATGTGACAGAAAGCAGCATAAGTGGTGAGGATACAGTGGTAAACAAGAGATGGTGCCCTACTGGAACTTACTGCCCAACTGAGCAGATAGAAATATTCAGATACATATATATCGAGATAAGGTCCATCAAATAAATTCCCAGAGCTCCAGTAGTACAAAGCTTGGGGTTCTGCACAAGAAGGAAGTGAAGGCTAAGGCAGACTTGTAAACTGCATGGCTGAATGTGGATAATGTGCCCCAACATGCATATCTTCAAGAAGGCTCAGGGACTTATTGGTTCCAGGCATTTCAGGAAACTTATGTCCAATTAGTACTGATCACTGAGTGACTAAGCAAAGACTTCAATGACCACACATGGCAAAGGATACAGACCTAAAAGACTGTTTGGAAAAATCACTGAACAAACAACTTTACAGTGATTTTTGTTGTTCCTTTTATTTTTGCTGTACATAAAGCTGTTCTCTACATTCATGTCTCACTTCTTCTTCTGGATGTATTTTTTCTGTACATTGAAAAAAAATATCATTATTATCCAGCTTCATTTTTTCTTTTTAAATATTTTTTAGATTCTCTTTTTCAAGATTAGGCTTTCCTCAAACTTCCTATAACCCATAGTCATTCATCATATTAAAGATTTAGACACTAAAAGCTGATTGGAGCTCTGTATGTGTGATAAAGGCCTACTGACTGACTTGCTTGGCAAGAGAGCACTAAGCACTCAGAGAGGTTAGAAGACAAGAGGGCTGTGGGATTTTTTTCCCCAAGACCACAAGGGAAGAGCACTCCTAGACGATGGTCTAGAGACTTCCCTGGCAGTCCAGTAGTTAAGATTTTGCAGGGGGTGTGGATTCAACCTCTGGCCAGGAAACTAAGATCCTGCATGTCTAGGTGCATCAAAAGAGAAAAAAAAAAAAAAAAGAAGATGGCCTAGAATGGAAAATACAACAGAGAGTAAAACAGGGTGAGAAATTAGCAGAGGCTATAATTTTTGACAAAAAAAAAAAAAAAAGCCTATAGGTGGCTGTTGAGAAAATAATTTACATAGAAAGTGGTGTAAACAGAACATTAGAGAATCAGTGAGATGGTGAGTGTGGATCACAACAAACTGGAAAATTTGAAGAGATGGGAATACCAGACCACCTGACCTGCCTCTTGAGAAACCTATATGCAGGTCAGAAAGCAACAGTTAGAACTGGACATGGAACAACTGACTGGTTCCAAATAGGAAAAAGAGTACGTTAGGGCTGTATATTGTCATCTGCTTATTTGACTTAGATACAGAGTACATCATGAGAAACGCTGGGCTGGAAGAAGCACGAGTTGGAATCAAGATTACCAGGAGAAATATCAATCACTTCAGATATGCAGATGACACCACCCTTGTGGCAGAAAGTGAAGAGGAACTACAAAGCCTCTTGATGAAAGTGAAAGTGGAGAGTGAAAAAGTTGGCTTAAAGCTCAACATTCAGAAAACGAAGATCATGGCATCTGGTCCCATCACTTCATGGGAAATAGATGGAGAAACAGTGGAAACAGTGTCAGACTTTATTTTTTGGGGTTCCAAAATCACTTCAGATGGTGACTGCAGCTATGAAATTAAAAGATGCTTACTCCTTGGAAGGAAAGTTATGACCAACCTAGATAGCATATTCAAAAGCAGAGACATTACTTTGCCAAAAAAAGTCCATCTAGGCAAGGCTATGGTTTTTCCAGTGGTCATGTACGGATGTGAGAGTTGGACTGTGAAGAAAGCTGAGTGCCGAAGAATTGATGCTTTTGAACTGTGGTGTTGGAGAAAACTCTTGAGCATCCCTTGGACTGCAAGGAGATTCAACCAGTCCATTCTAAAAGAAATTAGTCCTGAGTGTTCTTTGAAAGGACTGATGCTAAAGCTGAAACTCCAATACTTTGGCCACCTCATGGGAAGAGTTGACTCATTGGAAAAGACCCTGATGCTGGGAGGGATTGGGGGCAGGATTTAACTGCTTATTTAACTGCATATAAGTTAAATAAGCAGGGTGACAATATTGATAGAATTCCAGTTGAGCTATTTCAAATCCTGAAAGATGATGTAAAAGTGCTGCACTCAATATGCAAGCAAATTTGGAAAACTCATTAGTGGCCACAGGACTGGAAAAGGTCAGTTTTCATCCCAATCCCAAAGAAAGGCAATGCCAAAGAATGCTCAAACTACTGCACAATGCACTCATCTCACATGCTAGTAAAGTAATGCTCAAAATTCTCCAAGCTAGGCTTCAGCAATATGTGAACCATGAACCTCCAGATGTTCAAGCTGGTTTTAGAAAAGGCAGAGAAACCAGAGATCAAATTGCCAACATCCACTGGATCATCGAAAAAGGAAGAGAGTTCCAGAAGAACATCTATTTCTGCTTTATTGATTATACCAAAGCCTTTGACTGTGTGGATCACAATAAACTGTGCGAAATTCTGAAAGAGATGGGAATACCCGACCACCTGACCTGCCTCTTGAGAAACCTATATGCAGATTAGGAAGCAACAGTTAGAACTGGACATGGAACTACAGACTGGCTCCAAATAGGAAAAGGAGTATGTCAAGGCTGTGTATTGTCTGCTAAAATTAAGCAATCCCAGAAGAAACAAATCAGTTGTCATTTAAACATTTTCACTTATCAAACTCCTGCCACAGTTTTGGGCAAAACGATTTTAGAAGTTTTAATTTTATCTCTAATTTTTCTTAAAATCTTTTGATTCATGTGCTGACCTATGGCATTATACAGAGACAGACATAGGAAGAAGGAAGAAAATAGAAATACCTAAGGCAAACACAGTTTGGAATGTTGGTTTCCAAAAAATTGTATCAATGTATAAGAACATTAAGAAAGAACCAAGGATGTCTTTTCTTAGGAGCCAAATTATCTGAAATTAATTTTAATAATTTTGAGCTTCAAATCTGAACAAGATAAAGATACATTTCCTCCCTCCCCCTCCCTTCTTTCTTCCAATAATATAAAACATCCATTCAAAACAAGCAAATATGCTAAACTGAATGATACATTATGTATCTATCAATCTATGTATGTATGTATGTGTGTGCCCAGTTGTGTCTGACTCTTTGTGACCTTGTATGTATCTATTTTTCCATATACTTAAAAAGGTACTTATGTTGTTCCTATAGGTATATACATGTAGGTATGTGTAAGTATAGAAAAGGAAAAAGGTGAGGGCAGAGAACACATTTTAAGTTTTGTATCCAACTGATAACTGACAGAATAATAGGAGAAAAGGATAAGAAGACATATAGAAAACTATTTTACTGAAATGTGTCTTATAAAGACATCATAAAAGCATCAATCATTCTGATACTGAAGTGTTACTTTTTTGCCACTACTTCAGATTGGAAGGCCTATTTGAAACCTAGGATCAGCATAAAAAAGATGAATTACGAACATTTTTCTGAGATTATGTAAACTTAGTGTCACCACTCTTTCTGGTGAATAGAGATGATCAGGCCATTTTGGTCTCATTTGTGGTCTCATAGGAACACTTAGGACAAGATGGGACATAGGAAATTGAGCATTTATTAAGCTCTATTTAAATGGCATTTCTAAGCTAATGTTAAGCTACAGAAATGACCCAGTTTAACACATTATCACCAATTTCTTTGCTGTCCAATGAGCATCTTTGCTGAGGGTTTATTATTATATTTATTTAGTCAATGAGGACTGGAGTTCTCTGAGTAAACTCTCAGAGAATAGATCTTTTATCTTATGCACCCTTTTTTTCCTCTCTCAAATTGTCTAGCATAGAGTTTTGCCAACAGGACTTTGAGTAGTAGAGCTTATTTAGTGATGGACGGATAATGAATGAATGAATGAATGAACAGATAAATGAATAAATAAAATATTCCTCCCCAAAAGCCCCAAGATAAATAACAATACAATTTCATATCATTAAGGAAAGAAAGCTAGTGACCATATTTCCATTACTGCTTTATTCTACACTATTTCTGTCTCTTTGATTCACAAATAGAAAATGTTACCATAAATTTATAAGAAAGTCTTACACTGAGTAACTAATTAAATGATGAGTCAGGATTATCATCTAAAATTTTACCCAACCATTTTCTTTGCACCAATTCCAATAAAACAAAGCTTTAACCTGTTACATTATCACTTGGGGGAATCTCAGAATTCTCAATAAAAGTCTTCAATACCATTGATTTCTGTATTTCTAAAGGTACTCATGCCATCAGCATTTGTAAAATATTACTTGTTTTCCCACAATTCAATATAAAGCTTCACAAAGGCAGAAAAATATCTGATTCCTTTTAACATTCTCTATAGTACTTTGCATTGAGTATGTGTTTGTGTGCCCAGTCGTGTCCAACTCTTTGCAGCTCCATGGACTGTAGCCCACTAGGCTCCTCTCTCCATGAATTTTCCAGATAAGAATACTGAAATGGGTTGCCATTTTCTTCTCCAGGGGATCTTCTCAACCCAGGGATCAAACCTACATTTCTTTCATCTCCTGTATTGGCAAGATTCTTTATCACTGTACCACCTGGAAATCCTGCTTTGCATTATGCAAAATACCTATTCATTCATTTAGTTCACTATTCCACCTTGCCTCAGCAATGAATGATTTGCAATTTTCTAGTTTTTCTCTTAAGTACTAGATTTAGACAGGTTATGTGATATAGGCTTTTTAACTTGAAGTTTCTTTATCTACCTTTTCTCAAAATCTTCTCACGATATGCAATACATTTTCTTTTTAAATAGAAGATCTTAAAACCATACTTTGAGAAGTTCTAAAAAATTGTCATTAGTCCACTTGAGATAATTGGGGATACCATGTGCTACCCTAAGGTTGACAACAATGTCTCCTGCAGAATATTTCTATTCTATTTTTATTCTGTCTGTGGAGAAAGGGCAAGATTCAGAGTGATTTCATCAGAGGTGCCCCTGATCTTTTTGTTGGACCATTAATCATTGCACTAGAGAGTTTAAAATGCCCCCACCCTTTCAAATGTCCCTAAAGAATTGAGTTTCCTGAGGCTGGAAGACAATCAGCTCAAGTTTGATTATGAGGTGATTTTGACAATGAACTGAGCACTGATGGTTTGGATAAGTTTGACTGAACTACATTTTAAATACTTGGTGATGGATTATGGGTGTGCTTAAGTTTCTATGGTGTTCAAGTACCTGAAGGGTAAAGGCTCTAAAAATCATAACAAAATTTCAACATACTAAAGTTACTGCTAATACTTTATTTCTTGCTTACAATATCCGTATACATTGGAGGGTTGCAAACCTGAGTCTAGCTACTGGTTCCACTGGAGAAATGTTCATTTAATTGATAGGGATAAATACTTTAATAATATCCAAAACCAGAGAGGATGCCAGAAGAAATTCATGTAAATTGCTAGAGTACTTGAATGATTTTCAGAAATTGTTGAGGAACACTCAAGGTCCCAGGATATCCAACATCAAATAAAATAAACATGCATTTAAAAATTATAGTTGTTCCCTTTTCCTTTATTGGCCTATTTTGACTTACAAAATAATTTTTATTTATCAACATACTTGTTTGAGTACTTGCATATTATGGGCTTTCTTATCATCAGAAGTTTTCCCTTTATTCCTCCCTCAGTAAAAATGAGTCACTATGTTTTCCTTGTCTTTTACCTCTTTTTATCTGTGTCTGTAGACTGACAGTACCTATTCTCTTCCTCCTATGGGGACATCTCCAGTAAATAATTTTAATGAGAACATTTGATGCATAAATACTACAATTCTGGGATCTAAGTGATGAGACGGTGGGAAGGGAAATAAATAGTGTAATTGAAGCAAGTGGGATGTTCATGGACCTGGAGCTGCTCTCTAATTAGGGAAGAGAAAAGCCTAAGCTGAAAGCTTAGTTTTCCCAATCAGAATGGAAGGTTTTTCAAAGACAGAAATACTTTTCTATAGCACACAAAGAAATAAAGATGTAGTCGCTATTTGATAAATATTTTAACTATTTGTGTATATTTCCTAGTAAGAATAAAAGTAGCCTGAAAGAGGAATTCAAAAGAGCCATAAGCATTTACAATAATTATAAACTAGAAACTAGCATAATTCTTTTACATTGATCTTGACTGACTTTTGAAACAATATGCAGATCAAAAAAGAAAATAGAGAGCTTGCAACTGTTTTGGAACAAATTTGATCCACATTTCTCCTTTAGGGAAGTACAAAATATAGAAACTAATATGGGTAGACTTTCTTGGAAGTAAGCCCTTTTCTACTACATTATGTGTAATGTTTTTGCACCTGTTTTTTGCTGCAATTTACCAACATGGGGTCTAGGGAAGCAGGGGTTCATATTTGGCCTACAGCCAAACCAATAAACAAAAATGTCATTAATCACTGTCACTTGTCAATTCTTTATTTAAGAAATTGTCTCTTTTAATTTTTGGTACTAAAAACACAAGGGATATTGATAACTTTTGTTTTGAGGAACTAAGTCTAAGTTTTCAAAGCTAAAAGTATTTTTACCAAAGGTAAAATGTGGTATTTAAAGGTAGATTACAGCTGCAATTGGAGAGTATATCTGTGAGAAAAAAACATGCATGTATGTGTGGCTGGTCATCTAAAAGATTGTCTGAAAACAATCTACATTTAAACAGAGTCCTATTCCTGCAGACCATTTCTTCTGGATGCTGGCTGAAAGATCAGACAATGGAGGACAACAATATATGTATGCTCCTTAGCCCCACCCTCCACATTTAACAATAAGAAAGAATCACAAGAGCAAAATGATAAGGTCTTCATAAACCTTGCTATCGTCGATAAACAGCTGTGCCCAGCTCTAAACAGAATAGACACATAATTTTATAAGCAAAACCATTTCATAGATTTTTTAAAAAGCCTATACACCTTAGAGCTTTGATACTTTAGGCAGGTTATTAAATCTTTCTGTTTTAATAATAAAATAATGTCACTTTTGCAATGCACACACACACACACATATGACCCACTTAACACAATACTTGGAAAATTCCATGTACAGAGGAGCCTGGTGGGCTATAGTCCATGAGGTCACAAACAGTTAAGACTGAGCAGGCACATGCTACACCATGCCTAGTCAATAACAAGTGTTCAATAATGATACATACGTAAGTACGTAAGTACTACACATATATGCATGCACTCACACACAATAGTCTCTTTAACTATATGGACCAGAAGATCAGGGTTCAAAAATTCATTCTATAAGCATCAGTTTTTACAGTAGTAAAATAGTGATAATATAAGACATTTAGGAATTTGTATAGGATTAAGTTAAATAAATTATGTGGTGAGACTTAGCATAGTTCCTTGCACACAGATTTTGCTCAATCAACATTAGTTGAATTTGACTTTGATAGAATCTTATGAAAGCAACTTAACTTTGTGTACCACAGGCTGCGAGACACTTCGGCATACAAAATCTTGTACTTTCATACAAGTTGAAAGTAGCTTGATCATGGATTACTTTGTCCTAGTGATACTTAGTAAGATTTCAGTGCTTGAATACCATGAAATACTCAATTCATCACACTTGAGTTTTTTGGTCAGTTTGGAATCTGAAAATGTTGATGTGCACCATGACAATATAGCAGCCATGCTACTTTAGATTATCAAATACAGTCAAAATATAGTCCACAGAGCTAACATAACCCGTCCAAGATGGTACAATTTTTCACACTTCTCTGGATACTGGAAACTTGGTTCAGGGCTTTTCTTTGACATGTGATAAGCAGCAATCATGTGGACAGCCAGATGAGCTAATTAAGAACAACAACACAGAAAGCCTATGAGACTAGCAGTGAGTGTCTAAGTAAGACCAGGTATTTTATTTTAAAACAATCATTCATTGATAGAATCATAAAGTTCCATATTTTAAACTGAGGTTATATCATTAGTTTATGAAAAGATAAAACAATGGTAAAAAATCGCATGTTTTACTTTTTTTTTTTTTTTAACGTTTTGTACTTTGAAGTATCTTTTGAAAATAGTTTTTCAAGTTAGAATCACCATTTTACCCCATGTTCCCTAAGACAATGTTATATGTTCATAGTCCTGCCTAAAGCACTTTCATAAAATGAGTTACTTGCAACACAGTTCATTTATCATTAAAGAATAGAAGGTGAAATTGCTACTGGGATTTAGATTTGGTTTTTCTTCAGGAAAACTGGGTACTCCAATCCTGATCATTACGCCACCCCACCAGCTCTTGGCCCCATTTCTATTGCATTATCATTTTTGTTATTTAATTCATTAGCTAAGCTAAGATGCTATAGAAAGGGGGAAGAATGATACATTAGTGGAGTACCAGGAATAGTTTTTTATATTAAGCTCATTTTTAATCAAGTGTGTACTCATGACAATTTATGCCCAAGAAACTGCAATCAGCTATATTTTCATGGTATTTATCTCAAAGTGAAATGTTTCCTTTGAGTTCATTTCAATCTCCTTCCAGTACTTCTATTTTGGTGCCAGGATATTGATGTCCATTAACTACTAAGGTAAATAGCCAGTATAAATATGTTAGAGATATTCCCAAAGGCAGTACCTTGATTTTTTTCTTCACATATAAAGATGACAATCAGTCCTTTGGAGAAGCTGGGTATTAACTACCTGCTGGGTTTATTTGCACATGTCCTTCTCTGTTATATTCAGACACCTAGAAATTAATCTGTTGCTAGATTATTTTTTTGTATATATGATTATATTGAATAATATGAGATTTTGACAAAAAAAACCACGGTGATTCTAAGGCATTATTTTAGGTCATTCAGTCTCTAATCTTTTCTAGGGCTCTTTTGCATGTAAAGTGTCTTTTTATTAACTTATGGAAATTGGAACCCATCTCCTAGTTTCTAAAAACAATTATTATTTTTGTGTGTGTACTGGAGGTGTTTATGCTTTCTTCCTTTTCTATTATGATGCCTTTTCTTATTATTATATTGAATGCTCTGTTCTCTGACTGAAAATATCTCTTTTTAAGATCTTGCTTTTATTTTTGTATTCTTTCATTTTCTCAGGTGCTTATGCTTTAATAAGTTTCCCCTGATTTGTGCTGCCTCAGTTAAAAGACTTTTTTCCTGCTTACTTCTTTGAGAATGGTTCTTTCACTTAATGTAATATACGGTACATCAACATATGTACTTTGACCCCATCACAAATATTTTTATTTTTCAACTTTTCAAATGTATAACATTTTACAATTTTATTTTATAAAACACTTTTCAGGAAATGCTGAATACTAGTAAATGCAATGAATGGCAATTGGAACTTTCTCCACCTGCCTTTAAGTGTGATATACACAAATCTTTTATTTGGCTTGACTAAGAGGTAAGATCTCTGTGTTTGAGATCTAAGACTTTAAACTCAAGAAAGCTATTTTTTTTTTTCCTTTTTGGTATGATAATAGTGCTTCTGACAGAATTAAGAGTAATATGACCATAAAGTCTATCCTTTGATTTTGTTATTTCTTGCTATTATCATGAAACAGGCATTCACCCCTTTGCTTCTTAACTATTGAGCCAGATTTCTCAATAATTACTCTGCTTTTTATCTTTTCAAATTCAGTCCATTCTACACACTGCTATTAAATTAATTATCTTAAAACACTCTCTGTACAAGCTATTCCTCTGGTCGAGTCTTCATTGACTTTTTATTGTTTGGAGAACAATATTCAAAATACTTAGCCTGGCATTCAGAAGCCTGCAAAACATAGCTCCATGTTTCTTCCCTTCCTAAATGCCCACCTGTGGGATTTAGCAGAATTTAAAAGAACTGGCTTTAGAGATTATTTTACTTCAAAGCTTGCATAAACATGGGCCTGTTATTTCTCTCTGTAAATCTCAGTCTCCTCAGAGTTATAATAGAGATAATTAGTATTTATCTCATAGGATTGTTGATCATTAAATGTGTTAATACATGGAAAGTTCCTAGAACAGAACAGGAACAAGTGCTTAGTACAGATTAGCTTCAAAAAATGTTTTACTATTTATTTGGTTTAAAATTTCTTCCCCATATCATATGTCTCTTATTCCCTAATTATTCAACCTCACATCCTAACTAAGTGAAGACATTTTTTTACATAAGATAGTGATCCTTTCCTCCTGCAAACTTGGAACAATCATAAATATCCACCAGCTATTTGACTTTTAACATTATGCTTTCTTTAATTTCTGGTACAATATTCAGAACTGTGTGTTTTCTTTTCCTCAAACTACCCTTATTATCACAATATCTATTAGGGTGGCTTGCATGCAGTAGATCTCGCATCAGTTCAGTTCAGTTCAGTCTCTCAGTCGTGTCCAACTTTTTGCGACCCCATGAATCACAGCACACCAGGCCTCCCTGTCCATCACCAACTCCCAGAGGTCACTCAGACTCACATCCATCGGGTAAGTGATGCCATCCAGCCATCTCATCCTCTGTCATCCCCTTCTTCTCCTGCCCCCAATCCCTCCCAGTATTAGAGTCTTTTCCAATGAGTCAACTCTTCGCATGAGGTGGCCAAAGTACTGGAGTTTCAGCTTTAGCATCATTCCTTCCAAAGAAATCCCAGGGCTGATCTCCTCTAGAATGGACTGGTTGGATCTCCTTGCAGTCCAAGGGACTCTCAAGATTCTTCTCCAACACCACAGTTCAAAAGCATCAATTCTTCGGCACTCAGCTTTCTTCACAGTCCAACTCTCACATCCATACATGACCACTGGAAAAACCATAACCTTGAGTAGACGAACCTTTGTTGGCAAAGTAATGTCTCTGCTTTTGAATATGCTATTTAGGTTGGTCACAACTTCTCTTCCAAGGAGTAAGCGTCTTTTAATTTCATGGCTGCAATCACTTCTGCAGTGATTTTGGAACCCCCAAAATAAAGTCTGACATTGTTTTCCACTGTTTCCCCATCTATTTCCCTTGAAATGATGGGACCAGATGTCGTGATCTTCGTTTTCTGAATGTTGAGCTTTAAGTCAACTTTTTCACTCTCCTCTTTCACCTTCATCAAGAGGCTTTGTAGTTCCTCTTCACTTGTTGCCATAAGGGTGGTGTCATCTGCATATCTGAGGTGGTTGATATTTCTCCCAGCAATCTTGATTCCAGCTTGTGCTTCCTCCAGCCCAGCGTTTCTCATTATGTACTCTGCATAGACGTTAAATAAGCAGGGTGACATATAGCCTTGACATACTCCTTTTCCTATTTGGAACCAATCTGTTGTTCCATGTCCAGTTTTAACTGTTGCTTCCTGACCTGCATACAAATTTCTCAAGAGGCAGATCAGGTGGTCTGCTGTTCCCATCTCTTTCAGAATTTTCCACAGTTTATTGTGATCCACACAGTCAAAGGCTTTGGCTAGTCAATAAAGCAGAAATAGATCTTTTTCTGGAACTCTCTTGCTTTTTGATGATCCAGCGAATGTTGGCAATTTGGTCTCTGGTTCCTCTGCCTTTTCTAAAACCATCTTGAACAACTGGAAGTTCACAGTTCACATATTGCTGAAACCTGGTTTGGAGAATTTTCAGCATTACTTTACTAGTGTGTGAGATGAGTGCAATTGTGTTATAGTTTGAGCATTATTTGGCATTACCTTTCTTTGTGATTGGAGTCGTGGATGTGACTGGTGATAGAAGCAAGGTCCGATGCTGTAAAGATCTTGCATAAATGTAGCCAATAACAATCACAATAAAGTTATTATATACTAAAATATAAATAAATGTCATTATTTTCATTCATCTGATTAACTCTCTATATGGAGCTCAGTGTCTTGAAATAAAAGACTCATCCATGTCATGATTAAATCTTTGTTTGAAAAGTGTGTGTGTGTGTGTGTGTGTGTGTGTGTGTGTGTGTGTATGCACCAGTATATATTCAGGTAGAACTCAGGAAAGATACTCTTAGCTCTGAGTGAAGTGAAATGGAAATACTAAGGGGCTGAGTAGGTAGGAGCACTTCATTCTCCTTTTATATTACTCACATAAAAGAGATGGGATTATTATTGAATTGTATTTTTATATACTAAATATTTTTAAATCAAAAGTATGAAGTGAACGTATTAAAAAATTAGCTCTCAGTCATAAGGATAAAAACAGTCTTAAAACAACACAAGACTTCTAGTCTCAGTTCTAACATACAAAGCTTGTAAAATTATCATTCTTACTTTTATAAAAGCAAAAAAGAATCATTGATTTTCCTTAATTTTATCAGAGAACTGAGGACACAGAACAAAATTCCACCTTAAAAGTTAAAGATGCAGGTGAAGACAGAATTATAACCAAGTTCAGTTTACTGGTAAATAACATATTGGAACCAGAAATTGGTAGATAAACTTACATATTCCTATTACCAGATATATCATGACATCACCAGCTTTCAACAAAAAATTAGAAGAAATCCTAAAAGCAAAATCTGAAGTGATAAATCAAGCAATAAGACAAGAATGATAGTGATTTTAGAATTACCAGATTAGAAATTTAAAATAGCTCTGATAATAAGATAAAGCATTAATGCAAAAATTAGACAACATGTAAGAATAGATGGATGATGTAAATAGAAAATGAAAAATATTATAATGAATAAAAAGGAAATTCTGGGAGAAAAATGTAACTGAATGAAGATTGCCTCTGTTGGGTTTATTGGCTTAAGTTGAATATGACAAAGGAATCAGTGAGTGATTATGTCAATAGACTTCCTGAATGGAATGAAAAGAAAATACAATGAGCAAAATGGAATGGAGTATCCAAAAACAGTGAGATGATTACAAAAGGCATGATGTACATGTAATGGGAATACTGGAGAGAGAAGAAAGAAAAAAACGAGAAGAAATAATTGAAGTGATAATTGATGAAAATTTTCCAAAATTGGGGACAGACACAAAACTACAGGTCCAGGAAGTTCAGAAAATACCATAAAGAAAAAAGTCTACATGTAGGAGTATCATGCTCAATGTCAGAGAACCAAAGAAAAAGAGATAATCTTGAAAATAGCTAGAGGGGAAAAATATCTTATGTATAGAGGAATCATGTATACATATGTATACAAGAATTACCTATTAAAATAATTATATGTTTCCTGTAATTACAAATTATAAGAATTCAGAAACTAAAGAGAATTGAATGAAATATGTATTGAAAGAAGGAAAAAATAGTAACACTCTAGAATTCTGTACCAATGAAATTAACTTTCATAAATAAAGGAGACACACCTACTAGTGTAACTACAATAAGGAAAAAAAGTATTGGTAAGGATATGAAAAATTGGAACACTTGTCCACTGTTTGGGAGATTGTGAAATCATATGACCATTATGAAAAACAGTATGAAGATTCCTCAGAAAATTAAAACTACCACGTGACCCAGCAAACTTACTTCTGGAAATATATTCAAAAGAACTGAAAGTATGGAGAGCTGAAAGCATAGTCTTTAAGATATATTTATAGATCCTTGTTCACAGCAGCAGAACTCACTATAATCAAATGGTGGAAGCATTGCAAATGTCTATTAATGTATGAGAGAAAGCAAAGAGGAACTAAAAAGCCTCTTGATGAAAGTGAAAGAGAAGAGTGAAAAAGCTGGCTTAAATCTCAACATTCAAAAAACTAAGATCATGGCATCTGGTCCCATCACTTCATGGCAAATAGATGGGGCAAAAATGGAAAGTGACTGACTTTATTTTGGGGGGCTCCAAAATCACTGCTCCCCACTCCAGTACTCCTACCAGGAAAATCCCATGGATGGAGGAGCCTGGAAGGCTGCAGACCATGGGGTCACTGAGGGTCAGATACGACTGAGTGACTTCACTTTCACTTTTCATTTTGATGCATTGGAGAAGGAAATGGCAACCCACTCCAGTGTTCTTGCCTGGAGAATCCCAGGGATGGGGGAGCCTGGTGGGCTGCTGTCTATGGGGTCACATAGAGCCAGACACGACTGAAGTGACTTAGCAGTAAAATCACTGCAGATGGTGATTGCAGCCATGAAATTAAAAGACGTTTACTCCTTGGAAAGAGGAGAGTGAAAAAGTTGACTTAAAGCTCAATTCAGAAAACTAAGATCATGGCATCTGGTCCCATCACTTCATGGCACATAGATGGGGAAACAGAAACAATGGTTGACTTTATTTTTCTGGGCTTCAAAGTCACTGCAGATGGTGACTGCAGCCATGAAATTAAAAGACGCTTACTTCTTGGAAGGAAAGTTATGACAAAGCTAGATAGCATGTTAAAAAGCAGAGACATTTTTGCCAACAAAGGTCCGTCTAGTCAAGGCTATGGTTTTTCCAGTAGTCATCTGTGGATGTGAGTGTTGGACTATAAAGAAAGCTGAGCACTGAAGAATTGCTGCTTTTGTACTATGGTGTTGGAGGAGACTCTTGAGAGTCCCTTGGATTGCAAGGAGATCCAACCAGTCCATCTTAAAGGAGATCAGTCCTGTGTATTCATCGGAAGGATTGATGCTGAAGCTGAAACTCCAATATTTTGGCCACATGATGAGAAGAACTGACTCATTTGAAAAGACCTTGATGCTGGGAAAGATTGAGGGCAGGAGGAGAAGGAGACGACAGAGGAAGAGATGGTTAGATGGCATCACTGACTCGATGGACATGGGTTTGGGTAGACTCCGGGAGTTGGTGATGGACAGGGAGGGCTGGTGTGCTGTGGTTCATTGGGTCGCAGAGTCAGACATGACTGGGTGACTGAACTGAAAATCACTGCAGATGGTGACTGCAGCCATGAAATTAAAAGACACTTGCTCCTTGGAAGAAAAGCTATGACCAACCTAGACAGCATATTAAAAAGCAGAGACATTACTTTGCTGACAAAGTTCCATCTAGTCAAAGCTATGGTTTTACCAGTAGTCATGTATGGATTTGAGAGTTGGACTATAAAGAAAGCTGAGTGCCGAAGCACTGATTATTTTGAACTGTGGTATTGGAGAAAACTCTTGATAGTCCCTTGGACTGCAAGCAGATGAGACCAGTCAATGATAAATGAAATCAATACTGAATATTCACTGGGAGGACTGATGCTGAAGCTGAAACTCCAATACTTTGGCTATCTGATGCAAATAACTGACTCATTGGAAAACATCCTGATGCTGGGAGAGATTGAAGGCAGGAGAAGTGGGCAACAGAGGATGAGATGGTTCAATAGTATCACTGACTTGATGGACACGAGTTTGAGTAACTCTGGGAGTTGGTGATGGACGGGGAAACCTGGTGTGCTGCAGTCCATGGCGTCACAAATAGTTCGATACAACTGAGCGACTGAACTGAACTGATTATTGTATGAATGGATAAACAAAGTATATATATGCATACAGTAGAATATTGTCATGTCTTTAAAAGGGAAAAAAACTCCATCACATGTTACAACATAGATGAAGACCTTATGCCAAATAAAGTAAGTCAGTCACAAAAAGACAAATACAACATGATTCCACTTATATGCTGCTGCTAAGTCACTTCAGTTGTGTCCGACTCTGTGCAACCCCATAGACAGCAGCCCACCAGGCTTTGCCATCCCTGGGATTCTCCAGGCAAGAACACTGGAGTGGGTTGCCATTTCCTTCTCCAATGCGTGAAAGTGAAAAGTCAAAGTGAAGTCGCTCAGTCATGTCCAACTCTTAGCGACTCCATGGACTGTAGCCTACCAGGCTCCTCTGTCCATGGGAATTTCCAGGCAAGAGTACTGGAGTGAGTTGCCATTGCCTATGAGGTACTATTATATCTACTACTGCGGGCAGGAATCCCTCAGAAGAAATCCCTCAGTGGCCATCATAGTCAACAAAAGAGTCCAAAATGCAGTACTTGGATGCAATCTCAAAAATGACAGAATGATCTCTGTTCGTTTCCAAGGCAAACCATTCAATGTCACAGTAATCCAAGTCTATGCCCCAACCAGTAATGCTGAGGAGGCTGAAGTTGAACGGTTCTATGAAGACCTACAAGACCTTTTGGAACTAACACCCAAAAAAGATGTCCTTTTCATCATAGGGGACTGGAATGAAAAAGTAGGAAGTCAAGAAACACCTGGAGTAACGGGCAAATTTGGCCTTGGAATACGGAATGATGGAGGGCAAAGACTAACAGAGTTTTGCCAAGAAAATGGACTGGTCATAACAAACACCCTCTTCGAACAACACAAGAGAAGACTCTACACATGGACATCACGAGATGGTTAACACTGAAATCAGATTGATTATATTCTTTGCAGCCAAAGATGGAGAAGCTCTATACAGTCAACAAAAACAAGATCAGGAGCTGACTGTGGCTCAGACCATGAACTCCTTATTGCCAAATTCAGACTTACATTGAAGAAAGTAGGGAAAAATCACTAGATCATTCAGGTATGATCTAAATCAAATCCCTTATGATTATACAGTGGAAGTGAGAAATAGATTTAAGGGCCTAGATCTGATAGATAGAGTGCCTGATGACTATGGAATGAAGTTCGTGACATTGTACAGGAGACAGGGATCAAGACCATCCTCATGGGAAAGAAATGCAAAAAGCAAAATGGCTTTCTGGGGAGGCCTTACAAATAGCTATGAAAAGAAGAGAAGCAAAAAGCAAAGGAGAAAAGGAAAGATATAAACATCTGAATACAGAGTTCCAAAGAATAACAAGGAGAGATAAAAAAGCCTTCCTCAGCGATCAATGCAAAGAAATAGAGGAAAACAACGGAATGGGAAAGACTAGAGATCTCCTCAAGAAAATCAGAGATACCAAAGGAACATTTCATGCAAAGATGGGCTCGATAAAGGACAGAAATGGTATGGACCTAACATAAGCAGAAGATATTAAGAAGAGGTGGCAAGAATACACAGAAGAACTGTACAAAAAAGATCTTCACGACCTAGATAATCACGATGGTGTGATCACTGACCTAGAGCCAGACATCTTGGAATGTGAAGTCAAGTGGGCCTTTGTTCATCACTATGAACAAAGCTAGTGGAGGTGATACAATTCCAGTTGAGCTATTTCAATTCCTGAAAGATGATGCTGTGAAAGTGCTGCCCTCAATACGCCATCTAGTTTGGAAAACTCAGCAGTGGCCACAGGACTGGAAAAGGTCAGTTTTCATTCCAATCCCAAAGAAAGGCAATGCCAGAGAATGCTCAAACTACCACACAATTGCACACATTTCACACACTAGTAAAGTAATACTCAAAATTCTCCAAGCCAGGCTTCAGCAATATGTGAACTGCCTTTGACTGTATGGATGACAATCAACTGTGGAAAATTCTGAAAGAGATGGGAATACCAGACCACCTGATCTGCCTCTTGAGAAATTTGTATGCAGGTCAGGAAGCAACGTTAGAACTGGACATGGAACAACAGACTGGTTCCAAATAGGAAAAGGAGTTTGTCAAGGCTGTATATTGTCACCCTGTTTATTCAACTTATATGCAGAGTACATCATGAGAAACACTGGACTGGAAGAAACACAAATTGAAATCAAGATTGGCGGGAGAATTATCAATAACCTCGGATATGCAGATGGCACCACCCTTATGGCAGAAAGTGAAGAGGAACAAAAAGCCTCTTGATGAAAGTGAAAGTGGAGAGTGAAAAGGTTGGCTTAAAGCTCAACATTCAGAAAACGAAGATCATGGCATCTGGTCCCATCACTTCATGGGAAATAGATGGAGAAACAGTGGAAACAGTGTCAGACTTTATTTTTCTGAGCTCCAAAATCACTGCAGATGGTGACTGCAACCATGAAATTAAAAGACGCTTACTCCTTGGAAGGAAAGTTATGACCAACCTAGATAGCATCTTGAAAAGCAGGGACATTACTTTGCCAACAAAGGTCCGTCTAGTCAAGGCTATGGTCTTTCCTGTGGTCATGTATGGATGTGAGAGCTGGACTGTGAAGAAGGCTGAGCGCCGAAGAATTGATGCTTTTGAACTGTGGTATTGGAGAAGACTCTTGAGAGTCCCTTGGACTGCAAGGAGATCCAACCAGTCCATTCTGAAGGAGATCAACCCTGGAATTTCTTTGGAAGGAATGATGCTAAAGCTCAAACTCCAGTACTTTGGCCACCTCATGTGAAGAGTTGACTCATTGGAGAAGACTCTGATGCTGGGAGGGATTGAGGGCAGGAGGAGAAGGGGACGACAGAGGATGAGATGGCTGGATGGCATCACTGATTCGATGGACATGAGTCTGAGTGACCTCCGGGAGTTGGTGATGGACAGGGAGGCCTGGTGTGCTGCGATTCATAGAGTCACAAAGAGTCAGACACGACTGAGCGACTGATCTGATCTGATCTGATCTGAGAGTAGTCAAAATCATAGGGTCAGATTGTAGAATGCTGGTTAACAATGGCTGGAATCAGGGTTGGGGAAAGCTTTTGCTTAATGAGTGTTAAGCTTCAGATTTGCAGAATAAAAAACTCTGGAGGTCTTTCACAATTATGTAAAAATACTTACCACTATTCAATTGGTTTTAGTTGCTCAGTCGTGTCTGACTCTTGGGACTCCGTGGACTGTAGCCTGCCAGGCTCCTCTGTCCATGGAATTCTCCAGGCAAGAATACTAGAGTGGGTTGCCATTCCATTCTCCAGGTGATCTTCCCAACCCATGGATGGAACCCAGGTCACCTACACTGTAGGCAGATTCTTTACTATCTGAGCCACCAGGGAAGCCACTGTACACTTAAAAATGTTTAAGATGATAAATTTTATGTTTTAGCCAGTATAAAAAAATTTACATTATTACTCCAATTTAAATAATAAGTGAAGAAGTACTGTGTAAGAAGAACAAAAACTAAGGAAATTTGTCACCAGTAGACTGGCATTGCAAGAAATGTTAAAAGTTCTTCAAAATGTTAAAAGTTCTTCAGAGAGGACAAATGATATAGGTCAGAAGCTCAAGTGTACATTAATGAAGAAATGTACAGAAATGAAGAAACTGGAAAAGGTAGAAATGAATATAAAATAAATCTTCTATTTTTTCTGATTCTTAATTGATCTAATACATAACCTTTTGTTTAAAGTATTAGTAGCAACAATATATTGGGTGATTACTGAGATTATAACACAAAGGTGTAATATATTATATGGGACAGAAAGAAGGAATTGCAAATATTCTGTTAAGTTACCAATACAATCTGTGAAGCAGTACGGAATTATTTGAAAGTAGACTTATCAGATCAGATCAGATCAGTCACTCAGTCGTGTTCGGCTCTTTGCGACCCCATGAACCGCAGCACGCCAGGCCTCCCTGTCCATCACCAGCTCCCGGAGGTCACCCAGACTCACACCCATCAAGTCAGTGATACCATCTAGCCATCTCATCCTCTGTCGTCCCCTTCTCCTCCTGCCCTCAATCCCTCCCAGCATCAGAGTCTTCTCCAATGAGTCAACTCTTCACATGAGGTGGCCAAAATACTGGAGTTTCAGCTTTAGCATCACTCCTTCCAAAGAAATTCCAGGGTTGATCTCCTTCAGAATGGACTGGTTGGATCTCCTTGCAGTCCAAGGGACTCTCAAGAGTCTTCTCCAACACCACAGTTTAAAAGCATCAATTCTTCGGCGCTCAGCCTTCTTCACAGTCCAGCTCTCACATCCATACATGACCATAGGAAAGACCATAGCCTTGACTAGGCGAAACTTTGTTGGCAAAGTAATGTCTCTGCTTTTCAAGATGCTATCTAGGTTGGTCATAACTTTCCTTCCAAGGAGTAAGCGTCTTTTAATTTCATGGCTACAGTCACCATCTGCAGTGATTTTGGAGCCCAGAAAAATAAATTCTGACACTGTTTCCACTGTTTCTCCATCTATTTCCCATGTAGTGATGGGACCAGATGCCATGATCTTCGTTTTCTGAATGTTGAGCTTTAAGCCAACGTTTTCACTCTCCACTTTCACTTTCATCAAGAGGCTTTTTAGCCCCTCTTCACTTTCTGCCATAAAAGTGTTGTCATCTGCATATCTGAGGTTATTGATATTTCTCCTGGCAATCTTGATTCCAACTTGTGTTTCTTCCAGTCCAGCATTTCTCATGATGTACTCTGCATATAAGTTAAATAAACATGGTGACAATATGCAGCCTTGACGTACTCCTTTTCCTATTTGGAACCAGTCTGTTGTTCCATGACCAGTTCTAACTGTTGCTTCCTGACCTGCATACAGATTTCTCAAGAGGCAGATCAGGTGGTCTGGTATTCCCATCTCTTTCAGAATTTTCCATAGTTTATTGTGATCTACACAGTCAAAGGCTTTGGCATAGTCAATAAAGCAGAAATAGATGTTTTTCTGGAACTCTCTTCCTTTTTCCATGATCCAGTAGACTTATATAAGTAGACTTATATTAGCTCTAAATGTGTGCTGAAAACTCTAAAGCAATTGCTAAAAAAAATTAAAAGAAGTATAATTGATAAGCTTCCCCAGTGGCTCAAATGGTAAACAATCTGCTGAAATGCAGGAGACCCGGGTTTGATCCCTGGGTGGGGAATATTCCCCTGGAGAAGGAAATGGCAACCCACTCCCATGTTCCTGCCTGGAAAATCTCATGGACAGTGAAGCCTGGAGGGCTATAGTTCTTAGGGTCACAAAAAGTTGGACATGACTAAGCGACGAACACATACACGTTCATATTTGATATGCTAAGAGATGAGAAAAGATGAACTAATGTATTAATAGAATATGTCATGAAAATTAGGCAGAAAAGAGGGGAAATTAAAAGTAAAAATTTAATGATTAGAAAACATTTGTAAACATGGTAGATATTAATAAGCTATATTTCCAATTATTTCAAATGTGAATTGACGAAATGTGCAAATTAAAAAACAAAGGCTGCCAGAGTAGATTCAAAAAAAAGAAAAAGAAAACACAGGACCAGCACTGGTCCATGGCCTGTGAGGAGCTGGGCTGCACAGCAAGGAATGATCTAAAACATTCCATGACCCATTTCTGCGTAAAAATTGTTGTCCATGAAATCAGTCCCTGGTGCCACAGTTTTGGAGACCACTTATTTAACCCAAAGATTGAGTTGTTTAACCTAATCTCTTTATGTTAAAATACCTGTAATAACCTTTTTGAAATTCTCCAGCAGTGCTTAGGAATGAAATTCCACATTAGTATCCTGCTTGGCAGCTCCCTTAATTCAACATCCAGGAACTTCTCCTTCAGTGGTGCAACTGACACCATCTTGGAGTCTTGGCTATCTCCTCCATTATGAACTCATCCATGTTGAGCATGGTCTGAAGCACAACTAGAGGCCTTTCCACATTTTTAATCTTCATAGGGTTTCTCACTGTATGAGTTCTCTGATGCAGAAAAAGAAATTAATGTTTTCAAGATATAAACATTTTTCTATCACTGATTATTTTATACCTTGAATCCAAATCTATGCTCCAGCTGCATTTTTCTTCCCTCACAACCAGCCAGGGTTCTTTTCCTTGCTTTGGCACAATTATGTCTGGCTTAAGAATGGAATGGTCCACTGAGACTGAGTTACCACACTTCTCCATCACCACATCAGGGTACAACTTCTTCTGAACAAAGGTCAACGAATTTCCTCTCATGTAAAAGAACTCTATGATCGCATCTGTGTATGTTATTGGTTTCTGGGTCATGGCTTTAAACTTGCTAGTGCTGATCAGTCTTTGAGGTTCCTTTATCAGAAAAACAAAGTCCAGAAAACCCAGACCATTCTTTGTGGGCTTGGGCTATTTCTGCACAGCTGTTTCCATTGTGACCTGTGTTAGCTTCTTGTTTGGATGATTGTTACCACATGCAATTCTCAACAAGGTAAGGTATGATTTTATTGGAGAAATAAATAACTGGTTAATATCTTTTTATATTTTTAATTTAGTACAATTTACTGACATATTTATTTCTAAAGGGTATAATATATTTATATTACCATACTGTGTTTTGTATTAAGGATTATTGGTTTGAAAATAAAATAACTAGCAACCCTCCTATTTTTGTAATTATTAAAATACATACTTTGAAATAAATTTTATATGTATAATTAAGTACTGAAACAATAACTGTGGGAGCAATGAGGAGACTCAAGAAATTTTATTAGACTATGAATTCTATCCTTTTTGACTATAAGAATAAACAAAATTGCTAACTTTTGCATAGCATTTAAAATATGCCAAGAACTATAGTATTCGTTCTGTGTAAATTATGACATTTAATCTTTATAACAATCAAATGTAGCAGGAATGATCACTGTGAAAGTTTTAAATGTGAAGACAATGAGGCCTAACAAGGTTAAATATTTGAGAAATACATAGCTAATAAGATAGTGAGATTTCTTTGGTAAATCTTATGAAATTATTGTTGAAATATGTACTTACATTTTTCTTTCCCCCTTTTACTTTGGATCAGTAAACTAAAGTCTCCAACTACTAAATTGTATTGCTTTGAAAACTGATGATGCATTTCAGAGATTATTTTCAACAATGAGAATTAAGATGATTTTCTCTTTCTCCTTATAAGCAGATGGAATAAAGAACTGAAAAAAAAATGTGAAAAATGGTTCACTGAACTCACCCCGGTATTCTTGCCTGGAAAATACCATGCAGGTTGGTGAGCTACAGCTCATGGGGTTGCAAAGAGTTGGACATGACTGAGCACAGCATAGCATACTTCACAGTGCAGTAAATAACTGGTAATAACACCTTCAGTATATAGATCAGTCAGTATCAGGTTATTACTGTCTCGCTTTTATTTCAGAACTGGTTATCTCTAACTTCTCTTTTTCTACACCTCTGTTCCTCTTTCTCTGTCTTTCTTTTCTGGTACCTCTCTTCCTAATATCAATTTCCACTTTTCTTATGTCTCCCAGCTCCAGAGTAGTCTCTTAAATTTACTGTTTTTATGCAATATGGTAGTTTTCCAGTATACTTAGTGATGTTCAGAAGCCATTTTTAATTTTTTTAACCATACCTGCAGATGCAATAGCCAACTGAAACTTATTTATAAAAATCAAGGTGAACTTCTTGTTAATACATAGTTTTTGGAGCATTGTACACTTTTTCCTCTCCTCTTCCTTCAGATTTATTTTGTTCAGAGGTTGTCCCTCCTGACTTTTCTTATATCTGTATAACTCATTTATGGGCTTATGAACTTAGTGAACTTCCAGTGTAGTTACTTCTTAGAGAGAGAAAGAAATGCATCGGCTAGGCAGGCATTTCTCCTATCCTTTAAATTTGCAGTGAATGATATTATTGCTGGGGCAGTAGGAATACTTTCTCTTGGTACTGCATATATATTATTTGATCTGGTAATAAATGTAAAATATAGTCTTACATAAACATACATATAAGCTAACAGTTGAAGGTGGCAGATGAATTATAGAATACAAAACTAGTCCCTGGTAGCCTGACTGTCCTGTGTGTATGAAATTGCATACTGTGTGAACAGAACTTCTTTAAAAGACTTCCTGAATAATATTTCTAACAGTGTAAGGAACTGGGACCTTGAAGTAAACCTTTTCATTTTTGAAAGTGCATTTACTACTTTAAGATTCTGTCTGGAATCCTCTGTGCATTTATACGCTGCTTCCTACTTCTTGGCCTGTGTACCCGAGTTCTGACACAGTGGAACATGAGAAACCAGCTTATCCTCTAAAGCTCATTTCTGACTGCTGATGGGGTATAGGTCAGTGCTAGTATAGACTGTGAATTCTGTTGCTTTGTTACCTGTGAGCTGTGCATTGAAACTCAAGTGAAATACAGTATTTTGAATCAATCAGTCAGCAAATGTTGATTGAGCACCCATGATGTTTTAGTCAGAGTAGCATATTAAAGTTGTAGTAAGCAAGACCCATTCCCTCAGGAAGTTTAAAACTTAGCTAGCTGGCAATTTAAAAAATGTAAAAATCATGTATAAAAAACTATAATATTAATATTAAAAAGTAAGTTACATTTTATGAAACAAGAGTTGTAAGATATAGAGTAGATAAAGGATTAGTATCCAGAATATTTGACTATTGCCAACATATCGGTGAATAAAAATATAAAAAAAACCCATATCAAAACATGCAAATTATAATTTGGCTTGTAGGCAATAGTTTGCTGACCTCTGATTTAGAAAGTTATTGCAATAATCTGATAGCATCAGTCAGGATGAAAGTAGTGATGGTTCTATGATAGGATTGCATCTATGGTTTGAATCAGATTTAACAGAATTTGTTGATAAGTCTGATGTAGAGTAGGAGAGAAAGAGGTGTCAAGGATGATTTCAAGATTTTGATATGAGCAACTGAGGGTTAACACTGTCATTTACTGAGCTAAAGAAGATTAAAGGAGGATCATATAAAAGAAGAAAAATAGAAATTAAAATTGGGGCATGTTAAGTGGCACCCCACTCCAGTACTCTTGCCTAGAAAATCCCATGGATGGAGGAGCCGGGTAGGTTGCAGTCCATGGGATTGCTAAGAGTAGGAAACGACTGAACGATTTCACTTTCACTTTTCACTTTCATGCATTGGAGAAGGAAATGGCAATCCACTCCAGTGTTCTTGCCTGGAGAATCCCAGGGGCAGGGGAGCCTGGTGGGCTGCTGCCTATGAGGTCTCACAGAGTCAGACACAACTGAAGTGACTTAGCAGCAGCAAGCTATTTGAAATACAGGTAGATATGGCAAAGAAATAGTTGGAAAAAACAAATATGGAGCTTAGGATCTTTGGGATTGAGGATATATTTTGAGTAGTCATCAGTATATAGATATTATCAAAGCCTTAATACTTGATGAGATGACTAAACACAAAATGATCTTAATAATGGATCATGCTGCTACTGCTACTGCTGCTAAGTCACTTCAGTTGTGTCCGACTCTGTGCGACCCCAGAGATGGCATCCCACCAGGCTCTCCCATCCCTGAGATTCTCTAGGCAAGAACACTGGAGTGGGTTGCCATTTCCTTCTCCAATGCATGAAAGTGAAAAGTGAAAGTGAAGTCGCTCAGTTGCGTCCGACTCTAGCGACCCCATGGACCGCAGCCTACCAGGCTCCTCTGTCCATAGGATTTTCCAGGAAAGAGTACTGAAGTGGGGTTGCCATTGCCTTCTCTGAATAATGGATCATGGACTGCATCAAACACAAATGATGAGATGTGAAAGTGAAGTCGCTCAGTCGTGTCCACTCTTTGCGACTCCATGGACTGTAGCCTACCAGGCTCCTCAATCTATGGAATTCTCCAGGCAAGAGTACTGGAGTGGATTGCCATTTCCTTCTCCAGATGAGACATGAAGGTGCTGACAACGATCAGTTTAGTCAAAGCTGTGTTTTTTCTAGTAGTCGTGTACGAATGTGAGAGTTGGATTATCAAGAATGCTGAGTGTCAAAGAATTCATGCATTCAAACTGCTGGAGAAGACTCTTGAGTGTCCCTTGGCCTGCAAGGAGATCAAACCAGTCAATTTGAAAGGAAATCAACTCTGAATATTCATTAGAAGGACTGATGGCTGAAGCCGAAACTCCAATACTTTGGCTACCTGTTGTGATCAACGAACTCACTGGAAAAACCCAGATTTGGGGAAAGATTGAAAGCGAGAGGAGAAGGGGGCAGCAGAGGATGAGATAGTTAGATAGCATCACTGATTCAATGGACATGAACTTGAGAAAACTCTGGGAGATACTGAAGAACAAGAAAGCCTGGTGTGCTGTGGTCCATGGGATTGCAGAGTTAGACACGAATTAGCAAATAAACAACTACTGTCTGGTTTATAACAAAACAAAAAGAAGTAGAGTCCTTTTTTAAAGCTAGGCTTTCCCAGTACAATAAGAAGCAATAATCTGAGAATTTTTTTTTAAGAAAGTAGAGATATTTAAACTTTGAAATGTGCAATAAAACTTGCAAACTAAAATGTTAGGGCAACCATTTACATGATTATATGGATGAAAATGTAATTTATATCTTCTAATATAATCTGCTGCTGCTAAGTCACTTCAGTTGTGTCCAACTCTGTGTGACCCCATAGATGGCAGCCCACCAGGCTCCCCCGTCCCTGGGATTCTCCAGGCAATATCACTGGAGTGGGTTGCCATTTCCTTCTCCAATGAATGAAAGTGAAACATGAAAGTGAAGTTGCTCAGTCGTGTCTGACTCTTAGCGACCCCATGGACTGCAGCCTACCAAACTCCTCTGTATATGGGATTTTCTAGGAAAGAGTACTAGAGTGGGGTGCCATTGCCTTCTCCGAATATAATCTGCAGTAGAGGGCAAAAAAGAAGAGGGGATAAACACTACCAAATCGATAGAAGACATGTAGGAAAAATAAATTATTGGTAAACAACAAGATAGACTTTATATATTAGCAATCATAATAACTCTAAATTAATCAAATTCATCTATTAAAACTTGAAGCACATGAAATAGATTTTAAAATTAAAACTAGATTCCATCATATGTGCTTACAAGAAATACTGTTAAAACATCAGGGTACAGAAAAAAAGAAAAATATGCAATAAAATATACATTAGAACAAAATATTAATATTTTTCAAAATAGAATTTCAGCAAAAATAGCCATATTATTATGGATAAAAACAATGTAAAGCTAAAATAAAATTTATAAAGAAGATATTTCAATAGCAAACTTGCAGATACCTATTAATTTATATTTGAAATATACAAAACAAAAAATACAGAATTAGAAAATACATTTTACAATGATAAAAATTTTAACAAATTTTCCAGAAGTTTTAGATGAAACAGATAAACAACTGTCTAGAATATAGAATATTTGGACAATAATTTGATTTAGTATGTTTACGTGGATTCCTGTGGATAACAGACTTCTCCTTTTTTGCAAGCATTCATGGACATTAGCAAAAACTGAGCACCATAAAAGTCATAAAAATGTCTTACCAATTTTCACTGAGCTTTAATCATTCAAGTTATATGCTATGAACAAAATTAAATGAAATATCACAAAAAGAAGATGGCTTAAAACACCTAGATACTAAAATTTCACTTCTAAGTAGTTCATAGATAAAAGTAGAAATCACAATTAAAATTATGAAATCAATATTTTACAATTAAGGCACAATGATCCATACTATGGATAAAGCTAAAATGGTATTTAGAGGTAAATCTATAGCCTTATGAATTTAAAGATAAAAGGAAATACTTATATTAAATTGAGCATTCAAATTAAAATATGAAAAAGAATTAAATAGAATAAAGAAAAATAAAACAAAGCTGCTGCTGCTAAGTCGCTTCAGTCATGTCCGACTCTGTGCAACCCCATAGATGGCAGCCCACCAGGCTTCCCATCCCTGGGATTCTCCAGGCAAGAACACTGGAGTGGGTTGCCATTTCCTTCTCCAATGCATGAAAGTGAAAAGTGAAAGTGAAGTCGCTCAGTCCTGTCCGACTCTAGCGACCCCATGGACTGCAGCCTACCAGGCTCCTCCGTTCATGGGATTTTCTAGGCAAAAGTACTGGAGTGAGGTGCCATTGCCTCTCCAAAACAAAGCAGAAATTAATAAATAAAATGAAAAATAGTTTCAGCCGTTTTTATTAACAATTATAATAATAAAACCTCTATTAAGATAGAGAAAAAGCAAAAACAAGTTGTGTTAGACTTTAAAGATAAGGAAAATAATTACAGATGTGTTCAAGACTTGATAATAATATAGAATAATCTATGCCAACATGTTTAGAAACTTGAATAATTTGGATAATGTATGTATATGTTATATTAGAAATATAAAATGTACATAAAATAATTTAGAAAATCAAATATATAATAAAACATCTCTTGAATCTAAAATATACCAATCAAAAATATTTTTACAGGAGAATTTTATTAAGTCTTCTAGCAAGAGATAATTCAACTAATAATTGCTTTAGACCCTGGAAAGAAAGAGATACACCACTGATAGCAAAACTGGGAAAGAAAAACACAAAAATATTATAAACTATGTTACACTAGAATAAAGATGCAAAACACTAGACAATTAAAAAAGTGAATACAACAATGTAGACAAAATTTGATTATCAAATTTACATTTGATTATCCCAGGAATGCAAGGATAGTATTAAAAATTAAATGAGTTACACTTCCATTAAAAGCTAAGATTTAGTATCTCAGTGTGGATTTACTGTCTTTCCAAAAGAGGTAACCAAGTGTAGTGCAAGAATTTGGAAATTCAAGGAAGTCAAGGCAGATAGGGTTTGCAGATCCGAATACAGAGGGGAAAGGCCTACAAAAAAAAAATATTCTAGGTATCTGCAGAAGATTTCTCTTGAGTGTTTTGCACAGTACTGATCAGCAGATCAGCACATTTTTGACTGCAAAATTACATGGACAGAAGAGCCTGGTGGGCTACAGTCCATGGAGTCGCAGAGTTGGACCTGACTGTGCATGCATTCGTGCAAGATCTGCACATGTGTGTGAGGGAATTAGGCAAGAGTGGGGAAAGAAGAATCCAAAAGGATTAGAGAATCAGTCTATGAGGTTCACAGTAAGTCGGGTAGAGTTTGTGGTCTTTACAACCAGAGTGGGAAAAGAAAACAAAAGTGATGGGATACTGGGCAGAGTACTCAGAAGGATGTTGTCTCAATAATGGAGGAAAAGTTTGCTGTAGACTAATAGCTAGTCTGGCCCCACCTCACAAAGCTTAAAAGTCACCCTCAAAAAGATTACCGTGTTTTTCAAATAACTTAACTTTGCTCTAGAACAAAGCTGAAGAAAATGTTGTCATACAAAAATATCCAAAAAGGTACAAAAGGTTGTCATACAAAAAGGTAAAATTTACAAATTTCTGCCATTTAATAATAATGACCATGTATGCTACAATGCCCTACTGTCTCTATAGGTAGGTAGGTAGGTGAAGTCTCTCAGTCATGTCCGAGCCTTTGTGACCCAGTGGACTATAGCCTACCAGGCTTCTCCATCCATGGGATTCTCCAGGCAAGAATACTGGAATGGGTTACCATTTCCTTCTCCAGGGGATCTTCCCGACCTAGGGATCGAACCTGGGTCTCCTGCATTGGAGGCAGACGCTTTAACCTCTGAGCCACCAGGGAAGCCCAACTGTCTCTATAATGCCATAATATCTAGAAAAAATGAATGCCTGATATTTCCATATATTTAGATCTTGAAAGCAGAAAATTAAGGAAACAAGCTTTAGAAAAGTCATATTATGGAAATTTAAAAATATACATAACAACACTATATACTCTTTATAGTTACATATATGCATACTAAAAGAACAGAGGCAAGCTAGATTTTAGAAAGCATGACAATGGGTGTGTTTGGGGACTGGGAATGGGATCATAAGAACGTTTAACTTTAATGTTTTATTTTGTGCATACCATTTAAGTTTGAAGGAATTATAACAATTTTTAGCAATAGATACATTTGAAATTTTATATTATGACTTGAAGTCTCATATGTTTCATGTCAATTATTTTTGAAAAGCAACAACCCTGATAATCAGGAGCATAGCAACTAATGTAACAATAACATGATATTTTCCTCATCACACTGAAAAAGTTCTAAAAATCTAACATCTCTGAAATCAGCAAAGATGTAAGAAGTGCACTCTCACACATTCATGCAAATGAAGTAAATGGGTAATATGAGTAGCAACATGACATTAGTTTAGTGAAATTAAATGCTCATTTCCTAATATCCAGAAACTCTGCTTTTTCATACACAGTGAAGAATGTTTTGCACAGTACACTGGATATATCACTCTTCTGATTAAGATTAAATGCTGTCTCTATAGTGAAAAACTGGAAGCTTACTTATTCCTCCATAGAATGCAAATGGATAAATATTGACATATTTATATTACTTTACATAAACTAATAAAAATATATTAGATTTAACTGTAATAAGCACGTATAAATTTATGTGTATGTGCATATATTTAATTCTAAAATATTTTCTGAAAGATACAAGTTGAAACAAAGAATACCATTTATGTAAATTCTACTGCAAAACATGTATAATAGAACATGCATGGATATAGATGGATACATGTATAAAAATACGATGAAAAATATTGTACAGAAATTGTGAAAAATTATCTCTTAGAGTAGATGGGACATAGAGTGGGAGTGAAGTACTGAAAAAGGTGAACTTTTAAATATTTTATTAATTCTTGAAAAATAAAATATATCATTTATTTATTCTTAATGATAGATGTATATGTAACACTAGTGAGTTTTAGAGAGTATGTACAAGGAAAATCAATTAAAAAACACATCAGATCAGATCAGATCAGATCAGTCCCTCAGTCGTGTCCGACTCTTTCCGACCCCATGAACCGCAGCACACCAGGCCTCCCTGTCCATCACCAACTCCCGGAGGTCACTCAGGCTCACGTCCATCGAGTCAGTGATGCCATCCAGCCATCTCATCCTCTGTTGTCCCCTTCTCCTCTTGCCCTCAATCCCTCCCAGCATCAGAGTCTTCTCCAATGAGTCAACTCTTCACATGAGGTGGCCAAAGTACTGGAGTTTCAGCTTTAGCATCATTCCTTCCAAAGAAATCCCAGGGCTGATCTCCTTCGGAATGGACTGGTTGGATCTCCTTGCAGTCCAAGGGACTCTCAAGAGTCTTCTCCAACACCACAGTTCAAAAGCATCAATTCTTCGGCGCTCAGCCTTCTTCACAGTCCAGCTCTCACATCCATACATGATCACTGAAAAAACCATAGCCTTGACTAGGCAAACCTTTGTTGGCAAAGTAATGTCTCTGCTATTGAATATGCTATCTAGGTTGGTCATAACTTTCCTTCCAAGGAGTAAGCGTCTTTAAATTTCATGGCTGCAGTCACCATCTGCAGTGATTTTGGAGTCCAGAAAAATAAAGTCTGACACTCTTTCCACTGTTTCCCCATCTATTTCCCATGAAGTGCTAGGACCGGATGCCATGATCCTAGTTTTCTGAATGTTGAGCTTTAAGCCACCTTTTTCACTCTCCACTTTCAATTTTATCAAGAGGCTTTTTAGTTCCTCTTCACTTTCTGCCATAAGGGTGGTGTCATCTGCATATCTGAGGTTACTGATATTTCTCCCAGCAATCTTGATTCCAATTTGTGTTTCTTCCAGACCAGCGTTTCTCATGATCTACTCTGCATATAAGTTAAATAAACAGGGTGACAATATACAACCTTGATGTACTCCTTTTCCTATTTGGAATCAGTCTGTTGTTCCATGTCCAGTTCTAACTGTTGCTTCCTGACCTGCATGCAAATTTCTCAAGAGGCAGATCAGGTCGTCTAGTATTCCCATATCTTTAAGAATTTTCCACAGTTTATTGTGATCCGCACAGTCAAAGGCTTTGTCATAGTCAATAAAGCAGAAATAGATGTTTTTTCTGGAACTCTCTTGCTTTTTCCATGATCCAGCGGATGTTGGCAATTTGATCTCTGCTTCCTCTGCCTTTTCTAAATCTAGCTTGAACATCTGGAAGTTGACACTTCATGTACTACTGAAGCCTGGCCTGGAGAATTTTGAGCATTACTTTACTAGCGTGTGAGATGAGGATAATTGTGTGGTTGTTTGACCATTCTTTGGCATTGAGCCTTTCTTTGGGATTGGAAAGAAAACTGATCTTTTCCAGTTCTGTGACCACTGCTGAGTTTTCCAAATTTGCTGGCATATTGGCATATTGAGTGCAGCACTTTCACAGCATCATCTTTGAGGATTTGAAATAGCTCAACTGGAATTCCATCACCTCTGCTAGCTTTGTTCGTAGTGATCCCTTCTAAGGCCCACTTGACTTCACATTCCAGGATGACTGGCTCTAGGTGAGTAAGCACATCGTCGTGATTATCTGGGTCATGAAAATCTTTTTTGTACAGTTCTTCTGTGTATTCTTGCCATATCTTCTTAATATCTTCTGCTTCTGTTAGGTCCATACAATTTCTGTCCTTTATCGAGCCCATCTTTGCATGACATGTTCCCTTGGTATCTCTAATTTCCTTAATAGATCTCTTAGTCTTTCCCATTCTGTTGTTTTCCTCTATTTCTTTGCACTGATCGCTGAGAAAGGCTTTCTTGTCTCTTTTTGCTATTCTTTGGAACTCCGCTTTCAGATGCTTATATCTTTCCTTTTCTCTTTGCTTTTCACTTCTCTTCTTTTCACAGCTATTTGCAAGGCCTCCTGAGACAGCCATTTTGCTTTTTTGCATTTCTTTTCCATGGGGATGGTCTTGATCCCTGTCTCCTGTACAATGTCATGAACCTCATTCCATAGTTCATCAGGGACTCTGTCTATCAGATCTAGTCCCTTAAATCTATTTCTACATTCCACTGTATAATCATATGGGATTTTATTTAGGTCATAGCTGAATGGTCTAGTGGTTTTCCCTACTTTCTTCAATTTCAGTCTGAATTTGGCAGTATAGAGTTCATGATCTGAGTTAGTCACCTCCCAGTCTTGTTTTTGCTGTTTAGAGCTTCTCCATCTTTGGATGCAAAGAATATAATCAATCAGATTTTGATGTTGACCACCTGGTGATGTCCATGTGTAGAGTCTTCTCTTGTTAGAAGAGAGTGTTTGCTGTGAGCAGTGCGTTCTCTTGGCCAAACTCTATTAGCCTTTGCCCTGCTTCATTCCATATTCCAAGGCCAAATTTGCCTGTTATTCCAGGTGTTTCTTGACTTCCTACTTTTGCATTCCAGTCTCCTATAATGAAAAGGACATCTTTTTGGGGTGTTAGTTCTAAAAGGTCTTGTAGGTCTTCATAGATACATTCAACTTCAGCTTCTTCAGCGTTACTGGTTGGGGCATAGGATTGGATTACCATGATATTGAATGGTTTGCCTTGGAAACACATAGAGATGAGTCTGTCGTTTTTGAGATTGCATCCAAGTACTGTATTTCGGACTCGTGTTTACCATGATGGCTACTCCATTTCTTCTAAGGGATTCCTGCCTGCAGTAGTAGATATAATGGTCATTTGAGTTAAATTCACCCATTCCATTCCATTTTAGTTCGCTGATTCCTAGAATGTCAACATTCACTCTTGCCATCTCCTGTTTAACTACTTCCAATTTGCCTTGATTCATGGACCTAACATTCCAGGTTCCTATGCAATATTGCTCTTTACAGCATCAGACCTTGCTTCTATCACCAGTCACACCCACAACTGGGTATTGTTTCTGCTTTGGCTCCATCCCTTCCTTCTTTCTGGAGTTATTTCTCTACTGATCTCTAGTAGCATATTGGGCACCTACCAACCCGGGGAGTTCCCCTTCCAGTATCCTATCATTTTGCCTTTTCATACTGTTCAGAGGGTTCTCAAGGTAAGATTGCTGAAGTGGTTTGCCAATCCCTTTTCCAGTGGACCACTTTTTGTGAATCTCCACCACCAAGCTACTAGAGCCACCTTGCAGAAATGAATGAACAAATATTTTGCCCAACCCATCATAAAAAAAAAAAAAACGAAAAGCATCATGAATAGTGACATTATTGTGAAAACTAGGCCAGGACTATTTACTTCTCATTGTGAGAGAAAAATCAGCTCCAATTTATTTAATATATTGTGATCAGGTTTTTGATACTTAGAGTGGAAAGCATTCTAAACTGCTATGCTTGTTATATAACCTAAAGGAAGTTATTTTAATTCTCTAAGTCTCAATTTCCTCATTACTTCATGTGTGTATTGAATAATAAATGTTTGGTGCTTAGCTTTAGTGCTTAATTTGAAACATGCTTAACAAATGTTGTTACTCACTGCAGTCATTATCAAAATAAGACAAAGTTGTTAAATTTTTTAACAGCAAATCAGCAGATTTGTGGCTGGTGGAGCCAATACTCCCTGTATTGCTATGGATTAGAAATATAGAGATGATCCCCAAATCAGCAACTAGACCAAGCTTAAAAGAATGGGTGAAGGGGCTGAGCCAATAAGATTTGATGGGTGTGGAAAAAGACAGGCCAGTAAAGAATTTTTCAATAAATTAAATGTATTTTGACATATAGTCAACATTTCTATAGCAGTAGTGAACATATACCCTGATATGCCACTACATAGAATGTGTTAATCTTACCTTATCTGAATTGACTTCATTCATTTATCCATAGCTACCAACTCTTGAGCAATCTATGGAATCTCTTCATTGAAAAAAACAATGTTCTATAACAACAGATTTCTTGTTCTTCCAAGAGTTGTATTAGTCTGTTAGCATTACTTAATAATAATTGACTGTACGATTTGTATATGGGTTTGGTGAAATCTGTCATGAGAGCAGTATGGGGGTGGGGTAATAGTGGGCCAAGAGGTGTAATTTTAATGGTTATGAAAGGTCAAAGAGTTAGAATTTGTGTCTGTAACCAGTTCCGTCTAAGGGATCACAACCACAAGCTGAGGTTGGGCTTTGTGGTACTCAGGTAAGGGAGTAGCAGTTTGAGATCCACACACAGTGCACAACTTGGCCAGTGGAAATAGGACGAAGAACTCTGCACTAGAGTCTCTAGACACTTTTAATGGATATTCTTCTCCTACTGTTGCTGTACTGTACCCTTCCCCACATGAAAGTTGTTCAAAGAGTATAAACATTTTGAGTACTGTGAGCTCTTTCAACAAACACTTAAAATTATGAATAGGTCCTAAACACATAGAGTCATATTTAAAAGATACTATACTAAGAATTGTGTCATAATTATAGTTTACATTGCTATAGTGCAGATAATATAATAAAATAATAACTCATCTAATCACCCACCAATACATTTTAAATGCTCTCTTCACACTTTTATCTTTTCTAGGGGTAAAATTTATACCTTGAATTTCATTACATTACAGTTACATGCAACCCTAAAAAGTATTATTAGTTTTGTCTTGTTTTCAACTATGATAAATGAAATCATAAAGTGTGATTTATTTTCTGACATACTGTTTTCTGTTTAATATTATATATTTGAGCTTTAACTATGTTGTTGTTTTCAGCTATAGTTTATTCTTTTTAATATTTTAAAAATTCTTAAAGAGATGAGAATACCAGACCACCTTACCTGCCTCCTGCCAAACCTGTATGCTGGTCAAGAAGCAACAGTTAGAACCGGACATGGAATAACAGACTGGTTTCCAATTGGGAGAGGAGTATGTCAAAGCTGTATTTTGTCACCCTGTTTATTTAACTTACATGTAGAGTATATATCAGGCAAAATGTCAGGCTGATGACACACAAGCCAAAATCAAGATTGCCAGGAAAAATATCAATAACCTCAGATAGGCAGATGACACCACCCTTATGGCAGAAAGCAAAGAGGAACTAAAAAGTCTCTTGATGAGGGTGAAAGAGGAGAATGAAAACTGGCTTAAAGCTCAACATTCAGAAAACAAAGATCATGGCATCTGGTCTCATCACTTCATGGCAAATAGATGGTGAAATAGTGGAAACAGTGACAGACTTTATTTTAGGGGGCTCCAAAATCACTGCAGATGGTGACTGTAGCCACGAAATTAAAAGATGCTTGCTCCTTGAAAGAAAAGTTATGACCAACCTAGACAGTATATTAAAAACAGAGACATTACGTTGCCGACAGAAGTCTGTCTAGTCAAAACTATGGTTTCTCCAGTAGTCAGTCACATGACTACTTTTCCAGTAGTTACATCCATAATGTGAGAGTTGGACCATAAAGAAGGCTAAGTGCTGAAGAGTTGATGCATTTGAACTGTGGTGTTGGAGAAGACTCTTGAGAGTCCTTGGACTGCAAGGAAATCAAACCAGCCAATCCTAAAGGAAATCAATCCTAAATATTCATTGGATGATGAAACTCCAATACTCCGGCCACTTAAGTCAAAGAGTCGACTCATTAGAAAAAGCCCCGATGCTGGGAAAGATTGAAGGCAGGAGGAGAAGTGGACAGCAGAGGATGAGATGGTTGGATGGCATCATCAGCTTAATAATGACCAAGACTTTGAGAAATCTCTGGGAATTGGTGATGGACCTGGAAGCCTGGGATGCTGCAATCCATGGGGTTGCAAAGAGTTGGATATGACTGAGCAACTGAACAACAACCACCATCATTTATCCATTCTCTTGCTAATTGACATTTGGCTTATTTCTAATATTTTATTATAGTGTCACAATTAATATTCTTGTATTCTTGTATATGCTTCCCTTGTAGCTCAGACAGTGAATAATCTGCCAGAAATACAGAAGACCTGTGTTCTATCCCTGGGTAGGGAAAATTCCTTGGAGAAAGAAATGACAATCCACTCCAGTATTCTTGCATGGGAAATCCCATGGACAGAAGAGCCTGGAGGGCTATTATAGTCCACGAGATCACAAAGAGTTGGACATGACTGAAAGACTAACACTTTTACATTCTTGTATATGACTCCTCGTGGGACAGATGCAAAAGTTTTTCTAGGTATATGCAGCAGGGCCATTTCTAGTTACAAGGTTCACATATTCCCAATGTTATTAGCTCATGTCATAACCCAAAGTTGTCATAACAATTTGAACTCTCAGCAAGTTATTTCCTGGCAGTCAAAATAAATATTTGTAATTTCTGCAAAAAATAATTAAGTAGTGTATTTGTGGGACTTTCTTGGTGGCTCAGATGGTAAAGGATCTGTCTGTAATGCGCGAGGTCCTGAATTTGATCCCAGGGTTGGAAAGATCCTCTGGAAGAGGGTATGGCAATCCACTCCAGTATTCTTGCCTGGAGAATCCCATGGACAGAGGAGCCTGGTGGGCTACAATCAATGGGGTTGCAAAGAGTTGAACACTACTGAGCATCTAAGCACACAGTGTATTTTTAGTATAATATATATTTGACTGTGTAGATCACAATAAACTATGGAAAATTCTGAAAGAGATGGGAATACCAGACCACCTGATCTGCCTCTTGAGAAACCTGTATGCAGGTCAGGAAGCAACAGTTAGAACTGGTCATGGAACAACAGACTGGTTCCAAATAGGAAAAGGAGTACATCAAGGCTGCATATTGTCACCATGTTTATTTAACTTATATGCAGAATACATCATGAGAAATGCTGGACTGGAAGAAACACAAGTTGGAATCAAGATTGCTGGGAGAAATATCAATAACCTCAGATATGCACATGACACCACTCTTATGGCAGAAAGTGAAGAGGGGCTAAAAAGCCTTTTGATGAAAGTGAAAGTGGAGAGTGAAAACGTTGGCTTAAAGCTCAACATTCAGAAAACGAAGATCATGGCATCTGGTCCCATCACTACATGGGAAATAGATGGAGAAACAGTGGAAACAGTGTCAGACTTTATTTTTCTGGGCTCCAAAATCACTGCAGATGGTGATTGCAGCCATGAAATTAAAAGACGCTTACTCCTTGGAAGGAAAGTTATGACCAACCTAGATAGCATATTCAAAAGCAGAGACATCACTTTGCCAACAAAGGTTCGCCTAGTCAAGGCTATGGTCTTTCCTGTGGTCATGTATGGATGTGAGAGCTGGACTGTGAAGAAGGCTGAGCGCCGAAGAATTGATGCTTTTGAACTGTGGTGTTGGAGAAGACTCTTGAGAGTCCCTTGGACTGCAAGGAGATCCAACCAGTCCATTCTGAAGGAGATCAATCCTGGAATTTCTTTGGAAGGAATGATGCTAAAGCTGAAACTCCAGTATTTTGGCCACCTCATGCGAAGAGTTGACTCATTGGAGAAGACTCTGATGCTGGGAGGGATTGAGGGCAGGAGGAGAAGGGTATGACAGAGGATGAGATGGCTGGATGGCATCACTGACTTGATGGATGTGAGTCTGAGTGACCTCCGGGAGCTGGTGATGGACAGGGAGGCCTGGGGTGCTGCGGTTCATGGGGTCGCAAAGAGTCGGACACGATTGAGTGACTGATCTGATCTGATATCTTGAATGAAATACTGGGAATTTCTCAGAGATCATGTATATGAGTACTTCTAGATATGTGTTTCTGGGGAAGGAAATGGCAATACATTCCAGTGTTCTTGCCTGGAGAATTCCATGGACAAAGAGGAGCCTGGCATGCTATAGTCCATGTGGTCACAAAGAGATGGACACGACTGAACATCTAAGCAGATATGTGTTCACATTCATATATTTGTATAGTTTAGGAATCAGTGAATTTTCAGATAAATTTGTAATATTTTAGATTAAAAATAAGATTTTTATGTTTAAATGCTGTTTCTCTGCTTTTTTAAAACCAGAAAATCATACTTTTTAATTTTTGATTTATTAGACATGCTAGAAGATTAAATACTGACAGAAACTAGTGAATATATCTGCTTTATGCAAACTTTATAATAACCATAATGAGTTTTGTTACAATAGCCATAATAAGTGTAATTATTTTAGGGCAATTGGATGATTGGCATAAATGGGTTTTCTTATAAGTCATATCTTATGACTCAAAGATCCATTACTGTTTTGTATCAATCGACCAGAATCTGCATGAATGCAAACTCTGAAAAGTTATGGTTTAATAATAAATATCAGATACAGCGTCAGGAAAATTAAATGATTTTCCTGTTTACATTTGAGATTTTGCCAGTTTCCAAATGTAATCTTGGGAAAATCAGGTGACCTTTCTGACCACCAGCTCCTTCAGCTGTAAGTTGCTAATCTTCACTATGTTGCGCTAATGGCTAAGCAAAAGAGTATGTAAGAAAATTTTTCATAAATACCAAAGCTGAGACTGAAATTGTCAAGTGTTTAGTCACTATTTTTAAGGTCAAAGTTCATTGGTATAAGTATTACAAGAATAATTTACTTAGTAGGAATGTTTATTTATAAAGGTAAAGGTATGGAAAACCCTGATATCATTAGTTAGTTAGTTCAGTCGCTCAGTCGTGTCTGACTCTTTTCGACCCCATGAATCACAGCATGCCAGGCCTCCCTGTCCATCACCAACTCCCAGAGTTCACTCTAACTCATGTCCATCGAGTAGGTGATGCCATCCAGCCATCTCATCCTCTGTCATCCCCTTCTCCTGCCCCCAATCCCTTCCAGAATCAGAGTCTTTTCCAATGAGTCAACTCTTCCCATGAGGTGGCCAAAGTATTGGAGTTTCAGCTTCAGCATCAGTACTTCCAATGAACACCCGGGACTGATCTCTTTTAGGATGGACTAGTTAGATCTCCTTGTAGTCCAAGGGACTCTCAAGAGTCTTCTCCAACACCACAGTTCAAAAGCATCAATTCTTTGGCTCTCAGCTTTCTTCACAGTCAAACTCACATCCATACATGACCACAAGAAAAACCATAGCCTTGACTAGATGGACCTTTGTTGGCAAAGCAATGTCTCTGCTTTTGAGTATGCTATCTAGGTTGTTCATAACTTTCCTTCCAAGGAGCAAGTGTCTTTTAATTTCATGGCTGCAATCACCATCTGCAGTGATTTTGGACCCCAGAAAAATAAAGTCTGACACTGTTTTCCACTGTTTCCCCATCTATTTCCCAGGAGGTGATGGGACCAGACACCATGATCTTAGTTTTCTGTGTGTTGAGATTTAAGCCAACTTTTTCACTCTCCTCTTTCATTTTCATCAAGAGGCTTTTTAGTTCCTCTTCACTTTCTGCCATAAGGGTGGTATCATCTGCATATCTGAGATTACTGATATTTCTCCTGGCAATCTTGATTCCAGCTTGTGTTTCTTCGAGCCCAGCATTTCTCATGATGTATTCTGCATATAAGTTAAATAATCAGGGTGACAATATACAGCCTTGATGTACTCCTTTTCCTATTTGGAACCAGTCTTTTGTTCCATGTCCAGTTCTAACTGTTGCTTCCTGACCTGCATATAGGTTTCTCAAGAGGCAGGTCAGGTGGTCTGGTGTTCCCATTTCTTTCAGAATTTTCCACAGTTTATTGTGATCTATGCAGTCAAAGGTTTTGGCATAGTCAATAAAGCAGAAATAGATCTTTTTCTGGAACTCTCTTGCTTTTTGATGATCCAGCAGATGTTGACAATTTAATCTCTGGTTTCTCTGCCTTTTCTAAATCCATTCTTGAACATCTGGAAGTTCATGGTTCATGTACTGCTGAGTCCTGGCTAGGAGAATTTTGAGCATTCCTTTACTAGTTTTTCTGGGCTCCAAAATCACTGCAGATGGTGACTGTAGCCATGAAATTAAAAGACGCTTACTCCTTGGAAGGAAAGTTATGACCAACCTAGATAGCATATTCAAAAGCAGAGACATTACTTTACCAACAAAGGTTTGCCTAGTCAAGGCTATGCTCTTTCCTGTGGTCATGTATGGATGTGAGAGCTGGACTGTGAAGAAGGCTGAGCGCCGAAGAATTGATGCTTTTGAACTGTGGTGTTGGAGAAGACTCTTGAGAGTCCCTTGGACTGCAAGGAGATCCAGCTAGTCCATTCTGAAGGAGATCAATCCTGGAATTTCTTTGGAAGGAATGATGCTAAAGCTGAAACTCCAGTATTTTGGCCACCTCATGCGAAGAGTTGACTCATTGGAGAAGACTCTGATGCTGGGAGGGATTGCGGGCAGGAGGAGAAGGGGACGACAGAGGACGAGATGGCTGGATGGCATCACTGACTCGATGGGTATGAGTCTGGGTGACCTCCGGGAGCTGGTGATGGACAGGGAGGCCTGGCGTGCTGCGGTTCATGGGGTCGCAAAGAGTCGGACACGACTGAGCGACTGATCTGATCTGCTCTGATTACTAGTGTGGGAGATGAGTGCAATTGTGTGGTAGTTTAAGCATTCTTTGGCATTGAGCCTTTCTTTGGGATTGGAATGAAAACTGACCTTTTCCAGTCCTGTGGCCACTGCTGAGTTTCCCAACTTTGCTGGCATATTGAGTGCAGCACTTTCACAGCATCATCTTTCAGGATTGAAATAGCTCAACTGCACCACTAGCTTTGTTCGTATTGATGCTTTCTAAGGCCCACTTGACTTCACATTCCAGGATGTCTGGCTCTAGGTCAGTGATCACACCATTGTGATTATCTGGGTAGTGAAGATCTTTTTGTACAGTTTTTCTGTGTATTCTTGCCACCTCTTCTTAATATCTTCTGCTTATGTTAGGTCCATACCATTTCTGTCTTTATCAAGCACATCTTTGAATGAAATGTTCCCTTGGTATCTCTAATTTTCTTGAAGAGATCTCTGGTCTTTCCCATTCTTTTTTTTTTCCCTCTATTTCTTTGTCTTGATCATGGAGGAAGGCTTTCTTATCTCTCCTTTCTATTCTTTGGAACTCTGCATTCAGATGCTTTTCTCCTTGCTTTTTGCTTCTCTTCTTTTCACAGCTGTTTGTAAGCCCTCCTCAGACAATCATTTTGCTTTTTTGCATTTCTTTTTCTTGGGGATGGTCTCGATCCCTGTCTCCTGTACAATGTCACGAACCTCATTCCATAGTTCATCAGGCACTCTGTCTATCAGATCTAGGCCCTTAAATCTATTTCTCACTTCCACTGTATAATTATAAGGGATTTGATTTAGGTCATAGCTGAATGGTCTAGTGGTTTTCCCTGAAAACCACTGAATTTGGCAATAAGAAGTTCATGATCTGAGGCACAGTCTGCTCCTGGTCTTGTTTTTTCCAACTATATAAAGCTCCTCTGTCTTTGGCTGCAAAGAATATAATCAATCTGATTTTGGTGTTGACCAACTGGTGATGTCCATGTGTAGAGTATTCTCTTGTGTTGTTGGAAGAGGGTGTTTGCTATAACCAGTGTGTTCTCTTGGCCAAACTCTATTAGCCTTTGCCCTGCTTCATTCCGTATTCCAAGGCCAAATTTGCCTGTTACTCCAGGTGTTTCTTGGGTGTTAGTTCTAAAAGGTCTTTTAGGTTTTATAGAACTGTTCAACTTCAGCTTCTTCAGCATCACTGGTTGGGACATAGGCTTGGACTACCGTGATATTGAGTAGTTTGCCTTGGAAATGAACAGAGATCATTCTGTCACTTTTGAGATTGCATCCAAGTACTGCATTTCAGACTCTTTTGTTGACCATGATGGTTACTCTGTTTCTTCTAAGGGATTCCTGCCCACAGTAGTAGATATAATAGCCATTTGAGTTAAATTCACCCATTCCAGTCCATTTTAGTTCGCTGATTCCTAGAATGTCGATGTTCACACTTGCCATCTCCTGTTTGACCACTTCCAATTTGCCTTGATTCATGGACCTAACATTCCAGGTTCCTATGCAACATTGCTCTTTACAGCATTGAACCTTGCTTCTATCACCAGTCCCATCCACAACTGGGTACTGATTCTGCTTTGGCTCCACCCTTCATTCTTTCTGGAGTTATTTCTCCACTGATCTCCAGTAGCATATTGGGCACTTACTGACCTGAGAAATTCCCCTTTCAGTATCCTATCATTTTGGTTTTTCATACTGTTCATGGGGTTCTCAAGGCAAGAATACTGAAGTGGTTTGCCATTCCCTTCTCCAGTGGACCCACTGGAGGTCTCTGTCAGACCTCTCCACCGTCTCCCGTCCGTCTTGGGTGGCCCCACACTGCATGGCTTAGTTTTATTGAGTTAGACAAGGCTGTGGTCCGTGTGATCAGATTGGCTAGTTTTCTGTGATTATGGTTTCGGTGTGAGTATCATTGGAAAGGGTCAAAAAACCTGCTGCTGCTAAGTCACTTCAGTCGTGTCCAACTCTGCATGACCCCACAGACATCAGCCCACCAGGCTCTCCGGCCCCTGGGATTCTCCAGGCAAGAAAACTGGAGTGGGTTGCCATTTCCTTCTCCAATGCATGAAAGTGATAAAGTGAAAGTGAAGTCGCTCAGTTGTGTCCGACTCTTAGAGACCCCATGGACTACAGCCCAGCAGGCTCCTCCATCCATGAGATTTTCCAGGCAAAAGTACTGGAGTGGGGTGCCATTGCCTTCTCCGAAAAAACAAAACAAAACAAAAAACCCTGCAGAAAACTCAAAATCATTTAGCAGAATTGGTTCAGGGATGATGTCATTTCCTCCCTCTGTATCCCAGATGCACACATGTACATTTTGATACAGAGGTATCATAGAGTGGATGTTTCTACTAACACTGACAATATCTTCCCCTGGGAAGGTAAATAAATATGTATAAATAAATAAATAAAGGTAAATAAATATAATAAATAAATATAGCTGTTGCTGCTCCTGTAGGAGCCCCCATTTTTTTTTTTTTTTTTTTTTTTACATCACTAGTTTCTGAATCAGAGTCTAAGATGACTTCAGTGATTGGCTAATTCCAGGATAGGTGCTTGCATCATAGGCATTTTACCATCTGAGCTTCCCTGGTGGCTCAGATGGTAAAGAATCTACCTGCAGTGCGGGAGACCTGGGCTCAATCCCTGGGCCAGGAAAATCCCCTGGAGAAGGGAATCACAACCCACTCTAGTATTCTTGTCTGGAGAATTCCACAGACAGAGGAGCCTGGAGGCCTACAGTCCATGGGGTCACAAAGAGTTGGACACAACTGAGTGACTAACACATGCACATCATAGTCACAAGGGAGGATAGAAAAGCAAGTAGAATATCTGGAATAATAACTTCAATTAATGAAAGTTAGATAAAAGGCTGGGTGGCCCAAAATACTGGGTAATGTCCATTTTTTTTTTTAACCCATTCAAAACTGTTGATAAAACAAAGGTACAGAGAAGTTAAGTGATATGTATCTGAAGTCACAGAAGTATCTTGGGGCAGACACACAAATTGAAACCTGCATGTGGCTTGACTTCAAAGAACATAACCATCAAACTATTCTAAATTATTTCAATGAAAGTAAGTCTGCTATGGTTTTGTTTTGTTTTTCCACTTAATACCTGGGGACCAAGGAATAAATTGGATCTCTTACATCTTTACTGATGCTCTGGCAGAGTTAATGATAAAGCTGATTATAAAAAAGAAAAACATGGTGTTTTGTCTGGTTCCGTATGGGTAAAGGTTCTCTGTATTTTAAACTGTGCACTATGTTATAAATACTGTATCTGTCATAAACCAAAAAGAATGAAAACTGTATTACAAAGCTCATGTACTAAGATTCCAAGACAGATTTGACCATTTAAGCAGCACATAAATCTGTCTACATTTCATTGACTTCTTTCCAAATATAAAGTGCTGCATAAATTCTTAATGATAACAACAGTGACCTAAGTTACTGTTGTCTGACGCCTTTCAGCTTTAAATGTTGATAGTAGTGTAAGTTAAGTTCAGGAGAGAGCAGTGCTTACACTATGGAAACCTCTATCACAATCAGTACTAATTTGCAGTCTAAACAGAAAGGCCAAGATTTGATGAAAGAGGCTAAATTCCCTTTTTCCTTTGTGACTATTTCTACTAGCTCTGTATTACAAGCAAATGCTGAATACAGTCACTCTACACAAATTCATATTTAAGCATTAGATAAAGCATGACAGATCCAATTTGCATTGAGGGGGACATGTTGTATGTGGGAATGAGTTCATGTGTAAGAAGCAGAGAATCTAGTTTTGAGTACCAAGGTTGTTGCTTTTGTTTGTTTGTTTGTTCTGTAATCTTAGACAAGTCACCTAAACTTTGTGACCCTCAGTTACTTCATCTGTGTAATGAGAATATTAATACCTATTGAACAAATGTGTAATATCGCAAAGAATGAACAAGAAACCATGATGCTATGATGCTCTTCAGATGTAGGTTATTATATTAAATTTAATTTTTATTCTTAACTTATTTGCCACACAATTTGGTAGCCAGGACCTAAAAGGTTACAAAAATTTAAGGAAATTAGTGACTGTTTCAGTTCAAAGAAGCATTAGTTTTTTTGGCATTATTGATGTACAATTGACAAAATCATTATATATTTAAAGTGTACATCATGTTGATTTGATATATGCATACGTTGTGAAAGGATTCCTTCCATCTAGTTAATTAGGACATTATCTCACATATATTTATTTATATATTTACATTTTTATGTCAGGATAGTATTATTCTTTATTTGAGGGAAATGTTATGAGTCTTCTTGGCTCTTATTTGAAAGTGAAAGTTGCTCAGTCATGTCCAACTCTTTGTGATCCTATGGACTATACAGTCCATGGAATTCTCCAGGCCAGAATACTGGAGTGGATAGCCTTTCTCTTGTCCAGGGGATATTCCCAATCCAAGGATCAAACCCAGGTCTTCCGCATTGCAGGCAGATTCTTTACCAGCTGAGCCACAAGAGAAGTCCAAGAATACTGGAGTGGGTAGCCTATCTCTTCTCCAGTGGTTCTTCCCAACCCAGAAATCAAACCAGGGTCTCCTGCACTGCAGGCGGATTCTTTACCAACTGAGTTATCAGTGTTAACCAACTTTAAGTAATAGGTGGGCTGCTACCACTGAAAGGAAGGTGCTGCCCTTATTATTAAGTAGAGTTTTCCAAAGCCATTTTATGTTTTCAGCATTGCCTAGAATATAATTCTTAAATTTATATGCATATTGTATCAATTTCAATTATATCTGAAATTTGCTTATTTTCTCCATCATGTCTCCTTGCTTTTCTTCCTTCTCACTTTCTTTTATTTATTTATTTGGCTGCATCGGGTCTTAGTTGCGCCACACCGGATCTTTGAGTTGCAGCATGTGGAATCTTCAGAGCAGCATGGAAACTCTAAGAGTTGTGGCACATGGGATCTAGGTCCCTAACCAGGGGTCAAACTCAGATCCTCTGCATTAGGAGTGCAGAGCCTTAGCCACTGAACTGCCAGGGAAGTCCCTATTTCTCATGTTCATTCAATGCATTCCTTACTCATCCACCTCTGAAGTCTTTTTTTTTTTTTTTTTCCAAATCATGTTTCTTCCCTTGGCTTAAAATTATTTAATAGTTTCTCATTTAAAATTAAATGTAAACACAATATATACATAATCATATATATATATATATATAATCTGAAATCTGCTTCTTTCCACATTTATATTTCATGTCATTCTCTTTTCTCTGACTTAGTCATAAAGGTTGTCTTTTGTATCTTTGATTTGGTCAGCTCTTAACTGCCTCCAAGCGTTTTGCCAGCCTTTACACAGTTGAAATACCTTTGGCCCTTTTCTCACAAAGTTAACACATCACATTTCAATATTCAAGATACGTGTCTGCTCTGCTCTTTAGAAAGAGCAGACAATCTATCTAACTTCCTCCCCATTTTAATTTATCTGTTAAATTGCTTTTGTTCTAGGTTCCCCCTGAAATGAGAGCTGCATGAAGGCAGAGACCATGTCTATCAAGATCACCAAAACATGCTCTTAGCAAAAGACCTGGGATGTATCTCCTACATCATCTATATTTATGGATGAATAGACTGTTGCCTGAATTGTTGGCTGTCTGAATGGATAATGTATTAAAACCTTCCCCCTCCTACTCCAAAATGAAAAATAAAAAAAATCCTTGTCAATTAAGATATCTATAATGTTTCTGGGAGTCTACATGTAAATTAGAATTTTCTTTTAAAGCCATGATTTCCCATTATAATTTCATAAATTATCTATCATTTAAGTAATTTGGGTAAGCATCTGTTACTGACAATCAAAAAGTATCTATCTTCAGATTCTTGGTAAAAGACTTAAGAGTATCTGGGAATCAGTAGGTTTGAAGAACATTGATTTCAATCATATATCTCACTCCTCAATTCACAGCCTAGACTCTCTATGATATCTGAACCACTGTTTTGTCAGGCACAATTCCATGACAAGGAATTCACTATTGCCTAAGTCCTTGCATTCTATTTTTGAACAGCTCTGACTGCTGGAAACTTCTGTTTATCTAAGCCAAAAATTTCAATTCTTTCCATTGATTTCTTGCAATTCTATATGTTTCAGTCATAGCAATTAGGTTAATCTGTTTGACACATGAATCCTTCAAATATCTGAAGATGGACATATTGACTCTTCTTTAACCACTTCTAGCTAAACACTGTCTTTTCCTTATGCTATTAACCTCCAAATAAATGTGGAAAATGTGGAAAAGTTTAAATTAACTTTTTTCATATTTCTGTAAAGAATCATAGAGTGAGTATGACTTCCAGTGAATTTCTGATATAAAGTCATGCTGCTGTTGCTGCTGCTAAGTCACGGCAGTCGTGTCCAACTATGTGTGACCCCATAGACGGCAGCCCACCAGGTTCCCCCGTCCATGGGATTCTCCAGGCAAGAACACTGGAGTGGGTTGCCATTTCCTTCTCCAATGCATGAAAGTGAAAAAAGAAAGTGAAATCGCTCAGTCATGTCCGACTCTTAGCGACCCCATGGACTGCAGCCCACCAGCCTCCTCCGTCCATGGGATTTTCCAGGCAAGAGTACTGGAGTGGGGTGCCATTGCCTTCTCCGATAAAGTCATGATTATGATTAAATGGGTAACATACCTTGCAAATAAATATTGAAAACTTCAATCTATAGACTTCAAAATTTTTAATGCATTATTTTGTGTGCTTTTACCACGTTTCCATATTTTTTGTCAAAGTAAGGCAGTTCTTTGAACTATAGTTAGCAAAAGACTATATAAACTGTAATTGCAGTTGTCTCCTTCTCATGGTTATGTGAATAGAATTCACCCCTTATTCCCTGTCTCATGTCTTCCCATATATGCATATATATATATATGTATGTATTCACTATGTGCACTTTATAACTTTGGTTTCCTGTATTGTAACATATTTCATTCACCCATTTATGGTTTAAAAATGTTAGTATTCTGCACATTAAACTTGAGGAAGAAAAAGGGGAGAAAAGACTTTCAAGATTTTTCCACTGTAGGAAAAATTATCTCTTTGCTAGTTACTTGTTTTAATAATTTTAGCCAAGACAATCCAGATATTAACTATACATTTTTATAACATCATGATAAAACAAAGATCTAGAAAGTTTATATGAACAGTTAAAAAATATTAAAGTATTATATTTGTAAAATATTAGAAATCTAATTTCGTAATAATATTCTATATATTGTCCATGAAAATTTTCATTTGTGTTATGAAAGGTGATTATATGAAGAAAACAGGACAAAGAGATGCTCTTGGATTGGAAGGATTAATATTGTTTAAAGATCTTTACTACTCAAAGGAATCTACAGATTTAATGCAATCCCTATCAAAATACCAAGGACATTTTTCACAGAAGTAAAACAAATAATCCTAAAACTCATATGGAACAATAAGATTCTGAATTGCCAAACCAATTTGGAGGAAAAATAACAAAGTTGAAGGCATAACCATTCCAGACTTCAGATTACAAAGTAATGAAACAGCATGGTCTTGGCACAAAAACAGACACATAGATAAATGAAACAGAGTAGATAGTCCAGAAATGAAACAACACACCTATGCTCAATCCATGGCAAGGAAGGGAAGAATGTACAGTGAACAAAAGATGGCTTCTTCAATAACTGGCGCTGGCAAAACTGGATAGAATGTGAAATAATGATATTAGAACATTTTCTCACACAATGTTTATATAAATAAACTCGATATGGTTTAAAAATCTAAGTATGACACCAGAAAGGATAAAAGTCCCAGAAGAGAACACAGGTAGAACATATTTTGACATAAATCAGAGCAATATATTTTTTTGGATCTGTCTCCTAGGCCAAAATAAATAAAAGCAAAAATTAAAAAAAAGGGGGGGACCTAAATTTGTATGCAGGTCAGGAAGCAACAGTTAGAACTGGACATGGAACAACAGACTGGTTCCAAATAGGAAAAGGAGTTCGTCAAGGCTGTATATTGTCACCCTGTTTATTTAACTTATATGCAGAGTACATCATGAGAAACGCTGGACTGGAAGAAACACAAGTTGGAATCAAGATTGCCGGGAGAAATATCAATAACCTCAGATATGCAGATGACACCACTCTTATGGCAGAAAGTGAAGAGGAACTCAAAAGCCTCTTGATGAAAGTGAAAGAGGAGAGTGAAAAGGTTGGCTTAAAGCTCAACATTCAGAAAACTAAGATCACGGCGTCTAGTCCCATCACCTCCTGGGAAATAGATGGGGAAACAGTGGAAACAGTGTCAGACTTTATTTTTCTGGGGTCCAAAATCACTGCAGATGGTGACTGCAGCCATGAAATTAAAAAATGCTTACTCCTTGGAAGGAAAGTTATGACCAACCTAGATAGCATATTGAAAAGCAGAAACATTACTTTGCCAACAAAGGTCCATCTAGTCAAGGCTATGGTTTTTCCAATGATCATGTATGGATGTAAGAGCTGGACTGTGAAGAAAGCTGAGTGCTGAAGAATTGATGCTTTTGAACTGTGGTGTTGAAGAAGACTTTTGAGAGTCCGTTGGACTGCAAGGAGATCCAAACAGTCCATTCTGAAGGAGATCAGCCCTGGGATTTCTTTGGAAGGAATGATGCTAAAGCTGAAACTCCAGTACTTTGGCCACCTCATGCGAAGAGTTGACTCATTGGAGAAGACTCTAATGCTGGGAGGGATTGAGGGCAAGAGGAGAAGGGGACATCAGAGGATGAGATTGCTGGGTGGCATCACTGATTCGATGGACATGAGTCTGAGTGACCTCCGGGAGTTGGTGATGGACAGGGAGGCCTGGCGTGCTGCGATTCATGGGGTGGCAAAGAGTCAGACACGACTGAGCGACTGATCTGATCTGAATTAAACTTAAAAGCTTTGCACAGCAAAGGAAACCATCTAGAAAAAATAGGAGAAAATACAATGTGACCAATAAGAGGTTGATATCCAAAATACACAAATAGCTCATTACAACTTAATACCAAAAAATCAAACAACTCAACCAAACGATGGACAAAAAAACCTGAATAAACATTTTTTTTTCCCCCACAGACAACATAGAGATGACTAACAGGCACATGAAAAAATGCTACTAAATGTCTACCAATAGATGAATGGATGAAGAAGATGTGGAATACACACACAACCCCCCACACAATGGAACATTGTTTAGCCATAAAAAAGAATGAAATAATGCCATCTGAAGCAATATGGATGAACCTAGAGCTTAGCATACTAGATCAGACAAAGACAAATGTCATATGATAACACTTTATGTAGAATGTGGAAAAATGAACTTGTTTACAAAACAAAAACAGACTCACAAACACAAAAAATAACTTAAGTTGCCAAAAGGGAAAGATGGGGGAGTGGGGATGAATTGGGAATTTGGGATTAACAGACACATACTTTATATATATGAAAAGTGAAAGTGTTAGTTGCTCAATTGTGTCTGACACCCTACGACCCCATGGATTGCAACCCACCAAGCTCCCCCCTGTCCATGGTATTTCGCAGGCAAGAATATTGAAGTGAGTTGCCATTTCCTTCTTCAAAGTGTTTTCTCAACCCAGAGATGGAAACTGCATTTCCTGCCTTTCCTGCTTGGGAGGTGGATTCTTTACTACTGAGCCACCTGGGAAGTCCCCCGACCCCCATCCTGCCACCACACACACAGTTAAATCACTGTTATACACCAGAAACTAATAGCAACATTGCAAATCAACTATACCTCAATTAAAAAAAAAAAAAAAAAAAACATGTTTAACAATTATTAGAGAAATGCAAGTCAAATTCACAATGGGATATCACCTCACAACTGTCAAAGTGGCTATCATCAAAAAGTCTACAGTTGAAAATGTTGGAGAGTAGGTGGAGAAAGGGAAACCCTTGTATACTGTTGGTTTGAATGCAAGTTGGTGCAGCAACTATGAAAAATAGTAGTCAAAATACTAAAAAATGAACTACCATATGATCCAGCAATTCTACTGCTGGTATATATCAGGAAAAACAAAAAGGCTAATTTAAAAAGATATACATACCCCACAATAGCCAGTACATGGAAGTAACCCAAGTTGCTGTCCATCAACAGAGGAATGGACAAAGAAGATGTAGTATATATAGACTAGAACATCACTTAGCCATAAAAAATGAAACGTTGCCATTTGTAGCAGTGTAGGCAGATGTAGAAAATATTATGCTTAGTGAAATTTCAGACAGAAATATCAGTTATATTACTACAATATCATTTATATGTGGAATCTGAAAAATAATACAAATTACTTTATATGCAAAACTGAAACAGACTCACAAACACGGAAAACAAACTTGTGGTTACCAAAAAGGAAAGGAAAGGAGGAAGGAGAAGCTAGGGCTAGGGAATTAATATTCCATGTTTATATGATATATAAAATATCAAAGTAACAAGGATATACTGTATAGCACAGAGAATTATAGCCATTATCTAGTACTAATTTATAATGGATTATAATCTGCAAAATACTGAATCACCATGTTATACACCTGAAAATAATATAATGCTGCAAATCAGCTATATCTAAATACAAAACAAAACAACATAAAATTGTTGTAAATTAAAAAAAAACAAAAACAGAAATCAAGAGTTACACATATGCTTGTTGAGAGTTTGAAAAATAAGTTTTTTCCTCATCTATTGTTAATATCTTTTCAAAAACAATAATTGGGGAAACTATCAACAGTAAAAGAGGAACTGACCAAGTCCATGTGAGTGAAACAATTTGTAAACAAATAAATTTAAAACTCTTTATGGCATTTGAGTTTAGGCCTCTTTCTGGTTTTTAGACTAGAGGATAGTTACTACAAAATTCATATCTGCATAAGTATAAACAAGCTAGACTCTACTAATCTTTTTGGCCATGCAGCATTCAAGATCTGAGCTCCAGTTACCCAGCCAGTGATTAAACCTGTGCCCCCTGCATTGGGAACATGGAATTTTAATTACTGGACCACTGGTAAGTCCCTAGACTCTACTAATTTAAATGGAGTTTATTCCTGCACTCTTGATCCTATCTACTTTTCAAATTCTTTTATGAGTGTTACTTAACTACACTGATTGGATTAAGAGTGGACACATAACCCAAACTGAGTAATGGTATTTTTGCTGACGTTTTCAAGAATGAAACTATTTTCTCCACGACATAGCTAGAGCAATAAGCAGCCATCAACACCACAACATGGAGAGAGTCTGCCTTAAAATGAAGCCCACAGACTGAAAAGCATCATTCGACGACAGATAAAAGAGTAAGTAACCTGATGACATTATTTGAACTATTAGATCTTAAAGGTTTTTAATTTATCAGACAAAGAAGCTAATACACTTGTTTTTGTTTTTCTCCTGCTCTATGTTTGCTTTTGGTCATATGCACTGAAGTAGTCCTGACTTTTATACATACTATATATTTAGTGCATGTTTCAACTCCTCATATAAAACAGAATAAAAAAAAAGACTATGAGCCTTTCTGCTGCCTTTGGGTTTCACTTTGAAGAACTATGGTATGAAGAACATAGGTATACCTATGGGTATAGCACTCCAAATGCTTCAAATAGTCATTTATACATAGAAAATATATCCATTTTGTAAATTAGGTAACCAGGAATCAGTAGTCATCCTCTGAAATAGATTAAATTGGCTAGATGTCTCTGTTCAGTGTCTTCTGAGAAGGCCATGTCTCTCTTAAGAACCTACCAATCTATGTCCTTAAGGTCTCCTATTTTTCTGTGAATCTGCCAGTCTCCCTTATCTCACTTTAAATGATTCTTGTCTCATTTATGCCTATGCAGACGTGTAACTCAGGCTTTTATTTTAATTTCACTCAACTCTCTCACACAAGGCACATACATATAACAAGCTTTTAATAGTGTGGAGTGACAAAATGTGGTTTGCACTGCAGCCAGTAAATTATCACCATCACCTTTTCCCAGTATGTCAGAACTTACATATTGTTCAGATTTTGCTTCTGTTTTTGCTTTTTCATTTTTTTCTTTCTTTTTTCCTTTCTTTTAGGCTCTCTGCCTTTCCTAATTTCTATTCATTTCATCTGCAGGGTAGTTTGATATCCCCTTTCCCCCTCTATTTCTAAATCTTGTTTCAAAAGCTTCATCTTTCTTACTAAACTCATTATCAGGCTGTTTGTCCAATAACTGCCTCCCTGCTAAACTCTCAAAGTAACTTTTTTGTCCCCATTGTAAAATACATTTTAAAGCACTCCAGTATTCTCTCTTGGAGAATTCCACAGACAGAAGAGCCTGGCAGGCTACAGCCCATGCGGTAACAAAGAATCAGACACACTGAACAGCTAATACTTTATAAAGATGCTCAAATTATAAACATGTAGCATTTCTTTCACTCTGCATATAACTCACCTCTCTTTTCTCATAGCAAGTAACTATTTTAAACAAATTGGTTCAGGAGACAAAGGCAATCTGTTAACTAAGGAAAGGAAGAAATGTTATACCAATGCAAGTTATCCACAATTAGCAAACAGGTGAAATTTCACCTTGGACAACCAACTGATATCTAGTGGTAAGAGAAGCCCGAGTTTAGTCAATATTTGAGTTATGTTCCAATTCTTTTGTAATCAAGAACAGAAATTTAAAAGTGCATTGATCAATATGTAAATAGGAAACTTGTTTGGGGAAAGAGGAAAAATTCAGTTGCTGACAGAATAAAAATCTTGCCTTATCTTCCAGAATTGTTTACTAGAAAACCAGACTGCTTTTTAACATAAAGTTGGCCTGAATAAAGACACTTACTCCTTGGAAGGAAAGTTATGACCAACCTAGACAGCATATTCAAAAGCAGAGACATTACTTTGCCAATAAAGGTCCGTCTAGTCAAGGCTATGGTTTTTCCTGTGGTCATGTATGGATGTGAGAGTTGGACTGTGAAGAAAGCTGAGCACCGAAGAATTGATGTTTTTGAACTGTGATGTTGGAGAAGACTCTTGAGAGTCCCTTGGACTGCAAGGAGATCCAACCAGTCCATTCTAAAGGAGATCAGTCCTGGGTGTTCATTGGAAGGACTGATGCTAAAGCTGAAACTCCAGTACTTTGGTCACCTCATGGAAGAGTTAACTCATTGGAAAAGACTCTGATGCTGGAAGGGATTGGGGTCAGGAGGAGAAAGGGACGACACAGGATGAGATGGCTGGATGGCATCACCGACTTGATGGACATGAGTTTCTGTGAACTCCAGGAGTTGGTGATGGACAGGGAGGCCTGGTGTGCTGCAATTCATGGGGTCGCAAAGAGTCGGACATGACTGAGAGACTGAACTGAGTTGAACTGGCCTGAATAAATAGTATAGGGAATTAAGCAACTCTCTCATTTGGCTGATTTTTAGTGTTACCATTCCATAATCAAAACTGAGTTCATTTTTGAAAAACATCAACATAGTACTTTAGTAATGCTTTCTGGTGCTATCTGTAAGTGTATACCAGCAGAATTGTTCTGGGAGTAGCAAACCCACACGTGGGTGAGATGGTAGTATTGTCAAGGGTTTGTAACAACTGTGTGTCTCTCCTGTAATACACACTACTTTCGCCATGAACTGAACATAATGCCAATATGTGTCCTTTTCCAAATAGTGAGAGAACTGAGATAGTATCCAGAAAGTGAAAGTGACAGTTGCTCAGTTGTGTCTGACTCTTTGTAATCCCATGGACTGTAGCCCACCAGGCTTCTCTGTCCATGGAATTCTCTAGGTAAGAATATTGGAGTGGGTAGACATTCCCTTCTCCAAGGTATCTTCCCCACCCAGGGATCGAACCTGGGCCTCCTGCATTGCAGGCAAATTCTTTACCATCTGAGCCACCAGGGAAGCCCAGAAGATGTTCTGAATTTCATGGGACAGGAATCTGAGCTAACTATGCCCTCCCTGAAACTTACTCACACAGACTATTACCCCGTTCCAATTGTTCTCTCTGAGCTGAGTTACTTTTTTTTTAAAGTCATTATTATTATTATTTTATTTTATGGACTACTATAAATTTTATTCAAAGTGTTAACTCAAGTTCTTGTGTCTGATGCCCACTGAGGCCAAACAAACTGAAAGGTCGGAATTTGGAGAAGAGAAAGGTTTACTGCAGGGCCATGCAAGGAGACTGGGGGCTCTCTCCTTAAAAGCCCCAAACTCCCCAAAGGGTTTCAGCAGAGCACTTTTAAAAGCTAGGTGAGGGAGGGGGCAGTCAAAGGATCTGTGATCAGTTTGTGCACAATTCATGATTGGCTGATAGTGAAGTAGCATAAGTGGTATCACAAGGGTTAACATTGTATGTCCTTAGGCTCCAGAGGCATGGGGCTATGGGCTTATGGTCATCAAGTTGTTAACTTCCTCTATTTGTTGGAGTGGTGGAGGTTTGTTAACATCTGTGAAAGGACTCAGGAAATGTGCATCAAGTACTATTAATCTAGGAGCTTCAGAGAGGAGCTAAAGCAGAGGATATGGGGGAAGTCCTGTTCACCTGCCCCCACCTCAAGGCACATGGGATCCTGCTAAGTTACAAAAGTAGCCACTGAATTATTTAAACCTTGCAGACCAGTGACTAGAAAATGATTTGATAGTATAAGTCTGTAGGAATCTCTTTTAAGGGACCAAGGTAGAATGAAAGGAATTGCCCCAGCCTTGGACAACATACTACGGTAACAATTACAGAAGAAATTTCCTTCAAGTTTAAAATCAAACAGGTGGAAGCTGTCAAGACACACCAGCGAAGAATCTGAGAAGCTAATTCCAGCTCAATCTTTTCTATTAATGTCCCTTTGCCCACACAATCTCATTTCTGCCTGATCCACTGTTGTGTAAGGTACTGAACACAGCTGTGGATCAATGAAGTCATTTACAGATCCCCCTCGTGAGTAAGATAAATGATGGATTAATCTAAGTTCCCTAGGGCTTTTATTTTTGGAGCATATCCTAATGGTAACTGAAATCCCTTACTGGAGCTTCCTCAAATTGTTGCCTTCTCTTCTCCTCCTTTCTAAATTTAAGGGTGTTTTTTTTTTTTGTTGTTGTTGCTGTTGTTGTTGCTAACATTTAATTATTGCTTCCAAGTTAGTCCAGTAATACAAGAGCTGTCTATGAACATGGGTTTCTACATCTAGTCATGAATCTTTCCTACTACAAAGACAAAAAGTACTTTCTTTTATCACGTAGTTGCCAAATGCTAAAATAATCCCACATATCATTTATCTTTGAGAATTATGGGAGGCACAACTCAATTCCAGCACTTGATGTCATTAATATTGATGCCGAAGACCAAGAGAGAAATAAACTTAGGACAGTAAAAACTTCAGAGAATTAGTCCTAATTTTTTTTTTTTTTCTGAACTTTGGGGCAGTCATGATAAAGATGAAATTATACTAATAAAGTATGACTGCTAGTTTGGTGTCTTCATTTCTCCTTAGCTCTAACATAATCAATGAATCGTCATTTTCATGCTGGTGGTGGCACCTGGTTAAGTGTTTTACATGTATTATTTTGAGGAGAGAATGGCAACCCACTCCAGTATTCTCACCTGGAGAACCCCCATGGACAGAAGAGCCTGACAGACTTCAGTCCATGGGGTCACAAAGAGTCAGACACTACTGAGCCACTAAGCACATGTCATGTATTCAATGCTCAAAATAACTACAGAATACAAGAGTGAAGTCCCATTTTATAGATGAAGAATTGTGGCTTAAAATAAACTTATCCAAGGTCCTACAGTCAATGGAAGATAACAATTGACAGCCTTGGAAAATAACATTTGAAACATACGCACTACCTATGCTCAACACACAGGGCTTCTTCCCTAGTGCCTCAGCAATAAAGAATCCACCTACAATGCAGGAGACTCGGTTTTGATCTAAAAGATCCCCTGGAGAAGGACATGGCAACCCACTCCAGCGTTCTTACCTGAGAAATCCCATGGTAAGAAGAGCCTGGTGGGCTACAGTCCATGGGCTCATAGACTAACTTGATATAAGTCAAGACATTACTTAGCGACTCATCAACAATGCTCAACACAAAAGTCTTTTACCTCATTTTTTTATACATACAAAAATATAGGACTTTTTACCCTCAGAGTTAACTAACAACTTTTTTTCTTCCACAGAATCAGTCCTCTGCATTCCAGTTAAATTACTCCTTTTATGTGGGTTCTCTTTGAGTACCTCAGATGACTGCTTTCTTGATGCTATTCTATTTTGTGTATTCAGGTCTCTAAGTGCATCTTAGAAGATACATTGTTTGATGTCTAAGTCACTAAGAACTGAGTCCAACAGTTCCATTCTGGAGCTATCTTATAGGAGTGAATAAAGGATAGGTTCCTAGAAGTATTACAACACTCAAAATGAATAACCAGAACAATTTTGACAATCTGGGGTCTATTGTTCTAGCAGCAGATACCTTTTAAAATGTTAATACCTAGTGAACTCTTGGTTATCCTTTTTGTTATACAGAAGATCATTTTACCAACATATCTTTAGAAAATTCTTACTTCCTGGTACATGCTGTCTTTGCCTTTGTAACAATTTAATATGGCTCAATCCTTGAGGTTTTCATAAAGCTGACCTACAGCATACAATTTTGTGAAATACTAGGTGTATCTTTTAAAGATTTAGTGATCTTTAATGTGGTATTCATTATATATATAGCCCATGATGATCACTTTTTGGCCTTTGTGGTCATACTGATTATTTAGAACCCAGTCACTTTAGAGATTGTGTTTTATTGCTCCTCACTGTTACAATTAAATGAATTAGTTACTAACAGTTATATAGTCACTGAAATCTCAGTAAAAGAGAAATAAGACTTTCCACACCATTTTTTGTATGTGTTTATGCAGTTCTCCTTGGTGATGAAACTAAACAGTTGTGCTCTTTGAACTGGAGACAAAAATCAGAATTTTTGGTGAGTTATTACAATTATATTAGAAAGAGTACTTGATTTTTTAAAATTTATTTTGATGGCAGGAAAAGAAAATGGTTGGAAATAAGTTCATATTTACATTATGTTTAAGTATCTGATTCATTATACTGTATTTTAAAAAATCAGTGAATTACTATGCTTTGCTTTATAAACATTTACTACATATTTTAAAGTCTTGCAAAAAACCTTTGAAAATTTAGGAGCCTCAAAATTAATTATTATTATTGGCATAATGAATATTGAGTACTATAAACAAACTAGATTCAAAATATGGCTAGGGAAATATGTACTAGTAATAAAATACTTAGCATTATACTGGAAAGTATTTGGAAAATTACAAAGAAATTTTACTTTTGCACTATACATTGATTATATCAAGAAAATCGGATAATCAAAATTCCTTACATATCACTGAAGAAAGAATAAATGTCTATAAAAATTTGCCCACCTCTCCTATTCTACTTAAAATTACATTTTTCAGGAAATCAAGACAAATTTAATATTGAGAAGGATCTGAATGATGTCTAAGAACTTATCTGATTTTTATGTATAAAGAGAAATCTTCTCTTACAGTTTTGAATTCTGAGATTATCTTCTCAAGTTTATTTAATCTAATTAAGTCTAATATTATTTTTAAGCTGAATTCTCCTAGCCACATTTTCCTATGCATTCTGAGAGGATAAAAGCAAATATTTGCCTTAGATATTTGGTTAATTGAGAAAAGACCGCACCTGGTGTCCAAATTATTCACATGATTGCCAAATCTTCCATTTTTCCTTTGATTGGTAGCCCTGACCCTAGGCTGTGACTTTGGAACACACTTGGACTGGAATTAACTCGCTTGGACACTATTCTATCCAGTTTCCCTTCAGCTTGTAAATTTATTCTACATAGTTTAGTTCTATCTGCTTCCATAGTTTAGTTCTCCTAGTATTATTGGCAAGGATTATTTTTTATTGGAAATTTTAGAAAGAAAACTAAAGAATTATTTGAAAATGGCAGAATCCATAGTGAGAAAGAATTCAGATCAGATCAGTCGCTCAGGCATGTCCGACTCTTTGTGACCCCATGAATCGCAGCACGCCAGGCCTCCCTGTCCATCACCAGCTCCCGGAGGTCACTCAGACTCACATCCATCGAGTCAGTGATGCCATCCAGCCATCTCATCTTCTGTCGTCCCCTTCTCCTCCTGCCCTCAATCCCTCCCAGCATCAGAGTCTTCTCCAATGAGTTAACTCTTCGCATGAGGTGGCCAAAATACTGGAGTTTCAGCTTTAGCATCATTCCTTCCAAAGAAATCCCAGGGCTGATCTCCTTCAGAATGGACTGGTTGGATCTCCTTGCAGTCCAAGGGACTCTCAAGAGTCTTCTCCAACACCACAGTTCAAAAGCATCAATTCTTCGGAAAGAATTACCAGTATTAAAAAATATTCACTTGAGTATTATCAATTTTGTGTGTGTGTGACCCACTGTGGATATATTGTATTACGTGCACACACAGGTATAGGTATAGGGTATTAACTTCCAATCTTTGCCTTTAAGGAATTGTCGTGAACTTTGCTTCAAAGTGAAGATAGATGATACTCAGGTCATGAGCCTGCACAGATCTTTATTTCCTGTCCTCCTTGGTTCTACTACGCATGCTCTCACTTTTCTCCCTTAATGCTGGTCAACACCCTACAGAAACGGGAGAGAGAAAGGTTACTCTCATGTATGAAAAGAGGGTCCTATGGTTAATTCAGAAAATTCTCAGTATCTGTTTGCTGTTGATCAAAGTTTGGATTTAAATTTTTCACTGTATATGTATTGAACTGTTACATCTATTAGTGTTTTAGCATTTTTATTTATTACTACATAAACCCCTGGAGTCTATGATAGATGTGTCTTTTAATACTGTGGCTTCTCAAACACTAAGCACTACAAATCACCCAGTAATATTGCTAACATGTAGATTGTGATTCAGGAAGTCTAGGATTTATCCTAATAATCCACATTTCTAACAAGGAGGTGTCAGTGCTGATGGTCCCATCATACATTCTGAGTAGCAAGATCGTAAGCACAGTCAACATAGCTCTTTCTAGCTGTTATCAGTGAATATCTTGTCTGTGTTTCCTGTGGTAAGGGAGCAAACTTGTGCATTTTCATGTGCATGGGTATAAGGGATGCAAGTAAGAAAATGATGTTTTACCCTGGTTTATGACTTCTGAAATAAGTGCCAGCATAAAATGTTTTGACTTATTGTTCAAAAAGTCATTTACCCATGAACTGACTTCTTTGGCTAAAGCAGATTGTGCTCAGTCATTCAGTCATGTCTGACTCTTTGCAATCCCATGGACTGTAGCCCACCAGGATTCTCTGTCCATGGGGATTCTTCCAGGCAAGAATATTGGAATGGGTTGCCATGCCCTCCAACAGGGGATCTTCTTGACCCAGGGATCGAATCTCTATCTCTATGTCTCCTACACTGGCAGGAAGGTTCTTTACCACTAGTGCCACCTGGGAGGCCCATTTTAGTGCCGTACTGCTAATAAGTAATTAACTTATAAGCAATTTCTGATGTCTTGATTTTATTGATCTATGTATTTTGAATGCTACTTAGAAATGAACTATTTTTTCATTATGAAATAACAAAACTAGATCTGGTATTTTTAAAAAAGACACTATATTGCCTTTCTTGATATACAATACTATCTCTAAGTATTACTAGAACTTGTAGTTCAGGTCAGAGATTTACATCAGTTTATAGTATTGGAGAAGGCGATGGCACCCCACTCCAGTACTCTTGCCTGGAAAATCCCATGGATGGAGGAGCCTGGTAGGCTGCAGTCCATGGGGTCGCTAGGAGTTGGACACAACTGAACGACTTCACTTTCACTTTTCACTTTCATGCATTGGAGAAGGAAATGGCAACCCACTCCAGTGTTCTTGCCTGGAGAATCCCAGGGACGGGGGAGCCTGGTGGGCTGCCGTCTGTGAGGTCACACAGAGTTGGACATGACTGAAGCGACTTAGCAGTAGCAGCAGCATAGTATCAGGAATTTAGAAAATATTAAGACATGAGCATTTCTGGGTCATATATGAACTGATAAGAATGAGCCTGATCTCAGCTAGCAAATGGCCAAGTGAAATGAAAACTTCTAGTAATTCTCCTTGACTTCTAAAGTCAAGAAGGAAGATGATTCCTCAGAGAGTAAATAATTGGTAAATATGTACTAGATATGCTACTACTTATGCAAGGCTTTCTGATAAAGTGTGACTCTTAAGGTGATTCCATTTAAAACTTAAAGGAAATTGAAAGTGAGAATGGTTGCAGGTAAGATTCAAGGTCTGGGGCCAAAACACAAGATTCCTACACTACTGAGCTGGCAGACCATCTGCAATCACCATGTAAAACAAAGAGTTATAACTAGTGATTATTTTTATTCATATATATATCATACTGATTAGATGAGGTTTACATTTATTCTTCTTCTTTGTTTCCATCTGACTATCATTTACTCTCAAGATTAAGAAATTTATTGAACTGTAACATCAAGAACATTATTATATTGCTACTTATTATATATCTATATTTACATATTTACATATATCTTACCTAAATCTGCAACCAAAGCCTCCAGTAACTTTTTATAACTGCACCATTAATTTCTTCAGAGTGACATTCTGATGTGAGCTGAACAGATGGAATTGCAGGATTGTTCTAGCAAATTTATCATAAAAAATGCATCCGACACCTGTGTAATTTGCCTAATCATTTTCCTAATAAGCTCCCACCATTAATTATGCACGATTTCCACAATGCAATCAAGATAAAAGTAAATCTGATGACTTAATACCCTTCAAAATAATTGGTTCACCCAACACAAGGCCTCCTTTGCTTTCCATAGCCATTTTAGTTAATTAGGAAAAGGGTGCGCCCTGCTGGAGTCAGCAGAACGGAGGCTGATCGCTTGGTGGGAGGTAGACCTGCTGGGTTTTTGGGCAGGAGTCAAGGATATTAACTCGTGAAAGAAGAGAAGAGCGTTTTGCCCCTTCCTCTTCTCTTCATCCCTTCCTCCACCCGCCACCCTGCAACTTCCCTGCCTCCGCCGCCCCCCGTCAACCCCACCCCAGTAGCAAACAGATGCGATTAGTGTTCTTCAGCCATCAGAAAACTGACTGCAGGACTCTGAGGGTCTAATGAGAATCAACTTTTCCGAGTCTGCTGTCTTGCGGTGCAGTCCACCTGTCACATCATTAGGTGCAGCGTGTGCCTTGAATTCACTTTGCTAAATGAGATTTACAGGCCCCAGTGAAACCCGTCCTGCAGCATCCCTGCTTCAATTAGCTAAAGATTAATTGTCTGAGAAAGGGAATGAAAGTTTTACTTCAACTGACCTGAAAAAAAAAAAAAAATAAAAAAAGGGTAAAAAAAAAAAAATGTATGGTTCAGGTATTCCGTATAGGCCTGAGGCAGTGTGGAAAAACGTGATAATTTAAAGGTGCTGCAAATTTCCTACACCTCGCCTGGATGAATGAAATTAACTAGCACTAAAAGCTGTCAAATTAAAGGTTGACTTCCAGATATTAGCACCTTAAATGTCACCGAATATTCTCTTTCGTTCTTTCTTTTTTCTTTCTATTTTTTTTTTTTTTTTTTGCAAACATTCACATCAGCACACCTGCACGTGCACACAAACATTTTCTTACTGCTGTTCCTGCTAACTGCTTGTTCGTGCCCAGCCTCGAGTTACGTGCTATAAATCTTTGATGTAACCATGGCTACAGAACAACTGGCAATTACAAAATTTCCACCATTTTAATGTTACACTAATTATGTTTGAATACGTTTTAATGGAGATGAAGAGTTGGAGGTGAGAAAAGCTCCTGGAAGAAGGGCAGAAGGGGAGATTCTCTGTTTCCATCTGCCACACGTTCCCTGCGCTATCAGACACGCTGCCTGCAAGGGGAGGTGTATTGCGCAGTAGCTCTGGTTTCTTAATTTCTAAATCTGAATGCAAATTATGGAACTTCAAAACTTTAACATTCTGGGGAATGCCCTAAAATAAATAGACAAATTCTTTTCTTTCTGTTTCTTTTTTTTTTTAGCATTGTGGAATATGCAATGCTTTATTAGGATGTAGTTAGGGAATATGAGCATTTCTATGTGTAGCTGAAACTTATTTTTAATTAATAAATAAGAAAAACATTTTCACACTCCTAATTTTTAACATAAGGACAGGCAGTGGTAACTTCAGCTGGCTAGAATGTTAGATGCATCATAGAATACAGGAGGGAAGGACGAGCAAATGAGCCTACCTCTTCCTTGCGGGCAGAGATTATCTGCGGGCTCGAATTCTTCAGTTCGCTTTTAACATATTTTAACTGATCACAATTTGTTTGTCCCAATTTAAATCTGTAGGTTATAGCATGTGATTTTTTTAAATAAAAAAAAAATTCACAAAATACAAACATGCCTGGGGAAAATCTTTAGCAAGACAAAGCACAGAAATAAGGTAATACTAAATATTTTAGCACAAGGGAACAGTAAGAAAATAGAATTGACATGCCTTTACTTCGAACAGGAGTTCCCTGTCACCCACATTAAGAGACAAAAAAGCAAGAAGAAAAAAATGGTCTGACTGAATTTAAAAAAATCATTGAATTATTTCAGGAATATCACAGATTATTGGAAATATGCACTTGAATTCTCTATCAATAACAATATTCCTCATACTAAGTGAATGTTTTTCTGAGTTATTAACAATACTATGAAGGATGATGATTTAAAAGTTATCTAAAAACACTGTTCTTTTTTGTTCTTTTTCTGTTTTGAATAGTACTTATGTTTATGTTTCATAAACATGTTTAATATGTATATATTTTATCAGTACAATTATGCAAACACACTTGCAAATACATATGCATATGTATTTAAATGGGTATTTTAAAATTTAAATTTAATTGTTTTCCTTAATAGGATACAGATCCAGAAAGTTCCAAGATCTTATTCCAAGATTTCTCTCCTCATTATATAAAATAAGAACAAAACCTAGGAAATTATGTATATGGCTACTTTGAGTCATAAACTTCTGATGGCTATAAGCTTTTCTTTCCCTGTGGAACTTTAACAATAGAAGGTTCTCCCCACCTTAAACCAAATAGGTAAGACCTAATCAAATAGGAAGAGAGATAGAAATACTTCGCAGAGCAAAATTATGTTATCTTTTCACATTAATAGAATTATATGCTATGTTCTTGAAATAACTCTATGCAAAAGGATGCTTCATACTGGTTACCATTTTGACAGATATTTGCATATTAGTTTAGCCTTTAGAATTGTGATTTAAAAGAAAGGTATTACAGTCTTTGTATCCTCTTCTATTTCTCTAAAGGCCCACATAATAAGCAACCTGGATTAAACAATTAACTACACTCCTGACTCCGTTCTAAATACCTTTATAAATATTACATCATTCAATCCTTACCATAATCTTATAAATTAAGTTTTATTATTTTTCTACATTTTCTGATGAGTAAAATTGAGTTACAGATTTTAAGTAACTTGTTCAAGGGCTCCAATGTGAAAACAAGAGTAGGATTCAAACCACCACCCACCACATTCTATAGCCTATGTCACTTTGGCATGACAGAACTCACATCTATTATTGTTTAAAATTGATACTATACCCGTTTCCATGGTAGCTAGAAAAAAGTGATAAAATTAAAATGATTTCTAGCTTATAGATTTGGATCTAAACTAATGGCTGTATATGAGTTGTGCACGTGTTTGTGTATTTGGGGGTGGCTGGGGATAAGTGGAGAGGCTAGGGTGCTTATATGTGATTAACCATATAGATAAACTGATATATAATTGGATCCTGGGTGTCATAGTTATGATGCAGCATCCATGGTTAAGAGAACTTATGAGTTTAATTTTGATTTGTTTATGAGCTTAAGTTTGATTCAGCTTGTGTCTCCAAAATATATTTAAGTATAACATACACAGGTCCAACCTTGTAAAATCCTGAAGAAGCACAGAAGAATTCTGAATATTTTAAAGGTGTCCATTTTTCTTGGTTATAGTATATATTGCACACAATTCTGATTAAAATCTTAGTAAAGATTATTTGGGTCTTGGCAAATAATTCTAGAGCACATCTGGAAAATTAACTTAATGAGGCCAGCCATTAGCATTTTGAAAAAGAGTAAAAATAAAAGACTTTCTCTACTAGATAATAAATCATACAAAACTATAATAAGAAGAAGATATTAATTATAAGGGATTGGCATAAAGATCAAAAGGAGAAAATAGTTCAGAAGCAGACAACCACGTATATAAAATTGTACAAATAAAGAAGATTCAACATTCTTTAGGGAATAGAAATATAAATAAATCAATACATGGTGATGTGACAGTTGATTAGAGACAATAATTTTATACCTGTACTAAAATAGATTTAATATTTTTGAATAAGTAAATCGACATAAGTAAAGGAGAAGAACTGATTTTGTCCTAGAGAAGAAATTTTTAAGCATAGAAATTATGTAAGAGATAGTATAGGAAAAAAATGATAAATCAAACTGCTCAAAAGCTGAGTCTCTGATCAAATAAATAAAAATAAAGCTGGAATTAATGTTTTAAATCTATATGACTGAAGAAATCTTAAAGTTATAAATGAAGCTGAAAACAACAACTATGAAAAGAAAACTGAGGAAAGGACACAAACAGGCAATTCACAAAGAATGAAACAGTAATTAAAGTTGTAAAAAACATGTTAAACATAAAAGTTAAAATATTGAAACCTCCAGAATGGAATATAAAGAAAATGCCAATGCCAAAAGATGATTAGAGTATTTAAAATAAGTATTATAAATGATGTTTTTAGGAGTAAAAAACTATTCCATTTTGCAAAAGTTTGGCAAAAAAATCAAGTTTTTAAAATCATTCATAAATTTCTACTATACAGAACAGTCTTGCTTCAATCATGCTATCATGATAATTTAATCAGTGCCTCTCCACAAGACTGAAAAGAGAAATAATCTAAGTATACACCAGAGAGGAGAACTGTTATATAAACATTACTCATCAACTTACAAATAACATTTTGAAGAACATGTAATGCATAAGGGAAAGCTCAGAATTGTCTTCAGTCAGTCAGTTCAGTCACTCAGTTGTGTCCAACTCTTTGCGACCCCATGAACAGCAGCATGCCAGGCCTCCCTGTCCATCATCAAACCCCAGAGCTTGCTCAAACTCTTGTCCATTGAGTTGGTGATGACACTCAACCACCTCATCCTCTGTCGCCCCTTCTCCTCCTGCCCTCAATCCCTCCCAGCATCGGGGTTTTTTTCCAATGAGTCAGCTCTTCACATCAGGTGGACAGAGTATTGGAGTTTCAGCTTCAACATCAGTCCTTCCAATGAACACCCAGGATTGATCTCCTTTCGGATGGACTGGTTGGATTTCCTTTCAGTCCAAGGGACTCTCAAGAGTCTTCTCCAACACTACAGTTCAAAAGTAGCAATCCATCTGCACTCAGCTTTCTTTCTAGTCCAACTCTCATATCCATTACATGATGATTGAAAAAAAACGTAGTTTTGACTAGACGGACCTTTGTTGACAAAGTAATGTCTCTGCTTTTTAATATGCTGTCTAGATTGGTCATAACTTTCCTTCCAAGGAGTAAGCATCTTTTAATTTCATGGCTGCAATCACCATCTGCAGTGATTTTGGAGCCCAGAAAAATAAAGTCTGTCATTTTTCCACTGTTTCCCTATCTGTCTGCCTTGAAGTGATGGGAGCAGATGCCATGATCTTAGTTTTCTGAATGTTGAGCTTTAAGCCAACTTTTTCACTCTCCTCTTTCACTTTCATCAAGGGGCTCTTTAGTTCTTCTTCACTTTCTGCCATAAGGGTGGTGTCATCTCCATATCTGAGGTTATTGATATTTCTCCTAGCAATCTTGATTCCAGCTTGTGTTGAAGAGATACCCCATGTCCAATGCAAGAGAAACCCAAGTAAGACGGTAGGTGTTGTGAAGGGCATCAGAGGGCAGACACACTGAAACCATCAGATCAGATCAGATCAGATCAGTCGCTCAGTCGTGTCCGACTCTTTGCGACCCCATGAACCGCAGCACGCCAGGCCTCCCTGTCCATCACCAGCTCCCGGAGGTCACTCAGACTCGCATCCATCGAGTCAGTGATGCCATCCAGCCATCTCATCCTCTGTCGTCCCCTTCTCCTCCTGCCCTCAATCCCTCCCAGCATCTGAGTCTTCTCCAATGTCAATTCTTCGCATGAGGTGGCCAAAATACTGGAGTTTCAGCTTTAGCATCATTCCTTCCAAAGAAATTCCAGGATTGATATCCTTCAGAATGGACTGGTTGGATCTTCTTGCAGTCCAAGGGACTCTCAAGAGTCTTCTCCAACACCACAGTTCAAAAGCATCAATTCTTCGGCGCTCAGCCTTCTTCACAGTCCAGCTCTCACATCCATACATGACCACAGGAAAGACCATAGCCTTGACTAGGCGAACCTTTGTTGGTAAAGTAATGTCTCTGCTTTTGAATATGCTATCTAGGTAGTCACAGGAAACTAGTCAGTCTAATCACACGTAGCACAGCCTTGTCTAACTCAATGAAATTAAGCCATGCCATGTGGGGCCACCCAAGATGGGCGGGTCATGGTGGAGAGGTCTGACAGAATGTGGTCCACTGGAGAAGGGAATGGCAAACCACTCCAGTATTCTTGTCTTAACAACCCCATGAACAGTATGAAAAGGCAAAAAGATAGGACACTGAAAGATGAACTCCCCAGGTTGGTAGGTGCCCGATATTCTACTGGAGATCAGTGGAGAAATAACTCCAGAAAGAATGAAGGGATGGAGCCAAAGCAAAAACAACACACAGTTGTGGATAGGACTGGTGATAGAAGCAAGATCCGATGCTGTAAAGAGCAATATTGCATAGGAACCTGGAATGTCAGGTCCATGAATCAAGGCAAATTGGAAGAGGTCAAACAGGAGATGACAAGAATGAATATTGACATTCTAGGAATCAGCGAACTAAGATGGGCCAGAATGGGAGAATTTAACTCAGATGACCATTATATCTACTACTGTGGGCAGGAATCCCTTAGAAGAAATGGAGTAGCCATCATAGTCAACAAGAGAGTCCGAACTGCAGAATTGTCTAACCCTATTTACGAGACAGCAAAAGAGACACTGGTGTATAGAACAGACTTTTGGACTCTGGGACCGGGAGAGGGTGGGATGATTGGGGAGAATAGCATTGAAATATGTATAATATCATATCTGAAACGAGTCGTCAGTCCAGGTATGATGCCCGATGGCAGATGCCTGGGGCTGGAGCACTGGGACGACCTGGAGGGATGGTGTGGGGAGGGGGGAGGGAGGAGGGTTCAGGATGGGGAACACGTGTATACTGATGGCGGATCCATCTCGATGTATACTAAAAGCAATACAATATTGTAAAGTTAAGCAAAATTTAAAAAAAAAAAAGTAATGAAAGTGAAATCACTCAGTTGTGTCCGACTCTTTGAAACCCATGCACTGTAGCCTACCAGGCTCCTCTGTCCATGGGATTTTCCAAGCAAGAATACTGGAGTGGGTTGCCATTTCCTTCTCTAGGAGATCTTTCCGACCCACAGATTGAATCCAGGTCTCCCGCATTGTAGGCAAACGCTTTACTGTCTGAGTCACAAGAAACCAAAAACCATCTAACTTAAATGCATGGACTAGTCTGCATGTAAATAAGACACAAATGCTTTAACAATATAGTATAGGGTTAAGATTTGAAGATATTCTAGGTTTGGAATCTAACTCCGACGCTTCAACTATATGTCTTTGGAAGGTTACTTACTCTATTTTATCCCAGTTTTTACAAACGGATAATAATCCTACCTTACAGTTTTATGGGATTTAAAAGAGGTTAATGATGTGTTTAGCACTGGAGTAAGCACTAAGAAAGAGTGCAGAGAGTGTTATTTGCTATTATTATCTCTAGATGGTGGTACAGATAGTGTCATGAATATTTTTCTCTTTTAAATGTATATGAGATATTTTTACAATAAAATTTTGATGAGCTTATTTTTAAAATTTATTTAAAGAAAATATGAATCTACTACTCAAAAGTAAACATAAAAATATGACTGAGGAATAATATGTTTAGATAAAATGCTTTCTTTTTTCATTTAATACTTTTTCTATTTACTCTAACTCTATTATATATGATTATCTCATTCATTCATTCATCCTACAAATAATTATTTAATGTACTAGGTGCCAGGCAATAGTTTACCTTCTGGGAACACAGTGAATAAAATGTTTCCTTTTTATTACACAGTTTATATTTTGTTGGAGGAGACAAAGAATTAAGAAAAAAAGAAACTTCAAATGCCAATAAATGCTAAAGAGAAAAACAAAGAAGTGGAAAACAAGTTTTTATAATAACTAAAGACCTGATGAGACATTTTATTGATGCTTAATTTGTCAAATTAAGAAAATAAAACTTCCCAACTGTCCAAAGGACATAATTAAAACTATAAAGCAAGAAGTTAATGTACTGGCATATTAAAAGTATATTATGAAATTTAAAATACACAAAAGACCTGAATGGCCAAAGCAATCTTTTGAAAAATAAACAAACCAAAAAAAAAATGAAGCTGGAGGAATAGGGTTCCTTGAGTTCAGACTATACTATAAGGCTTCCTCATCAAAACAGCATGCCACTGAAACAAAAATGGACATACAGCTCAATGGAACAAAGTTTAGAAAGAAACCCATTCATCTATGACCAATTAACTACAACAAAGGAGGCAAGACTATACAATGGAGAAAAGACAGTTTCTTCAATAAATGGTGCTGGGAAAACAGGACATCTTCATGTAAAAAAATGAAATTAGAACATTTTTTAAATGTTTAAAATTTTCTAAAAACTTAAAATGGATTAAAGACCTAAATGTAAAACCAGATACCATAAAATTCCTAGAGGTAAACAAACATAGGCAAGACATTCTTCGACATAAATGGTAACAATATCTTTTTTGATCTCTCCCCTAGAGTAATGGAAACAAAAGCAAAAATAAACAAATGAGAGCTAATTAAAGGCTTTGGCACAGTAAAAGAAACCATAAACAAAACAAAAATATGACCTGCAGAATGGGAGAAAATATTTTCAAACAATACAACGAACATGGAATTAATTTCTATACAAGCAGCTCATATAGCTCAATATCAAAAAATAACCCAATCAAAACTTGGACAGAAGATCTAAATAGAACTTTCTCTGAAGAAGATATACGGATGTCCAAAGGCACATGAAAAGATGCTCAATTTCACTAATTGCTAGAGAAATGAAAATCAAAAATACAATGGCATTATCATCTCACACCAAAATGATCATCATCAAAAAGTCTACAAATTAATGCTGGAGAGGATATGGAGGGAAAAAGGAAGCCTCTTACACACTGTTGGTAGAAATATAAATTGGTGAGGCTACTATGGAAAACAGTATGGCGGGGCTGGTGCTCAGTCATGTTCAACTCTGTGACTCCGTGGACTGTAGCCCACAAGGCTCCTCTGTCTATGGAATTCTCCAGACAAGAATATTGGAGTGGGTTTCCATTTCCTACTCCATAGAGGTTACTTAAAACAAAATTAGACCTTCTATATAATTCCTTGATGGATGTGAGTCTCAGTGACCTCCGGGAGTTGGTAATGGACAGGGAGGCCTGGCGTGCTGCGATTCATGGGGTCGCAAAGAGTCGGACACGATTAAGCGACTGATCTGATCTGATCTAATAATTCTTCAGTCTAACTCCTGGGCATATATCTGGAAAACTGTAATTCAAAAATATACATGCATCCCAGTGTTCACTGTAGCATTATTTACAATAGTGGTGTTGAAGACTCTTGAGAGTCCCTTAGACTGCAAGGAGATCAAATCAGTCAATCCTAAAGGAAATTAATCCTGAATATTCATTAGAAGGATTGATGCTGAAGCTCCAATACTTAGGCCAACTGATGTGAAGAGCTGACTTGTTAGAAAAGACCCTGTGCTGGGAAAGACTGAAGGCAGGAGGAGAAGGGGATGACAGAGGGCAAGATGGTTAATCGCTGATTAAATGGACATGAGTTTGAGCAAGCTCCAGGAGATGTGAAGGACAGGGAAGCCTGGCGTGCTGCAGTCCATGGAGTCTCAAATAGTCAGACATGACTGAATGACTGAACAACAACAACATCTACAATAGCCAATGAATGCAAGCAACCTAAATATCCATGGAAGGATGAATGGGTAAAGAAGGTGTGATATTACATTTTGGGATGATAATGGAGTATTACTTAGCCATAAAAAGAATGAAATAATGCCATTTGCAGCAACATGGATGGACCTAGAGGTTATTACACTAAGTGAAGAAAGCCAGACAGAGCAAGAAAAATATCATAAGATATTGAATGTATATGGAATCTAAAGGGAAAAAAGAGACAAAAATGAACTTACTTCCAAAAAAGAAAGACAGTCACAGACACAGAAACCAAACTTATGGTTACAAAAGTGGGGTGGGAGGAGGGATGAATTAGGAGGCTTGGATTAAAATATACATACTACTACATATAAAATAGATAACCAATAAGAACCTAGTATGACACAGGGAAATACATTTAATATTGTATAATAATCTATAATCAAAAAGAATCTAAAATAAATGTTTGAATATATATATATATATATGAAATTGAACTGCTGTGCTATACACCTGAGCCTTACATATAACAAATCAACTATATGTCAATACAAATTAAAATAAACAAAAATAAATAAATAATATAAATTTAACAGAGGATCTAATTATAACACAACAGAGGATCTAACTATAACCTCAGATATGCAGATGACACCACCCTTATGGCAGAAAGTAAAGAGGAACTAAAAAACCTCTTGATGAAAGTGAAAGTGGATAGTGAAAAAGTTGGCTTAAAGCTCAACATTCAGAAAACGAAGATCATGGCATCTGGTCCCATCACAACATGGGAAATAGATGGAGAAACAGTGGAAACAGTGTCAGACTTTATTTTTCTGGGCTCCAAAATCACTGCAGATGGTGACTGCAGCCATGAAATTAAAAGACGCTTACTCCTTGGAAGGAAAGTTATGACCAACCTAGATCACATATTCAAAAGCAGAGACATCACTTTGCCAACAAAGGTTCGCCTAGTCAAGGCTATGGTCTTTCCTGTGGTCACGTATGGATGTGAGAGCTGGACTGTGAAGAAGGCTGAGCGCCGAAGAACTGATGCTTTTGAACTGTGGTGTTGGAGAAGACTCTTGAGAGTCCCTTGGACTGCAAGGAGATCCAACCAGTCCATTTTGAAGGAGATCAGCCCTGGGATTTCTTTGGAAGGAACGATGCTAAAGCTGAAACTCCAGTACTTTGGCCACCTCATGCGAAGAGTTGACTCATTGGAGAAGACTCTGATGCTGGGAGGCATTGGGGGCAGGAGGAGAAGGGGACGACAGAGGATGAGATGGCTGGATGGCATCACTGACTCGATGGATGTGAGTCTCAGTGACCTCCGGGAGTTGGTGATGGACAGGGAGGCCTGGCGTGCTGCAGTTCATGGGGTCGCAAAGAGTCGGACACGACTGAGCAACTGATCTGATCTGATCTGAACTATAACATATTTCTGAGTCTATAGACAGGAAATATTTTAGTTGATTTAAATATAATTTTAAATATAGTTTTCACAAGTTTAGTTTTTAAAAGATTTTTTGATGTGGACCATTTTTAAAGTCTTTATTGAATCTTGTCACAATATTGCTTATGTTTTATGTTTTTTGGTATTTTGGCCATGAGGCATGTGGGATCCCAGCTTCCCAACCAGAGACTGAACTGGCACCCCACGCTCTGGAAGGAAAAGTCTTCACCACTGGACCACCAGGGATGTGCCTACAAATTTATTATATCAAACTTTTAAATGCCTTTTGTTGTTTTTCTGTAGCTTCAGATAGATTAAAGTATCACACACATCATAATAGCAACAATAATCAGTAATATGTATGGAAGTTAAAATCAGCCAGGATATGCTAAGTAATCTTTAAGAAACACTATGAGGCTATGACTAGTATTATGCCTACTTTACAGAAGGGGAAACAAACAGATACAATCTTTCTTTCCAAAACCACCAGTTGCTAAGTTATGAAGTTATTAGAACCAGGTACATCCATTATCAATTTCAGTTGCTTACTATATAGGCTATACTGCTTTGGGTTTGGGCATCTGTATGTATATGAAACATTTTAAATCTAACTTAAAGCATTCCCTAATCATTTTTAATTTCAAAAATTAAAACATTAAATCAGTTATTTGAAAAAATAGTAGTAGATCCAGCTGAAATATAATAATTAATTGGTTCATTGACTTTAGACATGCATAAGAGTTTGAAATAACTTGTGTTAGTTCATTCAACCTAATGCACAACCTTTAAGAAGAATTCTTGAGACTGCAGCTTTTAAAGGGAGAGAAAATTGAGAAGCTACATGTATTACTATATTAGTACATAATATATTATTTACTAACATATCCTAGGTATTTTATATGTATTAAATAGATTATATGACAGGGGATAAATAAACCAATTAAATAGTTCTTAAGTTAATAACAGTCTGATTAATTATAATAGTGTCATGATAACAATGATTTTTTAAATGTTTATATTAATTAAGTTCTCACTGTGTGCCAGCAGTAATATTTTTCAAGGTTGGCATGCATTTTTTCAAATTCACAACTCCATGAAGTATTCAGTATTGACCAATATGCAAATTGATGCATTAAAAATTTAAATATGCTCAACTCCTCCCAACTGCTTAACCTACAGTCAGAATTTAACAATCACATCTGCCTAGTAATGAAACTTCTATACTGACATCTACTTCCAGAGATGTGACATCATTATCCAAGTAATTTTAAGTATTTATATTATATTTACTTTTCCTGTATGGAAGTTTTCATACAAAGTGTCATGGGTAGTTATGCTAATTGAAAAGCAGCAGAATAATGCCAAAGCACACTAGGAATTATACTAATCCCATAATGATCAGATATCAGACTTTGGGCAAAAGGTCAAAATAGAAGTGTTTATCGGAATATGCCATGTCTATGAATAGCACTGGAAAATAATAGAGTAGCATTCATTTAATCATAACTCTTTTAGAGTGATTAATATATAGCACAGCTGACTCTGGTTGTTTCGATAGCCATCTGTCACAGCGTTTAAAAAAGGATGTACTGTTTTGGTATAACTTGGGTTGAAGTAGGCCAAATAGCTTGGCAATATTCTGCCTGAATATTTGATGTGGAACTTGTTTGGTCTTGTAGACTGGTATTGTGTGTGTCTATGTGTTTAATTTCAGAAAGAATTCAGATAATCTTTACCTCCCTTTCTTTCAGTGTATAACTTTTTGCTCCTTCCACCTCCCTAGTTCTAACTATCTCTATAATAGATGTAAGTTTATCTGGTAGGTAAGATACATAATATGTCAATGGATGTTAGATCCTATGAATAGATTTTTACTTCCAAAACATACGATCAAAATCTCCTCTTCTGAGCCACACTTCGCTTTCAGTCAGTTTTACAAAAATGGTTAGATCAGCAGATGCAAATGGATTGACAAACCATTAAAATGGGAGCATGTTGGTGTAGGGAAACAAAGTAAATGTCATTTTTTAAATCAGTCAGTTCAGTCACTCAGCTGTGTCTGACTCTTTGTGAAGCCATGTACTGCAGCATGCAAGGCTTCCCTGCCCATCACCAAATCCTGGTGCTTGGTCAGACTCATGTCCATCAAGCTGGTGATACCATCCAACTATCTCATCCTCTGTCCTCCCCTTCCCCTCCTGCCCTCAATCTTTCCCAGCATCAGGGTCTTTTCAAATGAGTCAGTTCTTCACATTAAGTGGCCAAAGTATTGGAGTTTCAGCATCAGTCCTTCCAATGAATATTCAGGACTGATTTCCTTTAGGATGGACTGGTTGGATATCCTTGCAGTCCAAGGGACTCTCAAGAGTCTTCTCCAACACCACAGTTCAAAAGCATCAATTCTTCGACATTTAGCTTTCCTTACAGTTCAACTCTCACATCCATACATGATTACTGGAAAAACCATAGCTTTGACTAGATGGACCGTTGTCAGCAAGGTAATGTCTCTGCTTTCTAAAATGCTGTCTAGGTTGGTCATAGCTTTTCTTCCAAGGAACAAGTGTCTTCTATTTTCATAGCTGCAGTCACCATCTGCCGTGATTCTGTAGCCCAAGAAATTAAAGTCTATCATTGTTTCCATTGTTTCCCCATCTATTTGCCATGAAGTGATGGGACTGGATGCCATGATCTTCATTTTTTGAAATTTGAGTTTTAAACCCACTTTTTCACTCTCCTCTTTCACTTTCATCCAAAGGCTCTTTAGTTCTTTGCTTTCTGCCATAAGGGTGGTGTCATCTGAATATCTGAGGTTACTGAATTTCTCCCAACAATTTGATTCCAGCTTGTGCTTCATCCAGCCTGACTATTCACATGATGTACTCTGCATGTAAGTTAAATAAGCAGGGTGACAATATACAGCCTTGATGTACTCCTTTCCTGATTTAGAACTAATCTGTTGTTCCATATCCTGTTCTAACTTCTGTTATGTTGCTTCTTGACATGCATACAGACTTCTCAGGAGGCAGGTAAGGTGGTCCTGTATTCCCATCTCTTGAATTTTCCATGGTTTGTGGTGATCCGCACAGTCAAAGGCTTTGGCATAGTCAATAAAGCAGAAGTAGATATTTTTCTGGAACTCTCTTGCTTTTTTTATGATCCAGTGGATGTTGAAAATTTGATCTCTGGTTCCTCTGCCTTTTCTTAATCCAGCTTGAACATCTGGAAGTTCTCAGTTCACGTACTGTTGAAGCCTGGCTTAAACAATTTTGAGCATTACTTTGTTAGGATGTGAGATGAGTGCAATTGTGGGGTAGTTTGAACATTCTTTGGCATTGTCTTTTTTGGGGATTGGAATGCACTTTCTTAATACCTGGGCTTAAATCCAGTGCTTTGGATTGCTGCAGAACACCTCTGCCCAGAAATGAAGACGTGTGTGTGCTAAGTCGCTCAGTCCTGTCTGACTCTTTGCAATAGGCTTCTCTATCCATGGAATTCTCCAGGCAAGAATACTGGAATGAGTAGCCATGCCTTCTCCAGAGGATCTTCCCAACCCAGGGATTGAACCCCCATCTCTTATGTCTCTTGCATTGGCAGGCGGGTTCTTAACCACTAGTGTCACCTAAGGAGCCCTGAAATGAAGACACTAAGCATAAACTGAAAAGTATTCATTCTCAATAAGTCTACTGCATAAAAAATAAGACATTTCAGGTATAGTATTACTACATTCTAGCGCCTTTTTGTAATATGTAATCTAATAGACTTTCAGACTGAATAAAAAGGCGTTAAAGTGATAGGCACCAACCAGACTTATGTGAGTGTCAAAAGTGAAGTTGAAGGAGCGGAGGGCAAAGAGATATTTAAGATTTTACACATCGGTAAAAAAAGAAATGAGAAACATGTTACTTTCTGTAGTATTTATTGTTCCCTTTTTTTCATTCTTAGCAGGGAGATTTAAAATACAGACACACAGACATACCCCACATGTCTATTGGTGACTGTGGGTCTGGAATACAATTACAAGTTTTCTCACAGCAGAGTTCTCAAGCCCAGCCGAGCCTTCATTGGCATGAGCCACCTTGATTATGCTAAAGCACCCCTGGATTCCTTCTTTTTTTGTTTTATTTCACCCAGGGTCTTAAAGCTTAAGCATTTGACATGCTTGGGCAGTTTTCTCTCTAATTTCACCCAAGCTGGCTGTGCAGTAAGTTTAATGTGTAGGTGTAACCTGTAGGTGCAAGTAATCTCTTCAGTATTTTTTTTTTTTTTTTCACTTTAGCCATCTGAACACTGGATGCCTTCCAAGTTGGAATGAATCTATGCTACAGTAAAAAGTTAAACCGTATGACAAGAGAAATACTATTATCAGACCAAGCTGATTGAAATTAACATTTAGACAGGCATTGGTTGATTTTCATATGGGGAGCACAATGCTCCTGGTTTCAGTGACATAAAGGATGAAGCTCTCTAGAAAAGCAACAAATGAACTTCACATATAAGGTGTGTAAATTCTCACTACGATCTAGAAAACCATGTGGAAAGAAATACTAATTTCCCATGATTTAGGGTTAAGGTTAAAGAATATATATGAATATAAAGAATACATAATTTTTAATTTGTACTAAATTAAAACTTTTTAATAGGAAAAAAATACATTTTCTATACCAACAACCTTGGTCCCAAACCAGAATTTAGAGATCAGCTTTCAATCCTTTTTCTTTTGGAGGTGCTCTAGAACTCTTTGCTACTTTGTGAAAATATAGTGAAACACATTACTCCTGAAGTAGCAGATGTTTGATGCACTCTGAAAATTAAGTATGGAGGTCATTAGTGACCTTTGAATATTTCTGCAAATACTGCAGTGCACATATCTTAGACTCCATATTATGCCTGCTCTACTCTGAAAAGAAATTGTACTTATTTTAATCCTGGCTTGATTCTAGATCATCTCAGTTCTCTAGTAGATTTATTTGGAATCAAAAACACCTATATATTAGAGAAGGTATATATATATATATTATATATATATATTGCAGAATTGCAGAAGGTATATATATATATATATTGCAGAATTTTAAACCTAGAGTGAAGTATTTCAGAGATGTGGAGAGCCTGATGGCAATGTATAGTTTTAGAACCTGTGTATGTGGCTCCGTGTGTGGGGGGTGCCTGATGTGTGTTGGAATGTGTGAGTATATAAAATTTCACAGGTAAGTGGATGGAGAATAGTGTGTCTTCCCATTAAAAAACTTGTCAGAACCTCCTACATGTGGCAGTTCTCCATCTTTTATTGGCTACACATATAGAGAATGATAAACAAACTCCAATGTACTGACCTAGAAAATCTGCCCCTTTCTCTTTCATTCAAGAAAGCATATTGAGTACAGTGAGAGGAATAACTAATTTAGTAATAAACTTGTATCACATCATTTCTATTGTGAGAAATGTGTTTGTAAACTTTGGAAATATGAATGTTATATAGAACTTATTTCAAATATTCTATAAGTGAAGTTAAATTCACTCAGTCAAGTTCAAGTCTTTGTGATCCCAAGGACTGTGGCCTTCCAGGCTCCTCTGTCCATGGGATTCTCCAGGCAAGAATACTGGACTGGGGTGCCATTCCCCTCTTCAATGCATCTTCCCAACCCAAGGATCGAACCTGGTTCTCCTGCATTGCAGGCAGATTCTTTACCCACTGAGCCACCAGGGAAACCCAATACTCTACAAAGACTCACATGATCCATCTTGCCAACAAACTTCAGATGAGAACTGCTATCTTCGTGTGGCATTGGAGAGAACATTTAGGCCATGAGATATCATTATTTGCTCTTCTTATTAAGCCCCAGTACTTTGGCAACTCATTATAAAAGACCCTGATACTGAGAAAGATTGAGGGCAGGAGGAGAAGGGGACAACAGAGAATGAGATGGTTGGATGGCATCACTGATTCAATAGACATGCGTTTGAACAAACTCTGGGAGATGGAGATAATGAAGGAGAGGGAAGCCTGGTGTGCTGTAGTTCATGGGGTCGAAAGAGTCAGACATGATTTAGCAACTGAACAACAGTCATTTGCCTCATTTTAAAATCATGAAAAATTACCTTAGTTCTTATAACACTTTTTCAAAAATCGTGGATAGAGCTTCTTAGCTTCCTGATGGGAACACTAATAGAATAGTGGCTGTCACCTTTACATCATTTACACTCTCTGATTAGCCAGTTCAGGACTGTCATTCTGTCAGAGCCTCAGAAGTCAACACTGACTAGGAAACTGACTTGCAGGCTCCTAAAGTACTATTTTAAAGGAAAAAGGTAATGAAAGATAAATTATTTCCTGTCACAGTGCATTTGAAGTAAAGTGTACCCACTATGGCAATGAAGAATTCCCCAACTAAATTTACACTGATTCTGATTTCAGCAATCTAGACATAGGAGAAACTTGAATGGAGAGTCAAGAGGAATGAATATTAAGTTATTTCATAAAGAAGGAGAAGAGCATCACACAGAGAAAAGACACCCAAGTTTTAGATTTGATTCTGCTGTTAAGATGTGTCACTTTGGGCCATGACTTAACTGCCTTGACCTTTCATTCTTCTCTTTGATGCATGAGTGTATTGGTTTAGAGCAGCTGATTTCAACCTACTTCAAGAAACATTGGTTAACAAATCATGTAAGAATAAAGATTCACTGGTAAATACATTTGGTAAATTCTGAATGAAACTTATTCCACCTTGAGCCTGTTATCAAAATGCATTGTAACAACATAGAGGCTATATAATATCTTGTCATAAAGCTTTGCTTAATCTTCTGTTTCTTGACTTTGTCTGACTATGTGAAGCACCTAGTGGGTTTAAAGAAATATGCAAGAATTCACTCTATACAAAATTAATTTGATTCTCCAAGAATGGATTAAGGGAATGAATAACTTAACAACCTATTTCTACTGCTCCCCACCCTACCCAGGTGAGGAAAGTATTAACTTTGGAAGGCTGAGTGGAGAGCCATCGATTGAGTTACAAGACTGAATGTAAAAAAAGACTAACCTCCCTCCAAGGAAGAGGAATTCTGCCACAGACTGCCGTTGGACTAAACTGAAACATCAACTTTTCCTATTCTCCAGTCTGCCAGCCTGCGCTGCAGATATTGGACTTGTCAACTTCCACAGTCAGAGGGCCAATTTTTGAAAATAAATCAACCTTCCTCTCTTTTCTTTCTCTCTTTTTCCCTCCCACCACATTTCCATCACCACCAAAGAAGGTCTCTTGCTCATAGTTCTTCTCACCAACATATGGATTAAATACCAGTCTGATTCAACCTTGAAAAGCTATCACAGCTCTTTAATGCAACATCTAACAGTATCACTGGAGTAGGAAATGGCAACCTGCTCCAGTATTCTTGCCTAGAAGAAACTTCCATGGACAGAGGAGCCTGGCAGTCTATAGTCCATGGGATTGCAAAGAGTCAGACACAACTGAGCTACTGAGCAAACAACAGTATCACTGTTGGGAATGTGTCTCTTTGAAGATCTATATTTCATTTTCTAGGTTTTCACAGTTCTTAATGGGCCAGCTTTTAAACATTCTAGCTTTTGCAGGCTGTAAGATCTGTGTTGCAATCATATTAACTCTGCTTGTAATGTGAAAATAACTGTAGACAACATATACAAGGATAGATTTGCATGTTTTCCAAACCTATTATATTTACAAAAAAAAATGTGAGTTCATATATACTCAATTTGTCAAATGCTGCTCTAGATCATAAAAGGATCGTTCTTTAGGTCTCCACTGACTCTAATTATAATGTGTTTAATTATTAGTATATGAATTAGTATATTTATAAATTGTGGTTCTGTCTTTCCCCATACCCAACTCTCAGATGATTGGTTATTGTATCTCATATTTGTCATGCTTATAGATTTTTTTAAGACCTTCCCTGGTGACACAAACAGTAAAGAATATGCCTGCAATGCCGGAGACCTGGGTTAGGAAGATTCTCTGGAGAAAGAAATGGCAACCCCTTCCAATAACCTTGTCTGGAGGGTTCCATGGACAGAGAAGCCTGGCAGGCTATAGTCCATAAGGTTGCAGAGTTGGACTTGACTTAATAATTAACACTAAGTATAGATTTTTAAAAAGAATATGTACAGGTTTTATTATTAATTTAATCTGAACTAAATAATAAATACTAACTTCTAGATACTTTCCTAACTCATCAGATCAGATCAGATCAGATCAGTCGCTCAGTCGTGTCCGACTCTTTGCGACCCCATGAACCGCAGCACGCCAGGCCTCCCTGTCCATCACCAGCTCCCGGAGGTCACTCAGACTCGCATCCATCGAGTCAGTGATGCCATCCAGCCATCTCATCCTCTGTCGTCCCCTTCTCCTCCTGCCCTCAATCCCTCCCAGCATCAGAGTCTTCTCCAATGAGCCAACTCTTCGTATGAGGTGGCCAAAATACTGGAGTTTCAGCTTTAGCATCATTCCTTCTAAAGAAATTCCAGGATTGATCTCCTTCAGAATGGACTGGTTGGATCTTCTTGCAGTCCAAGGGACTCTCAAGAGTCTTCTCCAACACCACAGTTCAAAAGCATCAATTCTTCGGCACTCAGCCTTCTTCACAGTCCAGCTCTCACATCCATACATGACCACAGGAAAGACCATAGCCTTGACTAGGCGAACCTTTGTTGGTAAAGTAATGTCTCTGCTTTTGAATATGCTATCTAGGTTGGTCATAACTTTCCTTCCAAGGAGCAAGCGTCTTTTAATTTCATGGCTGCAGTCACCATCTGCAGTGATTTTGGAGCCCAGAAAAACAAAGTCTGACACTGTTTCCACTGTTTCCCCATCTATTTCCCATGTAGTGATGGGACCAGATGCCATGATCTTCGTTTTCTGAATGTTGAGCTTTAAGCCATCCTTTTCACTCTCCACTTTTACTTTCATCAAGAGGCTTTTTAGCCCCTCTTCACTTTCTGCCATAAGGGTGGTGTCATCTGCATATCTGAGGTTATTGATATTTCTCCTGGCAATCTTGATTCCAACTTGTGTTTCTTCCAGTCCAGCATTTCTCATGATGTACTCTGCATATAAGTTAAATAAACATGGTGACAATATGCAGCCTTGACGTACTCCTTTTCCTATTTGGAACTCATAGGTTTATATTATTTCTTTTGTACTTGTTAAAAAATGTTCATTTGTATAATAAGATTTAAAATATCTTTCAAAAAGTTTATTATCTCTTGTCTTTTAGGATTTTACTTTCTAAATCTTAAAATTTAATCTGTCTGGGAAAACATCAGCCATCTTTAAATCATATTTATTAATTTTAACTCTTCTCCTCCCCATGAAGTAATGCATATGCTGATGTAAATATGACAATAGTTATCGGGTATAATTTTGTGATTTTAGATGAGAGGCTAAAAAAATAAGATACCTTATTTGACGTTTTATAAAAAACATGTCTCGGGGAAGAGGACCTTGGGAGTTCAGAAGTTGTAGCTTTATATCACCTCTCTTACTTGAAGCTCATTGCCTTTCATGAACATAAAATAAAGTAAAATTTACTTCAGAATAAACAAATTTATTCAAGCATTATGTTTCACTCTTTATGGAAAGCAATGCTACAGAGAAATCAGATAGCCATACAGATGTTTACTGGCTATTATTCAGAAGTGAAATCACATATTATCAAGCATGTAGACTATACAGAAAAAAGTAAATTTGTTTTTCCAAAAGAAAAAGAAATGCAAAAAAGCAAAATGGTTGTCTGAGGAGGCCTTACAAATAGCTGAGAAAAGAAGAGAAGCAAAAGGCAAAGGAGAAAAGGAAGGATATATCCATCTGAATGTAGAGTTCCAAAGAATAGCAAGGAGAGATAAGAAAGTATTTCTCAGTGATCAATGCAATGATACAGAGGAAAACAATAGAATGGAAAAGACTAGATAGCTCTTCAAGAAAATTAGAGATAACAAGGAAACATTTCATGCACAGATTGGCACAATAAAGGGTGGAAATTTTGTGGACCTAACAAAGGCAGGAGATATTAAGAAGGGGTGGCAAGAATACACAGAAGGACTATAAAAAAAGGCCTGATGACCCAGATAATTATGATGGTGTGATCACTCACATGGAGCCAGATATCCTGGAATGTGAAATCAAGTAGCCTTTAGGAAGCATCTATGAACAAAGCTAGTGGAGATGATGGAATTCCAGTTGAGGTATTTCAAATGCGGAAAGATGATGCTGTGAAAGTGCTGCACTCAATATGCCAGCACATTTGGAAAACTCGGCAGTGGCCACAGGACTGGAAAAGGTGAGTTTTCATTCCAGTCTCAAAGAAAGACAATGCCAAAGATTGTCCAAACTACTGCATGGAAAGTGAAGTTGCTCAGTCGGGTCCGACTCTTTGAGACCCCATGGATTGTAGCATACCAGGTTCCTCTGTCCATGGGATTTTTCAGGCAGTAGTACTGGAGTGGATTGCCATTTCCTTCTCCAGGGGAATCTTCCTGACCCAGGGATCGAACCCAGGTCTCCCTCATTGTAGACAGACGCTTTACCGCCTGAGCCATCAGGAAAGTCCTCAACTGTACTCATTTCACACTCTAACAAAGAAATGCTCAAAATTCTCCAAGTGAGGCTTCAATAGTATGTGAACTAAGAACTTCCAGATGTTCAAGCTGGATTTAGAAAAGGCAGAGGAACCAGAAATCAAATTGCCAACATCTACTGGATCAGCCGGCTGCGTCGCGCACTAAGAGCGCCCCGCCGGCTGCGTCGCGCACTAAGAGCGCCCCGCCGGCTGCATCGCGCACTAAGAGCTCCGCGAGAGGAGCTACCCCACGACCGAGGAAGGACGGCGGTGAGGGCCAGCGCACTAAGCACGGCCGAGAAGAGCTACCCCACGACCGAGGTCAGGAAGGGCGGCGCTGAGGAGAGACCCCCTCGTCCAAGGTAAGGTGCGATGGCTGTGCTTCGCTGGCCTGGAGCAGCCAGGAGCAGCCGGGATGAGATACCCCACGCCCAAGGTAAGAGAAACCAAAGTAAGACAGTAGGTCTTGAAAGAGGGCATCAGAGGGCAAATACACTAAAACCATTCTCACAGAAAACTAGTCAATCTAATCACACAAGGACCACACCCTTGTCTAACTCAATGAGATTAAGCCATGCCCGAGGGGCAACCCAGGATGGGCGGGTCATGGTGGAGAGATATGACAGGGTGTGGTCCGCTGGAGAAGGGAATGGCAAACCACTTCAGTATTCTTGCCTTGAGAACCCCATGAACAGTATGAAAAGACAAAATGATAGGATACTGAAAGAGAAACTCACCAGGTCAGTAGGGGCCCAATATGCTACTAGAGATCAGTGGAGAAATAACTCCAGAAAGAATGAAAGGATGGAGCCAAAACAAAAAGAATACCCAGCTGTGGATGTGTCTGGTGATAGAAGCAAAGTACGATGCTGTAAAGAGCAATATTGCATAGGAACCTGGAATGTCAGGTCCATGAATCAAGGCAAATTGGAAGTGGTCAAACAAGAGATGGCAAGAGTGAATGTTGACATTCTAGGAATTAGTGAACTAAAATGGACTGGAATGGGTGAGTTTAACTCGGATGACCATTATATCTACTACTGTGGGCAGGAATCCCTCAGAAGAAATGGAGTGGCCATCATGGTCAACAAAAGAGTCCGAAATGCAGTACTTGGATGCAATCTCAAAAATGACAGAATGATCTCTGTTCATTTCCAAGGCAAACCATTCAATGTCACAGTAATCCAAATCTATGCCCCAACCAGTAACGCCGAAGAAGCTGAAGTTGAAAGGTTCTATGAAGACCTACAAGACCTTTTAGAACACCCAAAAAAGATGTCCTTTTCATTATAGGGGACTGGAATGCAAAAGTAGGAAGTCAAGAAACACCTGGAATAACAGGCAAATTTGGCCTTGGAACACGGAATGAAGCAGGGCAAAGACTAATAGAGTTTTGCCAAGAAAATGCACTGGTCATAGCAAATACCCTCTTCCAACAACACAAGAGAAGACTCTATACATGGACATCACCAGATGGTCAACACCGAAATCAGATCGATTATATTCTTTGCAGCCAAAGATGGAGAAGCTCTATACAATCAGCAAAAACAAGACCAGGAGCTGACTGTGGCTCGGATCATGAACTCCTTATTGCCAAATTCAGACTGAAATTGAAGAAAGTAGGGAAAATTACTAGACCATTCAGGTATGACCTAAATCAAATCCCTTATGATTATACAGTGGAAGTGAGAAATAGATTTAAGGGCCTAGATCTGATAGATAGAGTGCCTGATCAACTATGGAATGAGGTTCGTGACATTGTACAGGAGACAGGGATCAAGACCATCCCCATGGAAAAGAAATGCAAAAAAGCAAAATGGCTGTCTGGGGAGGCCTTACAAATAGCTGTGAAAAGAAGAGAAGCGAAAAGCAAAGGAGAAAAGGAAAGATATAAACATCTAAATGCAGAGTTCCAAAGAATAGCAAGAAGATATAAGAAAGCCTTCTTCAGTGATCAATGCAAAGAAATAGAGGAAAACAACAGAATGGGAAAGACTAGGGATCTCTTCAAGAAAATCAGAGATACCAAAGGAACATTTCACGCAAAGATGGGCACGATAAAGGACAGAGATGGTGTGGACCTAACAGAAGCAGAAGATATTAAGAAGAGGTGGCAAGAATACACAGAAGAACTGTATAAAAAAGAGCTTCAAGACCTAGATAATCATGATGATGTGATCACTGACCTAGAGCCAGACATCTTGGAATGTGAAGTCAAATGGGCCTTAGAAAGCATCACTACGAACAAAGCTAGTGGAGGTGATGGAATTCCAGTGGAGCTATTCCAAGTCCTGAATGATGATGCTGTGAAAGTGCTACACTCAATATGCCAGCAAATTTGGAAGACTCAGCAGTGGCCACAAGATTGGAAAAGGTCAGTTTTCATCCCAATCCCAAAGAAAGGCAATGCCAAGGAGTGCTCAAACTACCGAACAATTGCACTCATCTCACGGAAGGCAATGGCACCCCCACCCCAGTACTTTTGCCTGGAAAATCCCATGGACGGAGGAGCCTGGTAGGCTCCAGTCCGTGGGGTCGCTAAGAGTCCGACACGACTGAGCGACTTCACTTTTGACTTTTCACTTTCATGCATTGGAGAAGGAAATGGCAACCCACTCCAGTGTTCTTGCCTGGAGAATCCTGGGGACAGGGGAGCCTGGTGAGCTTCCGTCTATGGGGTCGCACAGAGTCGGACACGACTGAAGCGACTTAGCAGCAGCACACGCTAGTAAAGTAATGCTCAAAATTCTCCAAGCCAGGCTTCAGCAATATGTGAACCGTGAACTTCCTGATGTTCAAGCTGGTTTTAGAAAAGGCAGAGGAACCAGAGATCAAATTGCCAACATCCGCTGGATCATGGAAAAAGCAAGAGAGTTCCAGAAAAACATCTATTTCTGCTTTATTGACTATGCCAAAGCCTTTGACTGTGTGGATCACAATAAACTATGGAAAATTCTGAAAGAGATGGGAATACCAGACCACCTGATCTGCCTCTTAAGAAATCTGTATGCAGGTCAGGAAGCAACAGTTAGAACTGGTCATGGAACAACAGACTGGTTCCAAATAGGAAAAGGAGTACGTCAAGGCTGCATATTGTCACAATGTTTATTTAACTTATATGCAGAGTACATCATGAGAAATGCTGGACTGGAAGAAATACAAGTTGGAATCAAGATTGCTGGGAGAAATATCAATAACCTCAGATATGCAGATGACACGACTCTTATGGCAGAAAGTGAAGAGGGGCTAAAAAGCCTCTTGATGAAAGTGAAAGTGGAGAGTGAAAAGGTTGGCTTAAAGCTCAACATTCAGAAAACAAAGATCATGGCATCTGGTCCCATCACTGCATGGGAAATAGATGGGGAAACAGTGGAAACAGTGTCAGACTTTGTTTTTCTGGGCTCCAAAATCACTGCAGATGGTGACTGTAGCCATGAAATTAAAAGACGCTTGCTCCTTGGAAGGAAAGTTATGACCAACCTAGATAGCATATTCAAAAGCAGAGACATTACTTTACCAACAAAGGTTCGCCTAGTCAAGGCTATGGTCTTTCCTGTGGTCATGTATGGATGTGAGAGCTGGACTGTGAAGAAGGCTGAGCGCCGAAGAATTGATGCTTTTGAACTGTGGTGTTGGAGAAGACTCTTGAGAGTCCCTTGGACTGCAAGAAGATCCAACCAGTCCATTCTGAAGGAGATCAATCCTGGAATTTCTTTGTAAGGTATGATGCTAAAGCTGAAACTCCAGTATTTTGGCCACCTCATGCGAAGAGTTGACTCGTTGGAGAAGACTCTGATGCTGGGAGGGATTGAGGGCAGGAGGAGAAGGGGACGACAGAGGATGAGATGGCTGGATGGCAGCACTGACTCGATGGATGTGAGTCTGAGTGACCTCCGGGAGCTGGTGATGGACAGGGAGGCCTGGCGTGCTGCGGTTCATGGGGTCACAAAAAGTCGGACACGACTGAGCGACTGATCTGATCTGATCTGACTGGATCATTGAAAAAGCAAGAGAATTCCAGAAAAATATCTACTTCCTCTTCACTGACTTTGCCAAAGCCTTTGACTGTGTGGATCACAAAAGACTGGAAAATTCTTAAGAGATGGGAATACCAGACCACTTGCCTCCTGAGAAATCTGTGTGCAGGTCAAGAAGCAACAGTTAGAACTGGACATGGAACAACAGACTGGTTCCAAATCAGGAAAGGAGTACATCAAGGCTGTATACTGTCACCCTGCTTATTTAACTTATATGCCGAGTACATCATGTAAAATGTCAGGCTGGACATAGCACAAGCTGGAATCAAAATTTCCAGGAGAAATATCAATATCCTCAGATGTGCAGATGACACCACCCTTATGGCAGAAAGTAAAGAGGAACAGTAGAGCCTCCTGATGAAAGTGAAAGAAGAGACTGATAAAGCTGGCTTAAAACTCAACATTCAAAAACTAAGATCATGGCATCTGGTCCCATCACTTCATGGCAAATAGATAGGGAAACAATGGAAACACTAAGAGACTATTTTGGGGGGCTCCAAAATCACTACAGATGGTGACTACAGCCATAATTAAAAGACATTTGCTCCTTGGATGAAAAACTATGACAAATCTAGACAGCCTATTAAAAAGTAGAGACATTACTTTGCTGGCAAAGGTCCGTTTAGTTAAAGCTATTGTTTTCCCCATAGTCATGTATGGATGTGAGAGTTGGACCATAAAGACAGCTGAGTGCCAAAGAATTGATGCTTTTGAACTGTGGTGTTGGAGAAGACTCTTGAGCGTCCCTTGGACTGCAAGGAGATCCAACCAGTCCATCCTAAAGGATACCAGTCCTGAATATTCATTGGAAAGACTGATGCTGAAGCTGAAGCTCCAATACTTTGGCCACCTGATGTGAAGAACTGACTCAACAGAAAAGACCCTGATGCTTGGAGAGATGGAAGGAAGGAAGAAAAGGGGATGACAGAGGATGAGATGTTTGGATAGCATCACTGCCTTGATGGACATGAGTTTGAGCAAGCTCTGGAGGTTGGTGATGGACAAGGAAGCCTACTGTGCTGCAGTCCATAGGGTCACAAAGAGTCAGACACGACTGTGCGACTGAACTGACTTGAGACTATAGAATTGACTAGTAGACATATCTTGGGTTCTAATATATAAACTATTTGTTCTGGTGTCATTAAAACAATTTTAAACCTTCATTACTTCAGACTTCAACAAACTTGATATTATATCAATTGCCACAAATGACTATAGAAACAACTTGGTTTTCAACTTATCAGTTTTGAATAAGTGGAAAGAAAATTCTATATTTAAATTTAGATTTCTTGGTATAGACTACTTTCCAGGCGTTAATTATTATTTTTTTTATTCATGAACTGTATCGAGCTACCATTTACAGAAAATAATACATACTTATATATATATATAGGTGTGTTTACATTAATATGGCTGGTATAATCACCACCCCAATTAAGATATAGAAGATTTCCATCATGGTAAAGTTTCCTCATGCTGCTTTGTAGTAAATTCTATTCTTCTTGCCTACCAGAGCCAATTACTGTATCTGTTTTTTTTTTTTTTTTTGCGGGGGGGGGGGGGGGAGGAGGGGCCTATGCTAGAATTTTATATCAATGAAAATATACAGTCACAAATTGTGTCTGGACATGCTCATTAAAAATACTTTAGTCTTATCCAGATTGTTTCATTGTGCAAATGGACTGCTCCTTTTTATTGCTGAATTTGTCTTCAGTTTTAAAGTACTTTTTGGTGGACAATGTATAACTGGTTTTTTAAAAAGTGAAGTTTGATAACTCTTTTGGGTTAGTAACTTTAGTCCATTTATATCTAGTTTAATTATTGATATTGTATTTCAGTCTACATCTTGCTTTTTTTTTTTTCCATTTGACCCATCTACTTTGTTCTTGTTTTTGTCTTTTAATATTTTCCTTTTAATTACTTGAGTATCTTTAGTATTCCATTTCATCTTCTCTGTTGGTGTTCTGTTAAATAACTTGGTTTTGTGATATACTACTTGCTCTGTTTTATTCAATGTATTTTGAACTTCATGTAATCTAGTTTGGATAATTTTTATGCCATTTTTTCAAGTCCAGGATGTCTTCTTTGGGAAAAGCTAGTCCCCAGCTAAGTCAATCCTTGTCAGAATACTGAAATACGTTGTTTCATCTGACTCTTCTTTGTGGTTTCTATTTTTCTTATTACTGCGTTATGTCATATATATTTACAGTAGTTCTTTTAAGTCTTTGTCTCATAATTCAGTCCTCCCTGTAACTTCTGACTCTGTTTTACTGACCAACTTTTTTCCCTATTATAGGTCATATTTTCAACTTTTTGCCTATTTAGTAATTATTGACTGAATACTGGACATCGTGAATATCATTGATCCTACTGTCTTCCTTTAATAGTTGGTTTTGCTCTGGCAAGATGTTAGTTTACTAGCAATCACTTTGATCTTTTTGAAACTTGATTTTAAGCTTTGTTAATACACATCTAAAGTAGTTTTATATCTCCTATAGTTTAATCTTTGTTCTAAGACATGGCATTTCAAAAGTGTCCATTGAGTTTACTGTCTGTTTGATGAAAGTCATTGAAACTGTAGGATCCAAAACATGTCTTAGTGGGTGCAAGCATGAGAGTTCAGATATTAGTTTAATTTATAGTTCCCTTATAGGTTTTTAGTCATGATTTTCTTTGTATGGCTTCATAGAGTATCATCAGTCTTTTAATGTTCAGTTTAATATTCATCCCAGAGATTAACTGAGTCACTTTAAAAAATTCTGAATGTATTTCCCTTCTATGTAGCCACCATTTATGGTATAGTGAAGTCACTCAGTCGTGTCTGACTCTTTGTGACCCCATGGACAATAGCCCACTGGACTCCTCTGTCCATGGGATTTTCCAGGCAAGAATACTGGAGTGGGTTGCCATTTCCTTCTCCAGGAGATCTTCCTGACCCAGGGATTGAACCTGGGTCTCCTGCATTGCAGGCAGACACTTTACCGTCTGAGCTGCTGCTAAGTCGCTTCAGTCATGTCGGACTCTGTGCGACCCGATAGATGGCAGCCCACCAGGCTCCCCCGGTGGGATTCTCCAGGCAAGAACACTGGAGTGGGTTGCCATTTCCTTCTCCATTACCGTCTGAGCACTGCCCTACAAATTCTAACCAGCTTCAGTTCAGTTCAGTTCAGTCGCTCAGTCGTGTCTGACTCTTTGCAACCCCATGAATCGCAGTGTGCCAGGCCTCCCTATCCATCACTATCTCGTGGACTTCACTTAAACTCATGTCCATCGAGTCGGTGATGCCATCCAGCCATCTTATCTCTGTTGTCCCCTTTTCCTCCTGCCCCCAATCCCTCCCAGCATCAGAATATTTTCCAGCTTAGCCTTCTTTATATCAGCAAGCCTTTACTGTGCTTAGACTTTCTCTGAGCTTTGGTCTGTACAGTGCTCCAGAAATAAAGCCTGGAAAAGGGAGGTAGGTTGTATTTCACTTTTTTTTTTTTTTTCATCTCAGAATTCCAGCTCTGTGCTGTCTGTTGCTCAATATTTGTGAAAAAAAAAATTTTAAAAATACTATATCTACTTTTCTCGGGGAAGGCAATGGCACCCCACCCCAGTACTCTTGCCTGGACAATCCCATGGACAGAGGAGCCTGGTAGGCTCCAGTCCATGGGGTTGCTAAGAGTCAGAGACGATTGAGCGACTTCACTTTCACTTTTCACTTTCATGCATTGGAGAAGGAAATGGCAACCCACTCCAGTATTCTTGCCTGGAGAATCCCAGGGACAGAGGAGCCTGGTGGGCTGCCATCTATGGGATCGCACAGAGTCGGACACGACTGAAGCGACTTAGCAGCAGCAGCAGCAGCATATCTAGTTTTCTAGGATTTTTTTCTTTTATTTTGCTTTTAAAGATAGTAGGGGTATAGAATGGATAAGCAATGGATAAGCAATGGATAAGCAAGCTGTGGTACATATACACAATGGAGTATTACTCAGCCATTAAAAAGAATACATTTGAATCAGTTCTAAGGAGGTGGATGGAACTGGAGCCTATTATACAGAGTGAAGTAAGCCAGAAACAAAAACACAAATACAGTATACTAACGCATATATATGGAATTTAGAAAGATGGTAAAAAATAACCCTATTTACGAGACAACAAAAGAGACACTGATGTATAGACCAGACTTTTGGACTCTGAGACCGGGAGAGGGTGAGATGATTGGGGAGAATAGCATTGAAATATGTATAATATTATATCTGAAATGTATTAATTGTTCAAACTAAACACTATCATGTTACAATTTGTTCATACTAGATGTTTGTAATGTTTCTGATAATCAATAAAAGAGATTCTTGATCAAAAAAAAAAAAAATAAAGATAGTAGGGGTAGTCCAGTGCCTGTTATTCAATCTTGACCAGAAGGTTACTGGTTAAACATGTCTAGGTTACTGTTTTTTGGGTTTATTTTACCTTATGTGCGACTTTATCATTGGGATTCTTATGGCTATGGCTTAATTTAATATACACTGCAATTTCTTTATATTATGCCATTTCCCAAAAATGTTTTATTGTTGAACTTTTGTGTTACATAACTTCATTATACCTCTCACCAAACTCCAGTGTTCTTCAGAACATAGGTTGGGAATCAGTGATTCAATTGCAAAGGTTATAGTCAGAATCTGTGCATTAGGAATGCACATTCACTCATTAAAATGAATGAAAAGTTTAAAATAAAAAATCACTTAGAAATTAATACCATTTAATTTCCACTTCATTTAGTAATTTATATTACTTCCTAATGACCTGCTTTACAAAAATAATAAAAATAGTAAGTAAGTAGCATAACAATTGCACAGACTTTTTTTTAATATAAATTTATTTATTTTAATTGGAGGTCAAAGACTTTTAACAAAGATTAAAACATGTGTTCTACTAAGGATGTTAATATGCTTTTTGAATCTTAAAAGTACTTACATTATTTTTTCCCCACATTCATCAATCTCCTTACATAAATTCTATTACGCTAGTAAATTTTAATTATACATAGCAGTGCTATCAAATACAGCTATCATGTTATGTATTCAATCCCAAGACCTTATTCTGAATATTGGTATGTATTTTCTGATCACTCCCTGTATCCCCTACCTCCCAGCCTCTGCCAAATATTTTTAAACTATCTGTTTCTACAGATTTGACTTTTTCTCTAGATTTTACTTATAAGTGGGATCACATAGTATTTGTCTTTCTCTGTCTGGGTATATCCACTTAGCATAATGCCCTCAAGATCCATCCATGTTTTAGCAAATGACATTTCCTTCTTTCTCATGGATGAATAAAATTCCATTACACACATACATCATATCCTCTTTGTGTGTTCAAAATTAAAGTCACATCTTCAACCTCTACTTTTAATTCTAGTTCTTTTGCTATTTCTACCACAGCTGGAGTTATTTCCTCCACTGAAACCTCTCAAAATCATCCATGAGGTTGGAATCAGCTTCTTCTAAACTCCTGTAAGTGTTGATATTTTGACATCTTCCCATGAATATGAAATGTCTTCTTAATGGCATCTAGAATGGTGGATCCTTTGCAGAAGCTTTTCAATTGACTTTGCCCAGATCCATCAGATGAAATACCACCTATGGCAACAATAGCCTTACAAAATGTTTTTCTTAAATAATAAGATTTGATAGTTAAATTTACTCCTTAATCCATGAGTTGCAGAATGGATGCTGTGTTGGCAAGCATGAAAACAATATGAATCTCTTTGTACATTTCCATCCAAGCTCTTGGGTGACCAGGTACACTGTCAATGAGCAGTAATACTTTGAGAGAAATCTTTCTTTTTTTTTTTCAGAACAGCAGTTATGATGTTTAGGACATTACCTTTATTCCCAGTTGGCTGAGAGATTTTAATCATAAATAAAATTTGAATTTTCTCAATTTTTTTCTGCATTTATTAAGCTAATTATAATTTTTATCCTTCATTTAGCTAATATGATGCATCACAATGATTAACTTCTGGATATTGAAGCATCTCCTTGCATCACTGGAATAAATTCAAATGAAACATGGTGTATGATCTTTTTTTGCTGATTTAAGTTTACTAATATTTTGTTGAGAATTTTTTCATCTATATCTATCAGGAATACTAGTCTACATTGTTCTTGTATCTCCCTATCTGCTTTTGGTATCAGGTGATACTGGCCTCATAAATGAGTTTAGTAGTGTGCCCTCCTCTTACATATTTTGGAACAGTTTAAGAAGGACAGATAGTAACTTCTGATTAAATATTTTGTAGAATTCATTCATGAAGGCATCTGGTCCTGGGCCTTACTTTGTTAACAAGCTGTTGATACAATTTAGCCTCCATATATTCTGGGTGGGCCAAAAAGTTCATTCAGTTTTTAAGTAAAAATAAAAGACATTTTTCATGTTCACCAAGCACTTTATTAAACAACATATTCATTAACAAAATAAATTTTTTTGGCCAACCCAATATTTATTGCTATGTTCAGATTTTCTACTCTTAATAATTCAGTCTTGAAAGAATATATATTTCTAGGAATTTATCCTTGGTGACTGCAGCCATGAAATTAAAAGACACTTACTCCTTGGAAGGAAAGTTATGACCAACCTAGATAGCATATTCAAAAGCAGAGACATTACTTTGCCAACAAAGGTCCGTCTAGTCAAGGCTATGGTTTTTCCTGTGGTCATGTATGGATGTGAGAGTTGGACTGTGAAGAAGGCTGAGTGCTGAAGAATGGATGCTTTTGAATTGTGGTATTGGAAAAGACTCTTGAGAGTCCCTTGGACTGCAAGGAGTTCCAACCAGTCCATTCTGAAGGAGATCAGCCCTGGGATTTCTTTGGAAGGAATGATGCTAAAGCTGAAACTCCAGTACTTTGGCCACCTCATGAGAAGAGTTGACTCATTGGAGAAGACTCTGATGCTGGGAGGGATTGAGGGCAGGAGGCGAAGGGGACGACAGAGGATGAGATGGCTGGATGGCATCACTGACTCGATGGACGTGAGTCTGAGTGAACTCCAGGAGTTAGTGATGGACAGGAAGGCCTGGGGTGCTGCGATTCATGGGGTCACAAAGAGTTGGACAAGACTGAGCAGCTGAACTGAACTGAACTGTTTTAGTATAACCACAGTCAATAAAAAAAGGTATAGTATAAACATTTTTTTTTTTTTTACTCAGTACTCCATTATACAAAATACACCTGATCCAAGTGATTCTGTCAATCACAGTACCTTGTCTCATGTATAGTCAGCTGGGCATGTGTCCCAGTCAGGAATAATCCATAGACTTACCACTGGCAAGTCCAAATAGAGCATTTTCCAGGATTGCTCTATGGGCACAGGAATAGAAAAGTGTTTTTTCTGTCTTACCTGCTAGAATTAGTAAGCTGGCAGGTTATGAATGGGGCTGACAGTGGATATCTGTCCTGCCATGTGGAGATAATGTATCTGCTGCATTAAAACAACATGAAGAGAAAACTGGATCTAAAAGATGGAGAGTACAACCCCATCATTTAAGCCTCTGAGTATAGCCATGTCTAAGCCAAATCCATGACTAAACTTTCCTGTTACATAAATCAATACATTCTGTGTTTTAAGACATTTTCAATCGAGTATAAATTCACACAGAAATTTCTGACTGATATAGAAAACAAAGAGAGACAAAATTTTAAATTTCATTCATGATTTAATTGTATTTATAAGGATACATCAGTAATTCTACTGTTGATATTTCATGGTGTAGTTTTTATATCCCTTTATGTTTTATTCTGTTCCAGGCATGTCTCTTGTAAGCAAGAATATTTTAAAATGTAATCTTATAATCTCTGACTTTTTAAAACTAAATTTAGTCTTCCACCTTTATTTGTTGATATATTGGACTTATTTTAGCATCTCATTTTACGTTTCTTATTTACTATCAGTTTATTTTTTTTTGACTTTTTTTGGTCCTTTTTCCTACATCTTGTTAGAACCTGGAACCATGAATCCTGGATCCATGACTTGAATCCAGCATTTTCACCCTTAACAACTAAATAATATTGCTTCCAGTGTGCCGAAGGATAGTAATTAGTGCCAGGCTTCTCTGTCCATGGACTTTTCCAGGCAAGAATATTGGAGAGGGTTGCCATCTCCTATTCCAGAGATTAAACCTTTGTCTCTGGCATCTCTTGCATTAACAGGTGGGCTTTTTTTTTTTTTTTTAACCATTAGTACCACCTGGGAAATACTGCTTTCAGGGTACAGAAAGAAAAGTATTTGCTTAAAACGTCTGCAGTGGGGATGGAAACTCAAGGATAAGCAAAAAAGATGGTATTATTTTGAATTGATTGAAATTAAAGAACAATTAATGTTAAAACTTAAAAACACAAAGGTATGTAGAATAAAATGATAGAATTCTTGTTTTGAGTGACTTGATGTGTGCTGTCCAGGGACCAGGATAACAGATACAGAGAGCAGGAGGATATTTTTAGCTGGGATGGCCATATATCATCCAGATGGAGATGTTCAGTAGGTAATTTGCTAGAAATTTTCCAGTTCAAAAATGCTGTCTGGGCTAGAATTACACAATGCATCATATCTAAATGTCTATGGAAGCCATGGACTTAGATAAGGACACTCAAAGGGACTGTGTAATAAAGGAAAGCCAGAGGAAAAGGATGGTATTATAGGTACACACAGAAGTCTATGACATAAAGTTTAAATACATTACTAGATACACAGCACTGAAAACAGCACCTCAGATAAAGTAAGAACTAAATAATGGTCAGCTGATGAGGATAATAATAATGATGATGATGAAAAATAACATCAACACACTTTTTTTTTTTTTTTCAGTTTGCAGGCCACTATATTAGGTCCAAGTCCAAAATCATCCTTTGAGAGCTAGTTCATTATTTACCTCATGCAATAAATATTCTCCAGCTCATTTTGAGCTAGGAATAAATATTGAGTTTGATATCCCAACTATGTTATGTTTCTAATGAAAAAGGGAATAAATACTAGCAAAGTGATGATAAAAAAATATTTGTATTTTTTTCTCTCACAGTAATTTCTCAGCATCTCCAACAGCTAATCTAACTCCTAAGGTTGCTGAAATAATCTTAGATAAATAGTGGGGAGTTTTATGTAGTAGCCATATAAATTTTCTTCTATACAAAGTAGAGTAATATTTATCTCTTGAGTTCATTTTTACATTTTTCATAAGTTCCACTGTATAATTTAGTCATGTTCAACTATAAGTGAAAAAGCACTTTTTTCCTCTTTTTCCCCCAAACACATCTTCACATAGTAAAGGTGAAATTTGTGCATCCCTCGGGATTTTATAAAAGAGAGAGGTGGAAGGAGAAGTTGAAAGGCAGAGTAAGTTCAAATTGTCAAGCCATTTGGTCTGTGTGAATTTTACCCAGGAGAATCACCCATTCTTATTGTCAAAAGCCAAGTGATCTTGGGAAGTAAGAAAGACAATTCAAAAGTGATGGGAAAATCCCAAGCCAAAGAGCAAAGCTGAATGATATTTTACAAGTTGTGAAACAGTTTTATTCCAATGGGCTTTTTAAAGAACAAGCTCCATGAAAATTGTAATAACACTGGAAGGCAATAGAATTTCCAAATTAATTTATATTTTCTTAAATTTATTTTTTACTTTTAAAAGATAAAACTTGATTAATACTATTTTAAGTACAAATGTAAATTATGTACACATTTAACACCCAGTCAGCTTCACTTCAGACAGTTTAATTTTCTTTCATAAATATTTCATCCAATTATGATATATTTTTCCTCATATTATTTTTTTAAAAATTGATTCTGAAATTAATGAAATAACAATGTAAAGATAATTTTAAGACAGCACCCCACTCTGGCATCCTCATGTGGTCATTAATTCCTGCTCTGAATTGTTTGTTGGAGTGAAAAAAATAAATATCATATTCATTATTCCTTGCAAAATTACTATTATATCCATTTTTCAGAAATAAAAATTTTAAGATCAAACAATAGCAGAATTAGGATTATATTGCTTTCAAAATTCAAGTAATTGTTAGTTTATTATATCAAATGAATGTATTACATCATTGAATGCCATGGTCTGAAGCTATCATCTGCTGCTGCTGCTGCTGCTAAGTCGCTTCAGTCGTGTCCGACTCTGTGCGACCCCATAGACGCCAGCCCACCAGGCTTCCTGTCCCTGGGATTCTCCAGGCAAGAACACTGGAGTGGGTTGCCATTTCCTTCTCCAATGCATGAAAGTGAAAAGTGACAGTGAAGTCACTCAGTCATGTCCGACTCTAGCGACTCCGTGGACTGCAACTCACCAGGCTCCTCCATCCATGGGATTTTCTAGGCAAAAGTACTGGAGTGGGGTGCTATTGCCTTCTCCGGAAGCTATCATCTAAACATTTATTAAACAGTATGGGATACTGAACTGTAATCAACAAATCACTAAAGACTCACTGTGAACAACTTTAAGTCAAAACTCCAAAGAGATCTAGTCAGAGCAGAGGCTTCACAGAATTGTGAGATTTACCTCCAAGAGCTCAACCAAGTTTCCATGGTAAACATGGTAGACGAATATTCTCCTGCTTCTGACAGAGAGGAGAAGGGAATCATTTGAAATACTTCAAAGCATTCTGCTCGTCTTAACAAGGCTTGCCCTAAGAGGGAACTAGTAAACCAAGGCTTGCCCTAAGAGGGAACTTGTAAACCAGAGCCTAATTTGCTGGGGTATTATGAGAATCTAAATGGGGAAAGGGAAAAACCCAACTCCAACCTGATTTAGCTTTCTTGTCCCACTGAAAGGGAGAGGAAAACAGACAAACAAAAGGGAGAAACAACATGTGAAGTTTACCTACAGAGAAACAGGTCCACCCAAAGACTGAGACTTAATCAACTAAAGGACAATAAAATGTCTCCATTGCCCTTACACTTCACCATCACATTAATAAACATTTATTTACAATAGCTCATTTTACCAAGTTCACCATGTCTGGTTCTCAAACAAAAATTAAAAGGCAAAAAATACAATCTGAAGAGACAGAGTAAGTATCTGAATCAAAGATGGCAGTGATGTTGAAATTGTCAGATTGGGAGTTTAAAATAACTATAATTAATTTGCTAGGGGCTCTAACATATAGAGTAGACAGCATGCAAGAATGTTAGGGATCAAAACCACTGTAACAGAAAAGAATGCCTATAATGGACTAGACAGAGCTGATGGAAAAAAATCTAAGCTACAACACTATAAATAGAACCCTGGAAAAAACCCCAAAGCAGAGAATGACGACTTAAAAGAAAACAACACAGAATATCCAAGGACTATGGTACAACTGCAAAAGGTATAACATATGCATAATGGGGATGCGAGAAAGAAGAAACAGAAGAAAATATTTGAAACAAATTGTCAGCACAGACCTTGGAAGTTCAAAGTACAGCAAGCAGGATAACTGTAATTTACATCTAGGCATATTATATTTAACCTACAGAAAATAAAATATAAAGAAAAAAATCCTGAAAGATCAAGGGAAAAAACATTTATAGAGAAGCAAAAATAAAGAGTGCTGCTACTGCTAAGTCACTTCAGTCATGTCCGACTGTGTGACCCCATAGACGGCAGCCCACCAGGCTCCCCCGTCCCTGGGATTCTCCAGGCAAAAACTCTGGAGTGGGTTGCCATTTCCTTCTCCAATGCATGAAAGTGAAAAAATAAAGTGAAGTTGCTCAGTCGTGTCCAACTCCTAGCGACCCCATGGACTGCAGCCTACCAGGCTCCTCCACCCGTGGGATTTTCCAGGTAAGAGTACTGGAGTGGGGTGCCATTGCCTTCTCTGAAAGAGTGTTACATCTTACTTTTCCTCGAAAACTGCAAGTAAGAGAGTAGTACAAAATGTTTAAAATGTTGAGACAAAAAAAATAACCAACCTAGAATCTGTACCATTTGAAATAGGCTTCATTCGGGGACAAAAAAAGAAGAACAAATTACTTTGAGGCTGTCACTTTGAGATTGTCACTGCATTGAGATTGGATGACTGAATCAGGTGTTTCTGACATGTGGTTGTTATGAGAAAAGATAGATTTATCATGAGTTCTGACTCACCTCAGTCCAGCTAGGTCATCTTTTCCATATAGAAATATTCCTTTTGGCATCTGTGTGACACCCAGACCATACTTGGTAAACTTCTGTGTTAATAACTTTTTAAACTTGACATATCTTTCACAAAATCTGGATGGTACTTTTTCTGTAAATAAAAAATACAATCAGAAGGAGAGGAGGCATAAAGTTACTGAATATCTTAAGATACTAACGTGTTTGACTTATTCCCATGACTAGAGCCCCCATATACTGACGTATTCAAACATAAACTCTCAGTTATGGATTTCTCTTATATGCAGTGCTAATTTTGTAACATAAAGAAGATAGGCAAACATGAAAGGGAATATGGAAGGAAAAGGTGGTCAAGATTGAATGTGATACCTTGTCACATTTCACCAGCTGAGTGCCACTTGCTTTAAGCCTCACCGAAAGCTGGTATAGTCAATCTTTCCAAGTTTATCTATTCTAGCATATGTGTAGTAGTAACATATTGTAGTTTTAATGTACCTTTCCTTAACCACCTATTATATTAAGCTCCTTGGCACATGTTTACTGGCTATTTATATAACTTCTTTCATGAAGTATTTATTCAAATGTTTGCTGCTTGATTTCATATAAAGAGATTTGATTTCTTATTACTTAAGTTTAATATTTCTTTGGACACTATGAATACAAGATCTCTGACAGATATAAGCACAGGCAATATTTTCTCAATCTATGGATTGTCTTTTTATTTAATTTATAGTAATTTTTGATAAATTTTTTAATTTTAAAGAAGTCAAGCTAATCAATTATTTTTCCTTTGTGGTTACTTCCTTTCAGGCTAAGAAATTTTTTTTATACCCAAAAGTTGTATAAATTTTCTCTTAGGTTTTTTCCTGGGTTTTTATATTTTTAGCTCTCATATTTAGAGCTATCATTCATTTTGAGTTAATTTTTATGAATGATAAAATTTTATTATTCTTTCAGTATAATATTCATAACATTCCAGCACCGTTTGTTGAAAGATTTTATTTCCTTGCTGAATTTCCTTTGCTCATTTGTAGAAAATGATAGGCTATATCTGTGCATGACTCTATCAGGACACTATCCTATCCCATTTTATTGATCTCTATATATCCTATCTGAAAACCACATTGTCTTCATTACCACAGCTTTATATTAAATACTGAATTCAGAAAATATGTCTTCCACATATATCTTCCTCTTTCAAGACTGAGCCTAGATTATGAGCACTGTCAAGACTGAACCACTCAATCTTGGAGGAAATGAGTCCTGAATATTCACTGGAAGGACTAATGTTGAAGCTGAAACTCCAATACTTTGGCCACCTGATATGATAAACTGACTCATTGGAAAAGAACCCAATGCTGGGAAAGATTGAATGCAGGAGGAGAAGGGGATGACAGAGGATGAGATGTTGGACCAACTTGATGGACATGATTTTGACTAAGCTCTGGGAGATGGTGAAGGACAGGGAGGCCTGGTGTGCTGCAGTCCATAGGGTTGCAAAAGTTGGACATGACTGAGCAACTGAACTGAACTGAACAGATCTATAGAAACAAGGAAACCCTAACAAATTCCTGCAACTCTGATATTGAAATTAATAAACTCATTCTTAAATTTGTATCAGTTCAGTTCACTCGCTCAATCATGTCTGACTCTTTGCAACCCCATGGACTACAGTCCACCAGGATTCCCTGTCCATCAACTCCTGGAGCTTGCTCAAACTCATGTCTATAGAGTCGGTGATGCCATCCAACCATCTTATTCTCTGTCGACCCCTTCTCCTCCTGCTTCCAATCTTTCCCAGAATTAGGGTCTTCTCCAAGGAGTCAGTTCTCATCAGGTAGCCAAAGTATTAGAGTTTCAACTTCAGTATCCATCCTCCCATTGAATATTCAGGACTGGTTTACTTTAAGATTGATTGGGTTGATTTCTTGCAGTCCAAGGAACTCTCAAGAGTCTTCAACACCACAGTTCAAAAGCATAAATTCTTTGGTGCTCAGCTTTCTTTATAGTCCAGCTCTCACATCCATACATGACTACTGGAAAAACAATAGTTTTAACTAGATGGACCGTTGTCAGCATGGTCATGTCTCTGCTTTTTAATATGCTATCTAGGTTGGTCATAGCTTTTCTTCCAAGGAGCAAGCGTCTTTTAATTTCATGGCTGCAGTCACCATCTTCAGTGATTTTGGAGCCCAGAAAAATAAAGTTTGACACTGTTTCCCCATCTATTGGTAAAGGAGTGATGGGACCAGATGCCATGATCTTCGTTTTCTGAATGTTGAGCTCTAAGCCAACTTTTTCACTCTCCTCTTTCACTTTCATCAAGAGGCTTTTTAGTTCCTCTTCACTTTCTGCCACTGAGGTGGTGTCATCTGCATATCTGAGGTTATTGATATTTCTCCCGGCAATCTTGATTCCAGCTTGTGCTTCTTCCAGCCCAGCATTTCTCATGACGTACTCTGCATATAAGTTAAACAAGCAGGGTGACAATATACAGCCTTGACAGTCTGTTGTTCCATGTCCAGTTCTAACTGTTGCTTCCTGATCTGCATATAGATTTCTCAAGAGGCAGATCAGGTGGTCTGGTATTCCCATCTCTTTCAGAATTTTCCACAGTTTATTGTGATCCACACAGTCGAAGGCTTTGGCATAGTCAATAAAGCAGAAATAGATCTTTTTCTGGAACTCTCTTACTTTTTTCATGATCCAGCAGATGTTGGCAATTTGATCTCTGTTTCCTCTGCTTTTTCTAAAACCAGCTTGAACATGAAGAAGTTCACAGTTCACATATTGCTGAAGCCTGGCTAGGAGAATTTTGAGCATTACTTTACTAGCCTGTGAGATGAGTGCAATTGTGCAGTAGTTTGAGCATTCTTTGGCATTGCTTTTCTTTGGGATTGGAATGAAGACTGACCTTTCCAGTCCTGTGGCCACTGATGAATTTTCCAAATTTGCTGGCATATTGAGTGCAGCACTTTCACAGCATCATCTTTCAGGATTTGAAATAGCTCCACTGGAATTCCACCACCTCCACTAGCTTTGTTCGTAGTGATGCTTTCTAAGGCCCACTTGACTTCACATTCCGGGATGTCTGGCTCTAGGTCAGTGATCACACCATCGTGATTATCTGGGACATGAAGATCATTTTTGTACAGTTCTTCTGTGTATTCTTGCCATCACTTCTTAATATCTTCTGTTTCTGTTAGGTCCATACCGTTTCTGTCCTTTATCGAGCCCATCTTTGCATGAAATGTTCCCTTGGTATCTCTGATTTTCTTGAAGAGATCTCTAGTCTTTCCCATTCTGTTGTTTTCCTCTATTTCTTTGCATTGATCACTGAAGAAGCCTTTATTATCTCTCCTTGCTATTCTTTGGAACTCTGCATCAGATGCTCATATCTTTCCTTTGCTCCTTTGCTTTTCGCTTCTCTTCTTTTCACAGCTATTTGTAAGGCCTCCTCAGACAGCCATTTTGCTTTTTTGCATTTCTTTTCCATAGGGATCGTCTTGATTCCTGTCTCCTGTAGAATGTCACAAACCTCATTCTGTAGTTCATCAGGCACTCTGTCTATCAGATCTAAGCCCTTAAATCTATTTCTCACTTCCACTGTATAATCATAAGGGATTTGATTCAGGTCATACCTGTATGGTCTAGAGGTTTTCCCTACTTTCTTCAATTTCAGTCTGAATTTGGCAATAAGGAGTTCATGGTCTGAGCCACAGGAGCCACAGCTCCTAGTCTTGTTCTTGCTGACTGTATAGAGCTTCTCCATCTTTGGCTGCAAGAATATAATCAATCTGACTAAGGGTAAATCGATACCTTTAAAAGTTTGCTTCTTTGTATGCCTGACAATCACATATAATTTCAACTATTTAGGCTCTCTTTAATATTCCTCAGCAACATTTTGTGACTTTTCTATTAAAAATGTTACTTTGCATATATTTTTGCTTATATCTGTTGCTTATAGTCTAGTAAACATTTTACATTTTTTAACATAATTTTGCTTACAAATATAATGTATTTGTGTATACTGGTCTTGTTTCATTTGACCTTGCTAATTTCACTATTTTCTTATTTTTATTATTAAATTTTAGCATTCTTATAGGTACACAGTCTATTTCTGCTTTATTAATGATGCCAAAGCCTTTGACTGTTTGGATCACAATTAACTGTGGAAAATTCTGAAAGAGATGGGAATACCTGACCATTTGACCTACATCTTGAGAAATCTGTATGCAGGTTAGGAAGCAACAGTTAGAACTGGACATGGAACAACAGATTAGTTCCAAATAGAGAAAGGAGTACATCAAGGCTGTATATTGTCACCCTGCTTATTTAACTTACATGCAGAGTACATCATGAGAAACGGTGGCCTGGATAAAGCAAAGGCTGGAATCAAGATTGCCGGGAGAAATATCAATAACTTGAGATATGCAGATGACACCACCCTTATGGTAGAAGTGTAGAAGAACTAAAGAGCCTCTTGATGAAAGTGAAAAATGAGAGTGAAAAAGTTGACTTAAAGCTCAACAATCAGAAAATGAAGATCATGGCATCTGGTCCTATTACTTCATGGCAAATAGATGAGGAAACAGTGGGAAAAGTGTCAGACTTTATTTTGGGGGGCTCCAAAATCACTGCAGATGGTGATTGCAGCCATGAAATTAAAAGACATTTACTCCTTGGAAGGAAAGTTATGATAAACCTAGAAAGTGAAAGTGAAAAGTGGAATTGCTCAGTCGTGTCTGACTCTTTGCAACCCCCTGGACGGTAGCCTACCAGGCTCCACAGTCCATGGGATTTTCCAGGCAAGAATTCTGAAATGGGCTGTCATTTCCTTCTCCCGGGGATCTTCCCAACCTAGTGATCGAACCTGGGTCTCTTGCATTGCAGACAGACCCTTTATTGTCTGAGCCGACAGCATGTTAAAAAGCAGAGGTGTTACTTTGCCAACAAAGGTCCATCTAGTCAAGGCTATGGTTTTTCCAGTAATCATGTATGGATGTGAGAGCTGGACTATAAAGAAAGCTGAGCACTGAAGAATCGATGCTTTTGAACTGTGGTGCTGTAGTAGACTCTTGAGAGTCTTTTGGACTGCAAGGAGATCCAATCAGTCCATCCAAAAGGAAGTCAGCCCTGAATATTCAGTGGAAGGACTAATGGTGAAACTCCAGTACTTTGGCCACCTGATGTGAAAAACTGACTCATTGGGAAAGACCCTGATGCTGGGAAAGATTGGGGGCAGAAGGAGAAGGGGACGACAGATGATGAGATGGTTGGATGGCATCACCAACACGATGGACAGGGAAGCCTAGCATGCTGCAGTCCATTGGGTCGCAAAGAGTCAGACACGACTGAGCGTCTGAACTGAACCAATGTACACAGTATTACTATGTGTAAATAAAGATAATTTTATTTATTGTATACCATTTTATCTATATCATGGTATATTCTATACCATTTAATCTTTTTTCCCCTTTAAACTGCACTCAGTAGAATCTCTAATATGATGTTAAGTATAAATGCCTTAGTTTAGTGAATTATACTGACTGATTTTCAAATATGAAAATAACTTTAAATTCCTATGACAAAGCTGTCTTAGTCATAATGTATGTTCCTTGTAATGAATGCTGGATGGAATTGCTAATATTGTGTTAAGATTTACCAGTGTTAATGAGGAATATTAACATTTTTATTGTAATACATATTAGCAGTTTTCTTGTAATGCATTCAATGGAATTTGAAAATGCCGCGAACATTGTATTTCATGAAAATGTTTATGTAAGAATTGTAATTTTTTATTTTTAAAAAACTAACAGAATTGACTAAGAAAGGAATTTTGTCCTGGATTTTTTTTTTCTTTCTTGGTGGTAATATTTAAAATTACTGTTACAAATCACTTAGTTAATACAAAGTAAAACAAGTTATTTCTTATGTAACTTTAGTTAATTTATGTCTTTCAAGAAATGTGTCCATTTTATCTAAGTTGTTAAGTTTGCTTAACTTTTTCACAATAATTCTAATTATCATTTCAATACTTATAGTTTCTCTTGTGATGTCCTACTTTTCAATTCTGTCACTGGTAATTTGTGGGTCTTTTCCTACTTTTCCTTTCACCAGTATGGCAGATTTTTATTAATTTTAATGATTCTTTCAAAGAAAGTGCTTTTGGTTTCATTGATTTTTCCCAGATTTTTCCTGCTATTTTATTGATTTCTAATGTTTTATTTATTTTCCTCTCTTTAGCTAAATGTAAATTTAATTTGTTCTTATTCAAACTCTTTAAGGTAAAAATTTAGACCATACAATTTCATATTATTCTTTTCTCAGTCTCCTCACTGAGGCATATTAAGTTTCCTATAAGCACTGTTTGGGCTACATCCACAAATTTTAATGTACAATATTCAATATCATAAAGTTCAAAGCATGTTCTAATTTCTCCTGTTATTTCTTTGATACACAGGTTATTTAGAAGTATTTTGTTCAGCTTCTAATTTTTCTGGCTTTTCTAAGATATTTTTTCATTGATTTCTAATTTAATTCTCTTGTGAAGACTGAATATTTTAGAATATTTCATTTCTTTTAATTTTATTGCAACTTGTTTTATGGTCCAGTATATGAACTCTCCTAGCCAGTGTTCCATTTACACTTGAGAAAAATGTGTACCCCCAAGCTGCTGGGTATAAATCTTTAGTAATATAAGTTAGAACATTTGGGTTGATAGTCTTGTACAAATTTATTTGCTTCTTTTCTCTGTGATTAGTTTACCAGTCTCTGAGAGAGAAAAAGTGAAATAATTCAGTCAAAATTGTAGATTTAAGTATTTTTTTCCTGTCAGCTTGACCCCATACAGTAGGTGCACATACATTCAGTATTGCTTTATCCTCTTAAAGAACTATTCATGTAGTCATTCTAAAATGATTAAAAGAACCACTGGTAAGGTCTAGAGAAATTCTACACTATGATTCATTTAGTTTCAATCCTAATGTATGGCCCTTTGGGCATCTCTACAAATGCCACTTATGTTCCATGAGGTTCCTCCAATCTGGTTAAACTCACCATTTTTTCAGTCCTATAAGTGTTCTGGAAGTTTTCCATCTTATGGCTCTATGGTAGTTGTATTTCCTTAATAGTTTTTCTTTGTCTGGCCTTGTGGATTCCTTCTGTGCATGCTTAATTTAGCATTCAGCCAGGGAATTGGAGTGACACTTGCAGATCTTTGGAGCTCTTTCTCTGAGTAGCTTTCTCTTTGTCAGTACTCTGCCTTCCAAATACGAGGTCTCTAAGCCTTGCTAATCTCCAATTTCTGTGTATTCAATTCAGCAAGATTATGAAGCCTTGCTTACGCCACTTCTCGTTGTGCCAGGGTCCAGTAATTAATTCCATTCAGAAAGCTAAGGAATTAAGAGGGTTCATCTGGTTTTTGGTTCTTTTCTCCCTACAGAGTCACAATTGTTTGCTGCCTACTCTCAAATGAATGGGTAACAAAGCTAGTAGTAAAGAACCTGTCTGCCAGTGAAGTAGATGCCAGAGGCGTGGGTTTGATCCTTGGGTCAGGAAAATCCCCTGGAGGAAGAGATGGCAACTCTCTCAAGTATTCTTGCCTGGAAAATCCTATGGACAAAGGAGACTGGCAAGCCACAGACCACAAAGCGTCAGACACGACTGAAGCAACTTAGCACTCAAATGAATAGAAATAGCTGTTTCATAAAAATTATCCAGTTTTAGGGCTGACTATAACTGGATAGCCACTTAGTATCATTACTTCATCATGGTTGAAAAGTGGAACCCCTATTCCATTTTGAAATACTGAAACCCCTATTCCTTTATATATATTTTCTAGGTTAAAATATATGTATCTTCTCATAACTTTTAGTCATTACTCTTCATTTTCCCTTTTGACATAAAATAAACTTTTCCTATACTTCTGCTACTTATTTACTTATCACAAACATTGCATTATATTACTTTACTTTATATTTTCACAAACAACACTGAAGTATGAAATAAGTAGTTCTGCTTCTATTAGTAATGTCAGCCAAGTACTAAAGCTAGTCATTTGTGTTCATCATTATACTCTAGCATGAGTTCAGTTCAGTCGCTCAATCGTGTCCTACTCTTAGTGACCCCATGAACCGCAGCATGCCAGGTCTCCCTGTCCATCACCAATGCCTGGAGCCTAGTCAAACTCATGTCCATCACTTCTGTGATGCCATCCAACCATCTCATCCTCTGTTGTCCCCTTCTCCTCCTGTCCTCAATCTTTCCCAGCATCAGGGTCTTTTCCAATGAGTTAGCTGTTTGCATCAGGTGACCAAAGTATTAGAGTTTCAGCTTCAACATCAGTCCTTCCAATGAACACCCAGGACTGATCTCCTTTAGGATGGACTGGTTGGATTTCCTTGTAGTCCAAGGGACTCTCAAGAGTCTTCTCCAACACCCCAGTTCAAAAACATCAGTTAACCCTTTTTAAAAAAGAATTTCAGAAGCCCTTTTTATTATGCTCTTAGTATTTTTAACTCTATTCTTGGCTGTTTATAACACTTTTGGTTCTTTAGTTTGTTTCATTATTTTATTAAAGAGTAACACATATTGATTAAAAATGAGAAGGATGATTATTGAAGTGGAGAGAACTCACAGTCCATATAACCTTTTCTCTTTTTCATTGGCATAATGTTTAAAGCCTTGTTTAGTCATATTTTATAAGATTTTTCAAAGTAGAAAGTAAATCTTGCCTAAGAGAAGAATTTTCCAGAAGAAATTTCTATTTCAAATTATAATATTATATTGCCATAATGAGAAACATCAATATTTAACAAAATTTCTTCTTTTTACATTTCAACCAAATGCCATTTGGAAAACCAAATGTGGTGATTCCCCTCCACATACTTTATTTTTTCCTTTTTTTCTTTATTTTTAATTTTTTTTAATTTAACTTTACAATACTGTATTGGTTTTTGCCATATATCAAAATGAATCTGACACAGGTATACATGTGTTCCCCATCCTGAACCCTCGTCCCTCCTCCCTCCCCATACCATCCCTCTGGGTCATCCCAGTGCACCAGCCCCAAGCATCCAGTATCCTGCATTGAACCTAGACTGGCGACATGTTTCATATATGATATTATACAAGTTTCAATGCCATTCTCCCAAATCATCCCACCCTCTCCCTCTCCCAGAGTCCAAAAGACTGTTCTAAACATCAATGTCTCTTTTGCTGTCATGTATACAGGGTTATGGAATGCAAAAATAGGAAGTCAAGAAACACCTGGAGTAACAGGCAAATTTGGCCTTGGAATATGGAATGAAGCAGGGCAAAGACTAATAGAATTTTGCCAAGAAAATGCACTAGTCATAGCAAATAGCCTCTTCCAACAACACAAGAGAAGACTCTATACATGGACATCACCAGATGGTCAACACCAAAATCAGATCGATTATATTCTTTGCAGCCAAAGATGGAGAAGCTCTATACAGTCAGCAAAAACAAGACCAGAAGCTGACTCTGACTCAGACCATGAACTCCTTATTGCCAAATTCAGACTGAAATTGAAGAAAGTAGGGAAAACCACTAGACCATTCAGGTATGACCTAAATCAAATCCCTTATGATTATACAGTGGAAGTGAGAAATAGATTTAAGGGCTTAGATCTGATAGATAGAGTGCCTGATGAACTATGGAATGAGGTTTGTGACATTGTACAGGAGACAGGGATCAAGACCATCCCCATGGAAAAGAAAGGCAAAAAAGCAAAATGGCTATCTGGGGAAGCCTTACAAATAGCTGTAAAAAGAAGAGAAGTGAAAAGCAAAGGAACAAAGGAAAGATATGAGCATCTGATGCAGAGTTCCAAAGAATAGCAAGGAGAGATAATAAAGGCTTCTTCAGTGATCAATGCAAAGAAATAGAGGAAAACAACAGAATGGGAAAGACTAGGGATCTCTTCAAGAAAATCAGAAATACCAAAGGAGCATTTCATGCAAAGATGGGCTCAATAAAGGACAGAAACGGTATGGACCTAACAGAAGCAGAAGATATTAAGAAGAGGTGGCAACAATACACAGAAGAAGAACTGTACAAAAAAGATCTTCACGACCCAGATAATCATGATGGTGTGATCACTGACCTAGAGCCAGACATCCTGGAATGTGAAGTCAAGTGGGCCTTAGAAAGCATCGCTACGAACAAAGCTAGTGGAGGTGATGGAATTCCAGTTGAGCTATTTCAAATCCTGAATGATGATGCTGTGAAAGTGCTGCACTCAATATGCCAGCAAATCTGGAAAACTCAGCAGTGGCCACAAGATTGGAAAAGGTCAGTTTTCATCCCAATCCCAAAGAAGGGCAATGCCAAAGAATCCTCAAACTACCGCACAATTGCACTCATCTCACACGCTAGTAAAGTAATGCTCAAAATTCTCCAAGCCAGGCTTCAGCAATATGTGAACCGTGAACTTCCTGATGTTCAAGCTGGTTTTAGAAAAGGCAGAGGAACCAGAGATCAAATTGCCAACATCCGCTAGATCATGGAAAAAACAAGAGAGTTCCAGAAAAAACATCTATTTCTGCATTATTGACTATGCCAAAGCCTTTGACTGTGTGGATCACAAAAGACTGGAAAATTCTTAAGAGATGGGAATACCAGACCACCTGATCTGCCTCCTGAGAAATTTGTATGCAGGTCAGGAAGCAACAGTTAGAACTGGACATGGAACAACAGACTGGTTCCAAATAGGAAAAGGAGTACGTCAAGGCTGTATATTGTCACTCTGTTTATTTAACTTATATGCAGAGTACATCATGAGAAACGCTGGACTGGAAGAAACACAAGTTGGAATCAAGATTGCTGGGAGAAATATCAATAACCTCAGATATGCAGATGACACCACCCTTATGGTAGAAAGTGAAGAGAAACTAAAAAGCCTCTTGATGAAAGTGAAAGTGGAGAGTGAAAAGGTTGGCTTAAAACTCCACATTCAGAAAACGAAGATCATGGCATCTGGTCCCATCATTTCATGGGAAATAGATGGAGAAACAATGGAAACAGTGTCAGACTTTATTTTTCTGGGCTCCAAAATCACTGCAGATGGTGACTGCAGCCATGAAATTAAAAGACGCTTACTCCTTGGAAGGAAGGTTATGACCAACCTAGATGGCATATTCAAAAGCAGAGACATTACTTTGCCAACAAAGGTTTGCCTAGTCAAGGCTATGGTCTTTCCTGTGGTCATGTATGGATGTGAGAGCTGGACTGTGAAGAAGGCTGAGTGCCAAAGAATTGATGCTTTTGAACTGTGGTGTTGGAGAAGACTCTGGAGAGTCCCTTGGACTGCAAGGAGATCCAGCCAGTCCATTCTGAAGGAGATCAGCCCTGGGATTTCTTTGGAAGGAATGATGCTAAAGCTGAAACTCCAGTACTTTGGCCACCTCATGCAAAGTGTTGACTCATTGGAGAAGACTCTGATGCTGGGAGGGATCGGGGGCGGGAGGACAAGGGGACGACAGAGGATGAGATGGCTGGATGGCATCACTGACTTGATGGATGTGAGTCTGAGTGACCTCCAGGAGTTGGTGATGGACAGGGAGGCCTGGCGTGCTGTGATTCATGGGGTGGCAAAGAGTTGGACACGACTGAGTGACTGATCTGATCTGATCTGATACAGGGTTATTGTTACCATCTTTCTAGATTCCATATATATGCATTAGTATACTGTATTTGTGTTTTTCTTTCTGGCTTACTTCACTCTGTATAATAGGCTCCAGTTTCATCCACCTCATTAGAACTGACTCAAATGTATTCTTTTTAATGGCTGAGTAATATTCCATTGTGTATATGTACCACAGCTTTCTTATCCATTCATCTGCTGAGGTACATCTAGGTTGCTTCCATGTCCTGGCTATTATAAACAGTGCTGTGATGAACATTGTGGTACATGTGTCTCTTTCAATTCTGGTTTCCTCAGTCTGTATGCCCAGCAGTGGGATTGCTGTATCATAAGGCAGTTCTATTTCCAGTTTTTAAGTAATCTTCACACTGTTCTCCATAGTGGCTGTACTAGTTTGCATTCCCACCAACAGTGTAAGAGGATTCCCTTTTCTCCACACCCTCTCCAGCATTTATTGCTTGTACACTTTTGGATCGCAGCCATTCTGACTGGCATGAAATGCTACCTCATAGTGGTTTTGATTTGCATTTCTGAGAGCTGGTGATGGATAGGGAGGCCTGGCGTGCTGCAGTTCCTGGGGTCGCAAAGAGTCGAACACGACTGAGAGACTGATCTGATAATGAGTGATGTTGAGCATCTTTTCATGTGTTTGTTAGCCATCTGTATGTCTTTGGAGAAATGTCTATTTAGTTCTTTGGCCCATTTTTTGATTGGGTCATTTATTTTTCTGGAATTGAGCTGTAGGATTTGCTTGTATATTTTTGAGATTAGTTGTTTGTTGCTTCATTTGCTAAGATTTTCTCCCATTCTGAAGGCTGTCTTTTCACCTTGCTTATAGTTTCTTTTGCTGTGAAAAAACTTTTAAGTGGCTAATAGATGGAGCAATATACCATGTTCATGGATTGGAAGAATCAATATAGTGAAAATGAGTATACTACCCAAAGCAATTTATAGATTCAATGCAATACCTATCAAGCTACCAACTGTATTCTTCACTGAGCTAGAACAAATAATTTCATAATTTGTATGGAAATACAAAAAAACTCGAACAGCCAAAGCTATGTTGAGAAAGAGGAATGGAACTGGAGGAATCAACCTGCCTGACTTCAGGCTCTACTACAAAGCCACAGTCATCAAGACAGTATGGTACTGGCACAATGACAGAAATATAGATCAATGGAATAAAATCGAAAGCCCAGAGATAAATCCACACACATATGGACATCTTATCTTTGACAAAGGAGGCAAGAATATACAATGTGAATAGACAATCTCTTTCACAAGTGATGCTGGGAAAACTGGTCAACCACTTGTAAAAGAATGAAACTAGGGCACTTTCTAACACCATACACAAAAATAAACTCAAAATGGATTAAAGAGCTAAATGTAAGACCAGAAACCATAAAACTCCTAGAGGAAAACATAGGCAAAACACTCTCTGACATACATCACAGCAGGATCCTCTATGATCCACCTCCCTCCACATTCTTAAAGAATATATATATATATATTTTTTGGTTGGTTGGTGTTTTTTTAATTTTTAATTGAAGGATAATTACTTTATAATATTGTTTCCATTTCTACCATACATCAACAAAAATTAGCCATAAGTGTATATATTTCTGCTCTGTCTTTAACCTTTGTCCCACTTCCCACCCTGTATCATCCCTCTAGTTTGTTACAGAGCCCCAGTTTAAGTTCCTTGAATCACATAACCAGTTTCTTTGACTATCTATTCTTGATATGGCCAATTATATCAGGTGAAATTTCCCTAAATAGTGATTTTTTTCAGAATACCTGTGTAAAGCTGGAGTATACTGCTGCTGCTGCTGCTGCTGAGTCACTTCAGTCGTGTCCAACTCTGTGCGACCCCAGAGATGGCAGCCCACCAGACTCCCACCTCCCTGGGATTCTCCAGGCAAGAACACTGGGGTGGGTTGCCATTTCCTTCTCTAATGCATGAATGTGAAAGTGAAGTCGCTCAGTCGTGTCTGACTCTTAGTAACCCCATGGACTGCAGCCCACCTGGCTCCTCCATCCATGGGATTTTCCAGGCAAGAGTGCTGGAGTGGGGGTGCCATTGCCTTCTCCATGGAGTATACTAGCTCTTTTAAAAAGTAACTTTTCCTTTCTTTAGTTATTTATGATTATTCACATCTCCATTGCCTGGATTGTATCTCTAAAAGTATAAATATTTTATGGTAACCTCATTCATAAAAAATCCACTCACTTATGTGAAGACACAAGCAACAATAAAACAATAATATTTGTTAAGAATTATTTTACATTTTATGTTAGTTCAGTTCAGTTGCTCAGCTGTGTCCAACTCTTTCCAACCCCATGGACTCAAGCACGTCAGGCCTATATATGACCAACTCTGAGAGATAGCTCAAACTCGTGTCCATCGAGTCAGTGATGCCATCCAACCACTTCATCCTTTGTCATCCCCTTCTTCTCCTGCTTTCAGTCTTCCCCAGCATCAGGGCCTTTTCAAATGAGTCAGTTCTTTGATCAGGTGGCCAAAGTATTGGAACTTCAGCTTCAGCATCAGTCATTTCAATGCATGTTCAGGACTGGTTTCCTTTAAGATTGACTGGTTGGAACTCTTTGTAGTCCAAGGGACTCTCAAGAGTCTTCTCCAACACCACAGTTCAAAAGCATCAATTCTTTGGTGCTTAGTTTTCTTTATAGTCCAACTCTCATGTTCATACATGACTACTGGAAAAACCATAGCCTTGACTAGAGGGGCCTTTGTTGGCAAAGTAATGTCTCTGCTTTTAAATATGCTGTCTAGGTTGGTCACAGCTTTTATTCCAAGGAGCAAGCTAATTTCATGGCTGCCAGTCACCAATTGCAGTGATTTTGAAGCCTCCAAATAAACAAAGTCTGTCACTGTTTCCATTGTTTCCCCATCTATTTGCCATGAAGTGATGGGAGATGCCAGAAGGAATATCAATAACCTCAGATATGCCGATGACACCACCCTTAGGTCAGAAAGCAAAAAAGAGTAATTTGAAGACTGAGTTACACAAAGTAGATCTCAAAGCGGGAGATGTTATTGGAGAAATAAAATTACAATGTTTCTGACATTTGTTCATAAAGATGTTTCCTAAGCCCCACTTGACTTTGCACTCTAGGATGTCTGGCTCTAGGTAAGTGATCACACCATCTCGGTTAGCTGGGTCGTGAATATCTTTTTTGTATAGTTCTTCTGTGTATTGTTGCCACCTCTTCTTAGTATCTTCTGCTTCTGTTAGGTCCATAACATTTCTGTCCTTCATTGTACTCACCTTTGCATGAAATGTTCCCTTGGTATCTCTAATTTTCTTGAAGAGATCTCTAGTCTTTCCCATTCTATTGCTTTCCTTTATTTCTTTGCATTCATCACTGAAGAAGGCTTTCTTATCTCTCCTTGCCATTCTTTGGAACTCTGCATTCAAATAGGTATACCTTTCCTTTTCTCCTTTGCCTTTTGCTTCTCTTTTCTCAGCTAACAGTAAGGCTTCGTCAGACAACCTTTTTGCCTTTTTGCGTTTCTTTTCCTTGGGGATAGTCTTGATCACTGTGTCCTGTATAGTGTCACGAACCTCCATTCATAATTCTTCAGGCACTCCATCAGATCTATTTTTGGTCACTTCCACTGTGTAATCTTAAGGGATTTGATTTAGGTCATACCTCAATGGTCTAGTGGTTTTTCCTGCTTTCATCTGTTTGAGTCTGAATTTGGCAATAAGGAGTTCATGATCTGAGCCACAGTCAGCTCCTGGGCTTGTTTGTGCTGACTGTATAGAGCTTCTGCATCTTTGGTTGCAAAGAATAGAATCAATTTGATTTCAGTATTGACCATCTGGTGTTGTCCATGTGTAGAGCATTCTCTTTGTATTGTTGGAAGATGGTGTTTGCTATAACCAGTGTTAAGTACTTTACATACACCACAAATTTAAGTCAATGTTCTATTTATTTGTTGCTTTCTTCCTCCTTTTCTGGTGAAATAAAGATCTTGCTTAAGAGTATCTTCTGTGCTATAATCACATTTAGTAATGCAAACATCTACATTATGGCCATAACTAAAACCTGATTTTACTTCCTCTCTCTTCCATTTCAATACATGGACTTTAAATATTCACTAGTGTTTCAGCATTTTGGAACTCTGTAACCTTAAGATCTATAGAACTTCAATTTTTTTTCTTCAAAATTAGACCCTGTTATAGGACCCAGTTGAGAGAATAGACTCTCTCTCTCTCATCTGTACACACACACTCCCACACACACTTTGTGTATCTACAAGATAGCACCTTTTGACTTACCACAATAACCAAAAGTGTACATTGAGAAGATGCTGAATTTGCTTTGACAGGATTGTTTGGTTACGAATAAAGTGGAACACTGATTTGAGAAGTCCAGAAAAAAATTGGATGGGCCTGAAGCTTCCGAAGACAACTAAAGCTATACATCTATATGTGAATTAATCTGTTAGCAGAAAATTTATGAGTTTGTTTTCCTTTTTCACTTGAAGATGTGTTTTCTTTACTGACACAATCATTGCCATTTTTAATTTCTGTGATAGGTGAAGAGATATACAAGTAATAAAAATACATGATAGTGGAGTGGGTTATATTTGGGATTATTTTGTACCAAATGTGATGCTAATGTCTTCTACCTTATTCAATCATAAACAGAATCTGAGCTTCTGTATACAGAAAAATAACATCACATGAGGTAATTATAATGGTTTTCAGTTGATCACAGCTAGAATTTTAAATGCATTTATCTGAAGACTTATACATTTGTTTTAATTAAAGCAAATGTCAGAAACATTGTAATTTTATTTCTCCAATAACATCTCCCGCTTTGAGATCTACTTTGTGTAACTCAGTCTTCAAATTACTCTCTTTTTCTGTTTCTAGTCATTATTCTTAAGGAATTTAGATCCTTTATAACTGGTGTTTAACTCACTATGCAATTTTAAAGGCTCTTATATGTTTTCTGAGACAGAAGCTTAAGTATTATACAAATTAATACTTTTTCTCTGCATAAATTTTTGAATCACTACCAAAAATATGCATTGACAAATACCTCTATACAACAGGATAAAACTGTGAGTTTCTCTCCAGTGTTCCACTTGGAGGAAGTAGACTCAATTGGTTTAAGAGTTTTTTTTTTTTTTTTCCCTCCACTGTATCAGACTCTCCTGAGAAGACACTAGTAGAAAGTAAGTTTAAAAAAGCAGGAATGACTCTCTAGTTGCAGTGTATGGGCTTACTGCAGTGGCTCCTCTTGTTGAAGAATATATGCTCCAGAGCAGAGACTCAGTAATTGTGGTGCACAGGGTTAGTTAAGTCTGGAGGCATGTAGGATCTTCCTGGCCCAGGGACAGAACTTATGTCTCCTGCATTGGCAGGCAGATTCTTTATCATCAAGCCACTGGGGAAGCCCTGAATTTCTATCTTTTAATTGCATTTTTTTTTTGAAAAATTTTCTTTATTACAAAAACTGCTGAATGGTGGCACTGTTTTCATTCTTTATTATGTCTATTAATGAGGGGCTAGTAATCAAGAATATGATACAGATGATATTGGCAAAGGTGAGTCCTTATAAAAGTTTGTGAAGATCCTGCTTTATTAATGGAACTACTAGAATTTTCTAAACTAGGAAGTTAATTGTGGATATTATTATCTTTCCTTTCTACAAGCACTGTGAACCATTTGTATTAGGAGTTGAAAATGCATCTTACTTCACCAAAGCTAAGTTTCTTCTGTATTAAATAATTTGCTTATGGGAGATATAGAGGAAAGTATTTGTTTACAAGTAAAATACTGTAGTGATTCAGAAGATTCCACCCCTGTTCTTCCCTTTACTTGTAGCAAAGACCTTTTAATTTCTAAGTTAAAAGAAGCTTAAAGGACGTCAACACTGATTTAAATGTTCATTAAGTCATAGCAAGATTCCCTTTCTTGGTGTTCACGGTGGAATTTTAGCCAGGAGACAGTAAGTGAACCTTGGCTATTTAAAAGGGGGTGGGGACTAACAACTAGACTTAAACCAATTTTGCCCAATTTGACTGTGTACTTATAATTTCGCTCTGCAAGGTTATTTATCCCAAACTATTACTAATATAACTTTGAGCAGATAAATAAGGAATGCATTTTCCTTTCAGTTTTACCTTTGCTGGATTTGTGTTCAGTGACACAGCAGTAAGTAGCATATCCAGCCACAAGCTGATACCTGGGAGCTGAGTGCAGGGAGCCAAGAAGAGACCAAACATGATGAAAGCTGTTGCTTTCTTCTTTCCAGGTAAGGGTCCCTGGGTGTTCTTCCATGGAACCTCCTTAGCCAGCTGTTCCTCTTAACTATCTCTCCCTCTACATCCAGCTCAGGACAAGAGTGATGCATTAACAGCGCAGTGCTGGGAACACCATAGTGTGCCTGATGGTGTGCAGAAAGCCTTCTCCTCACATGCTTTTGCTGTGCAGTTGATTTTTTAACAAAGGACTAGAAAGGAAAATGTGGATGTCAGTGAAAGAGAAGAGCAGGGGGTGAAAGACCACTTTGTAGCAAATGAATTACATTCAAAGTCAATTTTTAACTAATTCTTCCTGTGGCTATTAAAAGAGCTAGCATTACATAGAGTCACAAACCAATCCCTAGAAAATGAGTATCAGTTAGAGACTCACTTCGGGGCAGAAAGTATCCTCTTTAGAGAAAATCATTCTTGAAGTCCGTATATTAAGTTTGTTCTCACTATTCTTAGGCAGGTTTAAAAAAATATAGCAGAAAAGAAAGATAAACGGTTGGATTTATCCATTTTAAAGAGACCATAAATTGACCTCCTGCTGATGACAAAGTACTCGTTCGAGGAAAAAACAAACTGAAAAAAATCCACAAAGAAACCCTTCACAGCCAACAATAGAGATGGCTTCAGTTCAATTTCCCTTCATATAGAGGATCCTGATTTGTATTTTAGTCCCATAAAACATTTATTAGGAGAAAATTCAGGAATATTATCAAATCACCAAAAAGTAAAAGCCTAATACATGTGGGCACAAAACATTTTTGTAACTCCTTTGGCATATGAGCTAGCAGTAATGTAAAATTTCTTGTTTACTCCTTTATTCATTCAATCCTTCCTTCTTCCTCCCCTTCCATATCCCCTCTCTTCTTTTCTTCATTTTTTCCCTGTCTTACTTCCTTCTGTGCTTCCTTTTTTATGAAAGGCCCTATTCCAAAAGGTGGGAAGTGATATGGAAAGCTAAGTATTTTTTCCTTAAAGAACTTAGACGAATAATTTCATTTATTAGCCTTCACTTTTAACATACGGTCTTAGATCCTTAATTCTACTGCAGTATACAATGACCACTACTACTTTAATTGTACCAGTAAGGAGAGTCTCAGAAAAGTGCCTTTATTGCCAGTTATCTAGTCTGTGTATTAGCTGCATTGTAGAAACTTCTTGGAGGTGACCTCTTCGAGATACACATATCTTGTCATCAACAATCCATAGGAGAGTTTGAAATGGGGTGTGAGAACTTGCTAAGTTTTACTTGGCATCTTGGGAGACACCATTATCATGAACCCTTGAATTTACTGTCTTCATAGACAACTTGCTATGGGAAAGGGGGACTTGGAGTTAACTCAGCAGCTTCTGCAAATGAATGTTCCATGAGAGGATTACTGCAGACCCCAAGAGGGGACATTATTCTTGCTCTTCATTAGAAAGGGTGAGAAAAAGCTGTCCTTTGTGTTCCTGGATAGGCAGACTTTATTCCAGTAGGAGTTTTTCTGTAGAATTCAATTCTCTAAAATTCTTAGTGCTCCCAAAGTCAGATTTGTCTTTAATAGAAATGGGATAAGGGGAATCTGAAAATGTCAAGTACAGAGTTTTATTTTTCAAGGAGACTATGGGTTTACAAATTGGGAGGGGAAAAAATCCTTTAAAACAAAATGAAAGTGCGATTTTAAAAGTCTTATGCATTGCAATTTGACAATATTCACTAACTGATAATGCCACCCACTTGACTAATTTACCAATTTAAAGTTATTTTGTAATCTCCCTGTGAGCCACCCAACATAAGTTTTCTGTGTTAAAGTGTGTATGTCTGTATGTGTATGTCCATGGATGTGTTATTACTGCTCTACAGCAGCAAATAACCTCCCACAATGTTTAAGAAACTATAAACTAACAACTCATTCCTTCCTTATTTCTTTCAGTAACAATGATATTTCTGTAGAGGTAATTTTTTTTCAAAGTTAAATTTCAGTGCAATGTGTGGGTAAACAAAATGCAACTGAATTTTCAAAAGTCTATAAATAATTTAAAAAAAATAATTGAAAACAGGAAATACAGATGAAATTGTTGGAAGTATTTGAATTTTAAAAGACTGGAAATGAAATCTGAGGAGAAAAAGACTCAGTATTTGATAATAAAAGTATTTAAAATTGACACAACCTGATTTAGTTATCTATTTAAACTTGGGAGTTTAAAGTGAATACACGCAGAAACCAATATAAAATAATTCTGTCTTTTTCTACCACTTGAAATATGCTTATAAAAGTGAATCATAAATGCAAAATCAGTTCAGTTCAGTCGCTCAGTCCTGTCCACCTCTTTGGAACCCCATGGACTGCAGCACACCAGGCCTTCCTGTCCATCACCAACTCCCAGAGCTTGCTCAAACTTCATGTCCATTGAGTTGGTGATGCCATCCAACCATCTCATTCTCTATCATCCCCTTCTCCTCCCGCCTTCAATCTTTCCCAGGATCAGGATCTTTTCTAAGGAGTCAGTTCTTCACATCAGGTGGCCAAAGTATTGGAGCTTCAGCTTCATCAGTCCTTCCAATGAATATTCAGGACTGCTTTCCTTTAAGATGGACTGGTTGGATCTTCTTGCAGTCCAAGAGACTCTCAAGAGTCTTCTCCAACACCACAGTTCAAAAGCATCAATTCTTTGGTGCTCAGCTTTCTTTATAGTCCAACTCTCACATCCATACATAACTACTGGAAAAATCGTAGCTTCGACTAAATGGACCTTTGTTGGCAATGTAATGTATCTGCTTTTTAATATGCTGTCTAGGTTGGTCACAGCTTTTCTTCCAAGGAGCAAGCATCTTTTAATTTCATAGCTGCAGTTACCATCTGCAGTGATTTTTGGAGCCAAGAAAATAAAGTCTGTCATTGTTTGAAACACTGTTTTCCCACCTATTTGCCATGAAGTGATGGGACCGGATGCCATGAAGTGATGGGACTGGATGCTATGATCTTTATTTTTTGAATGTTGAGTTTTAAGCCAGTTTTTTCACTCTCCTCTTTCACTTTCATCAAGAGGCTATTAAGCTTCTTACATTTTGTAATTTTAAAATACCTAATTTATTAGACATGTCTTATAGGTACTAATTACAGAAAGAGATTTTGATTAGGACTTCTATTTAAACCTAAGATAGATATTGTATTGAGTGTTAACCTAAGATGGATATTTTACTGAGTGCTAAACTCAAATCAATCGTATCATTGTTATTTTCTTTGCAATATCTGTAAAAGTAGAAAAATTATTAATATAAAGCACAGCATTTAAAAAATTTTCCAGTATCAGTCTCTATCAAATAAATAATTACAAATTATCTACTCATCATCGTGTTAGACATGGCCCTTTCCAAAAGACCTATATAAATCCTACGCTCTAGGGATTTAGAAGAGGTGACTGTCATATTAATTTGGCCCTTTTTGTATACCACTGAATATTTTTAGAACTTTATAGAACATATGGCTTGTGGTTAAAAGTAAAATAAAAACCTTTTATAAGGTCTATGAAAAGTTGTAAGGTAACATCCTGGCTCTGTGTGAACAATTCTAAGAGTGGAGAATTCATTGCAAAATGAGGAAAACTGATCCTTCCAAAGAATGGTCTGAGAAGTCTCTCTCATCTTTTAACCAATGGGACAAAGATTATCTCCTAAAGCAATCATGACAAATTCCCCACGTCTTGTTAGCTCTTAGATTATTTGAAGCCACTTGTCCTAATTTGCTTCCTTAAATTTCCACAGGTATCCTGTAATTTAAGTAATCTATTATTACATTTCTTCTTATATTATGGTAGTTATTACTTTCAAACCTTCTAGCCCATTAGTTGGAGTAAGCTAAAGTGCTTATCTTTTGATCTTTTTCCATCATGTAACTTGCTAGCACTTTTAGAAATTTCTATACTTCTCTGTTCTATGTTCTTTCTCTTCACTGCCCACCTTTTTCTCTCTTCTTAAAGCTCTTTGACCTTTGTCATATTACTTTAAGCCTGGTATCCATAGGATTAGAAGCTTGGCTGGTACTGTTTCTTCCCTTCTTGGACTCAATTTCAACCTCTAAACAGTTTTGGGTCACTATTCCAAGATATTCCATGCATATCTGTAGTCTGAAGTTGCACACCAAGCTGGTTACAAATATCTACTCAAATCAGAGTTCAGGCATGCCAGCTTTCTCAGGGAGACTTTTGAATAATTATTTCATGAGTTCCATGTTCCAAAGCTGCCATTTTGTCTCTGTCTCAAGCCTTAACAGAATGGTGGCTTAGGGATGCTGAGATTTCATATCTGTGGGAAACTATGGTGAATTCAAGTACAGTAGAGAGGCTTTATTGTTAAACTGGTGAGTATACCTCTTCTGATTGCCCACTGACAGTCTTAGCCTCATACTTTACTCCTCACAGAAGCTTTTCAATTAAAAAGTTCATCTCCAGGTTCTTAACAAATTCATGCGTAAAACATTTTCCTTTAAGGGCTGGGGATCTAATTCAATGCAAATTTCAAACTGAAGAGTATGCTCCAACCACTGATGCCATTATTGCTGCTAAATGTAGGAAATCACCAGTGCTGGAGATTTTCCTTACAAAAGAATGAACTGTAAGTTTTCAGGGAGCCAGTATGCACTGACTTCTTGAGTGGATAATGTCTTTCTTTTAGCTGAGAAGGTTGGATTATTGCTACAAGATTATTGGAACACTCATTCTAGCAGCACAGGGATCTATTCCTGTGGCCCTACTCAGATTGGAATGTACATAAAGCAAAGTGGATAATCCTATGGACACAGGAATCTGGTGGGCTACAGTCCAAAGGGTCTGCAAAGATTAAGACACGACTGAGCACACACACAGGAATGAGAATATAATAACTGATATCTGTATTTTTGTTTCAAGGTCTTTAAATGAACTGTACACGATAAACTTTTGTGAGTTCCTGTAATGCCTAACTTTTCTAAGCAGATGCCTTAGTTCTAGGTAAAGGCTGCTGATAAGATTATATCTTTTTGAGATTTCTACCATTGACTAAATCTTACACATTCAGTGCATGAAGGGCTTAACTCAATGGGGATATCTAATAGTCCTTCCCTTCTAACTCCCTATAGTACCTAATAGAACTTTGATCTTTGAGGTTCTACTCTCAGACTGAAGTTATTAGAGACTTAACACAATTGCTGACTTTGAGAATCAAGCTGTAGTACATTGGATCCAGATTTCCACCTGACCTAAAACTGAGACCATATGGAGAACCTAAAACTGAGACCATATGGAGAAACACTGCTGACACTCTGCCACAGGTAGAGGTAGGAGTTTGTGTCCATGACATTCATCCCATCCAACTATGTACAGTAAAATCCATTAAAAGGCATGTCATTTATTTCCCATTGTGCCTCTTTCCCATCCCATGGCCTCTTCTAGTCAGAAGTCTACTAATTCAGATCTCACTTCCATTTACAGCTGTATGTTTAGACTGTTGCTTGATATTTTTGGTCACATCACCCCATGGGATGATAGATTAAACTTGTGGAAAACTAAACCAGTCAGTACTCTTTTGTGTAACTTTCTATTAATTCAGGTCTTCATACATCCTGTACTTGTCATTTTTTTCTTTTTTAAGTAAAGAACTTTTACATGTATCATTGGTCTAGAAGGAGGTATTTGGAAACTGGACTCAGAGACATATAAGCCAATTTTTCCATATTCCCCCTCTGTTTACATTTTGTTAGCTATGTTCATTTTCCCTTTACATTTAATTTATTCTTTTACCAATAAAATTTGTTTTCCCCATGTTTCAGATTTACATAAAAGATAGTTCAGTTCAGTTCATTCGCTCAGTCGTGTCTGATTCTTTGTGACCCCAAGAATCACAGCATGCCAGTAAAAGATAGTACTTGAAATTAATTAGAGAAGAAATCTTCAATTGTATTGTGAGAAATAAAAATAAAGAATAACACAAAGTTCTTTTGGTCATCCAAATTAAGATGAAGTTTGATGTAAAATGTCAAAACCAATTCTACATAGCCCTGCTCTAAGATGGGCAAAGGCTGAGGGAAAATGATGCAGCAAAAGTTTCTTGGCTATGCTTTTCCTCAAATGCATATTTATTTAGTATTATACTACCAAGAAAATATCTCCACTCAATACCTCCATTATGATACCTTAAATAAAGACACTCATCAAAGGAAACATTACTGGAATAATTTTGGCTATCCATCTGAATGCAGTGAGCAGAAAAATTGAACAATTTATCTCAATGAGAACCTCCAATAAGCACAACCCTGTCTGGAAAAGACTACAGCTTTCAGTCATGGGAATTTGGGGTCACAGCTATGTTAAACATTTGCTCAATTCAATCATTTTCCTGTATAAACCAAAGTAGAATGGTTTTATGAAATGACAATAATGTATTTCTTCAAGATATTTTACTTAGAATATGTTCAAGATGGCAAGGATTGTAGAGTAGAACTCTCACCGACAATTACTAGCATACAGATGATTTCTTATGAAAAGGCAATGTACTTTAAGGACACTAAAAGTACTTTCAAAGCTGCTAGCACCTCATGGAAAATTTTGAAGAATGTATTCAGAAAATTCAATTTGGCCTCTATTCTGTTGCTTTCATTTTTTAAAAAATTCTCTATTGATAGGGACAATGATCTAATTTTCAATCATTCTAAAGGTCTCATATATATTTTGTAACTCCTTCCACTGATTTTATAAGCATCAAAAAATTTCAACTCTATACCACCCTAAAATTAATTTTCTACATTGCAATAAATGTATACATAAAAATGGGAATTAAGTGACATTTTGCATGACATTTTTCATAATTTCACTTAACAACATCTATGTCTTCTTTCAGGTTTCTGTGGTTTTTTTTTTTTTTGGCTTAGTATTTTCCTCAAGACTGTGAATGCTTGGAAGATGGAAAATGTGTAGCTCATCAATACCTAACAGTTTTTTACTGATCCACTCTTCCTGTTATCTCTCAAATTCTATTTAAGTAGATTTGAATACTATTGGATTATAGTTAGAGATTACAATTTCTCTGGACAATGTGAAAGACCTTAGATACTGCTGTTTCTTTCTCAGCAGAGAACAGAATTTTACTTCGGGGGCATTATAACATGTGCCCTGAGAAATTTTCCAAGCTGCTTTGTAAACACTTTCAAGTTCATTTGATCTACAAAAAGCTTTATCTAGTAAAAATTTTAATAAATGTGTGTACAATCACAAAAAATTATCTTAGCCATTTTATTCATTCCTACCAACTTTATTATCTTTAGTAAAGAAAAGACAAGTATGATTCATCTTCTAGTAAACATTCTCAGATTTTCATCATAGTCATAGCTTATCATGAAAACCAATAAAGGGATTGATGTACTTTTTTAATACACTACCTGATTACCACAGGACCTACAATTTCTTTTAGGCCTTGAGCATGTGAATCAGTTCTATTTTCATGAATTCATTGGGTTCTCAAAAGTTAAGGGCAATGATCTGACAAATCATCTTCAGAAGAAGGTGAGTCTAAGAAACATATTTGCTTTCATGACTTCACATAGTTAAAATGAAGAAAGACAGAAACATAGTTTATGGCCTGTTATAGCAGTAAATGTGTTTGTGAAAGCTAGTCCTCAAACTACTTTTTATCCTTGCATGATATTCTCTTAAATACTAAGACACAATTATCCTGTATTTCTAAAATAGGTTACCTAGAATTAGATGGACATAGCAGTCACCAATACCGTTTTATTATACAATTACTTCAGTTAAGTTCAGTCACTCAGTCGTGTCTGACTCTTTGTGACCACATGAATCGCAGCATGCCAGGCCTCCCTGTCCATTACCAACTCCTGGAGTTTACTCAAACTCATGTCCATCGAGTTGATGCCATCCAGCCATCTCATCCTCTGTTGTCCCCTTCTCCTCCTATCCCCAACCCCTCCCAGCATCAGAGTCCTTTCCAATGAGTCAGCACTTTGCGTGAGGTGGCCAAAGTATTGGAGTTTCAGCTTTAGCATCAGTCCTTCCATTGAACACCCAGGACTGATCTCCTTTAGAATGGACTGGTTGGATCTCCTTGCAGTCCAAGGGACTCTAAGAGTCTTCTCCAACACCACAGTTCAAAAACATCAATTCTTTGGCACTCAGTTTTCTTCACAGTCCAACTCTCACATCCATACACGACCACAGGAAAAATCATAGCCTTGACTAGATGAACCTTTGTTGGCAAAGTAATATCTCTGCTTTTGAATATGCCATCTAGGTTGGTCATAACTTTCCTTCCAAGGAGTAAGCGTCTTTTAATTTCATGGCTGCAATCACCTTCTGCTGTGATTTTGGAGCTCAAAAAAATAAAGTCTGACACTGCTTCCACTGTTATCCCATCTATTTCCCATGAAATGATGGGACCAGATGCCATGATCTTAGTTTTCTGAATATTGAGCTTTAGGCCAACCTTTTCACTCTCCTCTTTCACTTTCATCAAGAGGCTTGTTAGCTCCTGTTCACTTTCTGCGATACAGGTGGTGTCATCTGCATATCTGAGTTTATTGATATTTCTCCCAGCAGTCTTGATTCCAGCATGTACTTCTTCCAGCCCAGTGTTTCTCATGATGTACTCTGCATATAAGTTAAATAAACAGGGTGACAATATACAGCCTTGACATACTCCTTTTCCTATTTGGAACCAGTCTGTTGTTCCATGTCCAGCTGAAACTGTTACTTCCTGACCTGCATATAGTTTCTCAAGAGGCAGATCAGGTGGTCTGGTATTCCCATCACTTTCAGAATTTTCCACAGTTTATTTTGATCCACACAGTCAAAGGCTTTGGCATAGTCAATAAAGCAGAAATAGATGTTTTTCTGGAACTCTCTTGCTTTTTCTATGATCTAGCAGATGTTGGCAATTTGATCTTTGGTTCCTCTGCCTTTTCTAAAACCAGCTTGAACATCAGGAAGTTCACGGTTAACATATTGCTGAAGCCTGGCTTGGAGAATTTTGAGCATTACTCTACTAGCATGTGAGATGAGTGCAATTGTGCGGTAGTTTGAGCATTCTTTGGCATTGTCTTTCTTTAGAATTGGAATGAAAAATGACCTTTTCCAGTCCTGTGGCCACTGCTGAGTTTTCCAAATGTGCTGGCATATTGGGTGCAGCACTTTCAACAGCACCATCTTTCAGAATTTGAAATAGCTCCACTGGAATTCCATCACCTCCACTAGCTTTGTTCGTAGTGATGCTTTCTAAGGCCCATTTGACTTCACATTCCAGGATGTCTGGCTCTAGGTGAGTGATCACACCATCATTATTATCTGGATCATGAAGATCTTTTTTGTACAGTTCTTCTGTGTATTCTTGCCACCTCTTCTTAATATCTTCTGCTTCTGTTAGGTCAATACCATTTCTGTCCTTTATCGAGCCTGTCTTTGCATGAAATGTTTCCTTGATATCTTTAATTTTCTTGAAGAGATCTCTAGTCTTTCCCATTCTGTTGTTTTCCTCTATTTCTTTACATTGATCATTGAGGAAGGCTTTATTATCTCTTCTTGCTATTCTTTGGAACTCTGCATTCAGATGCTTATATCTTTCCTTTTCTCCTTTGTTTTTTGCTTATCTTCTTTTCACAACTTTTCACAGCAGGCAACGGCTAGTAGAGTTTTGCCCAGACAACGTAGTGGTTATAGCAAACACCTTCTCCTTACAAAACAAGAGAAGACTCTACACATGGACATCACCAGATGGTCAACACCAAAATCAGATTGATTATATTCTTTTCAGCCAAAGATGGAGAAGCTGTATACAGTCAGCAAAAACAAGACTGGGAGCTGACTGTGGCTCAGATCCTGAACTCCTTATTGCCAAGTTCAGACTTAAATTGAAGAAAGTAGGGAAAACCACTAGACCATTCAGGTATGACCTAAATCAAATCCCTTATGATTATACAGTGGAAGTGAGAAATAGATTTAAGGGGCTAGATCTGATAGACAGAGTGCCTGATGAACTGTGGACGGAGGTTCGTGATATTGTACAGGAGACAGGAATCAAGACCATCCCCATGGAAAAGAAATGCAAAAAAGCAAAATCGCTGTCTGAGGAGGGCTTACAAATACAATTACTTACCCAGTGCCAAACATTTAATATTATCTCTGGGATAAATTATATTCTAAAATACAATTCCAAATAGTTTTTAGAATTTCTCAGAGATTATATAAGCTTATCTATTTAGTTATTTATACAAATGTTGTTGAACACTTTCCCTGAACAGAGTACTTTACTGAACATAAAATGAAGACGAAACTTCCCTTAACTGCTGTCAAGTATCCACTCTGAAACATGAAGGATGAGTAAGCATTAGTCAGGCAAAATGAGACGACAGTCTCTTAAGTTTAAGAATCAGCCTTGGCAAGCCAGGAGGTGACAGAAAGTCTGACATGTTAGCAGAAACAATATAGGCAACACAACAAATGAATGGGATTCAACAGTGTCAACGAGTTTTCATTACTTTCACTTCCACTACTACTGCTACCTCTGATAGTAATAATGATAATCCTAAATGCAAATTTCCAGTATATAAATAGAGGGAGACAGACAACTTTGAACATAACATAAATTAAACTGGTATAATCTATATCACTTGGTATCATGTTGCTGTTAAGTGTGAAGATGCCATTCCCAAAGCAAAAAATTTAGAAAGCAACTACTTTCTGAAGTATCAGACAAAAAGGACATGACAGGTTTCTTTCCAAATGTGATATATTATTTTTAACTGGATTAATATTTTTTTAGATATATAATATTGCACATTTTCTCAAACAGAAATACAAACTAGAAGATTAAAAAGCCTTCTTACCTCCACTCCCAACAGTATTTTACTACCACATAAATCCTCCTGGAACATAGAAAAAACCCTGGAATAGGGTGTATTCATGAACCCAGGCCATGGTCCTAACTGAGATTGTTTCCACCATCTTGGTGGAATGGGGCTTCATGTTTCAGTTCAGTTCAATTCAGTTGCTCAGTCGTCTCTGATTCTTTGTGACCCCATGGACTGCAGCACGCCAGGCCTCTCTGTCCATCACCAACTCCCAGAGCTTGCTCAAACTCATGCCCATTGAGTCGGTGATGCCATCCAACCATCTCATCCTCTGTTTTCCCCTTCTCCTCCTGCTTTCAGTCTTTCCCAGCATCAGGCTCTTTTCCAATGAGTCAGTTCATCACATCAAGTGGCCAAAGTATTGCAGCTTCAGCTTCAGCATCAGTCCTTCTAATGAATATTCAGGACTGATTCCCTTTAGGATGGACTAGTTTGATTTTTGTGCAGTCCAAGGGATTCTCAAGAGTCTTCTCCAAGATTACAGTTCAAAAGCATCAGTTCTTTGACATTCAGCTTGCAAGTTTTTCTTGACTTCCTTAAAACTGAAATAAGTCTACTTTCTATGTGATCTTCTTATGAGTAAAGTGAAATGAAATCGCTCAGTCGTGTCCGACTCTTTGTGACCCCATGGACTATAGCCTATGTGATCTTCTGTGTGATCTTCCTATACTTTGCACCAACCACTAGTACATAGTGGTGGTTTAGACCCCATGGACTGCAGCCTGCTGGGCTCCTCTGTCCATGGGGATTCTCCAGGCAAGAATACTGGAATGGGTTGCCGTTTACTTCTCCAGGGGATCTTCCTGACCCAGGGATTGAACCTGGATCTCCTGCATTGCAGGCAGATTCTTTTTTTTTTTAATTTTATTATTATTATTTTTTACTTTACAAAATTGTATTGGTTTTGCCATACATCAACATGCATCTGCCATGGGTGTATACATGTTTCCCATCCTCAACCCCCCTCCCACCTCCCTCCCCATACCATCTCTCTAGGTCATCCCAGTGCACCAGCCCCGAGCACCCTGTATCATGCATCAAACCTGGACTTGGGATTTGTTCCTTATATGATATTATACATGTTTTAATGTCATTCTCCCAAATCATCCACCCGCTCCCTCTCCCACAGAGTCCAAAAGATTGTTCTATGCTTCTGTGTCTCTTTTGCTGTCTTGCATACAGAGTTGTCGTTACCATCTTTCTAAATTCCATATATATGTGTTAGTACATTGTATTGGTGTTTTTCTTTCAGACAGATTCTTTACTGACTGAGCTATTAGGGTATCATATTATAATAAAGTTATCTGCCATCTCAACTAGACAATAAGCTCTTTGAAGGGACACATTTTTCCTGCTTTTTACCCTCCGGTGCTTAGCATAAAGCTGGGATAAAGGACTGAGTAATAGTATAAACATATTTTCCTCTTTCCAAAGAAAACCACATATTTTTTCTATCAGTTACAGGTTAAATTTTAATAAAATGATAGGATCCTTGTAGGGGCATTCAATATTTCACAGTACTAACGCATGGTCTCATGTAGAGTTCCTATGAGTGCTTGGAAGCTCTAGCTAGAGTCATTTTAGCTATGACCTAGTCATGTGTGGCAAAAAGATGCCCTAGAGTCAAGGAGCTGATCTGTTTATTAAGAAAGTGGATTTACAAACTTAGCAGCAATACAAGTAATGCCACAACTGCCTTCCAGCAAACCACTATTAAGCACATATCACCACACAGTGACATCAGATCCCTTATGTCAAGTCAAGACATGAGGGCCATGACATGGAATCCCTAATCAAGGAGAGTCCCAGTATAAAGAGATTAAATACTGTGCTTGGGAAGACAGCACAGGTATTGGGAATACCTACCCTTACAAATAGCTGTGAAAAGAAGAGAAGCGAAAAGCAAAGGAGAAAAGGAAAGATATAAACATCTAAATGCGGAGTTCCAAAGAATAGCAAGAAGAGATAAGAAAGCCTTCTTCAGTGATCAATGCAAAGAAATAGAGGAAAACAACAGAATGGGAAAGACTAGGGATCTCTTCAAGAAAATCAGAGATACCAAAGGAACATTTCATGCAAAGATGGGCACAATAAAGGACAGAGATGGTGTGGATCTAACAGAAGCAGAAGATATTAAGAAGAGGTGGCAAGAATACACAGAAGAACTGTACAAAAAAGAGCTTCAAGACCCAGATAATCATGATGGTGTGATCACTGACCTAGAGCCAGACATCTTGGAATGTGAAGTCAAATGGGCCTTAGAAAGCATCACTACGAACAAAGCTAGTGGAGGTGATGGAATTCCAGTGGAGCTATTCCAAATCCTGAATGATGATGCTGTGAAAGTGCTACACTCAATATGCCAGCAAATTTGGAAGACTCAGCAGTGGCCACAAGATTGGAAAAGGTCAGTTTTCATCCCAATCCCAAAGAAAGGCAATGCCAAGGAGTGCTCAAACTACCGAACAATTGCACTCATCTCACACGCTAGTAAAGTAATGCTCAAAATTCTCCAAGCCAGGCTTCAGCAATATGTGAACCGTGAACTTCCTGACGTTCAAGCTGGTTTTAGAAAAGGCAGAGGAACCAGAGATCAAATTGCCAACATCCGCTGGATCATGGAAAAAGCAAGAGAGTTCCAGAAAAACATCTATTTCTGCTTTATTGACTATGCCAAAGCCTTTGACTGTGTGGATCACAATAAACTATGGAAAATTCTGAAAGAGATGGGAATACCAGACCACCTGATCTGCCTCTTAAGAAATCTGTATTCAGGTCAGGAAGCAACAGTTAGAACTGGTCATGGAACAACAGACTGGTTCCAAATAGGAAAAGGAGTACGTCAAGGCTGCATATTGTCACCATGTTTATTTAACTTATATGCAGAGTACATCATGAGAAATGCTGGACTGGAAGAAACAAAAGTTGGAATCAAGATTGCTGGGAGAAATATCAATAACCTCAGATATGCAGATGACACCACTCTTATGGCAGAAAGTGAAGAGGGGCTAAAAAGCCTCTTGATGAAAGTGAAAGTGGAGAGTGAAAAGGTTGGCTTAAAGCTCAACATTCAGAAAACGAAGATCATGGCATCTGGTCCCATCACTGCATGGGAAATAGATGGGGAAACAGTGGAAACAGTGTCAGACTTTGTTTTTCTGGGCTCCAAAATCACTGCAGATGGTGACTGCAGCCATGAAATTAAAAGACGCTTACTCCTTGGAAGGAAAGTTATGACCAACCTAAATAGCATATTCAAAAGCAGAGACATTACTTTACCAACAAAGGTTCGCCTAGTCAAGGCTATGGTCTTTCCTGTGGTCATGTATGGATGTGAGAGCTGGACTGTGAAGAAGGCTGAGCGCCGAAGAATTGATGCTTTTGAACTGTGGTGTTGGAGAAGACTCTTGAGAGTCCCTTGGATTGCAAGGAGATCCAACCAGTCCATTCTGAAGGAGATCAATCCTGGAATTTCTTTGGAAGGAATGATGCTAGAGCTGAAACTCCAGTATTTTGGCCACCTCATGCGGAGAGTTGACTCATTGGAGAAGACTCTGATGCTGGGAGGGATTGAGGGCAGGAGGAGAAGGGGATGACAGAGGATGAGATGGCTGGATGGCATCACTGACTCGATGGATGCGAGTCTGAGTGACCTCCGGGAGCTGGTGATGGACAGGGAGGCCTGGCGTGCTGCGGTTCATGGGGTCGCAAAGAGTCGGACACGACTGAGCGACTGATCTGATCTGATCTGATCTGACCCTCAGCACAGGAAGATCCATAGCCTCATGTCTGATAGCTCTATTCTGACAGTCATAGATTCTTCCTCTGCAGCTGATGACATGTGTGGATTAAGAAAAGGGCAATTATGTCAGAATCTAGAAAGATTATATATGGAATCTACCTGTGTGGACATGTGTGGATTAAGAAAATGACAATTATATATGGAATCTAGAAAGATGGTACCAAAGAATTTATTTGCAGGCAGCAGTGGAGAAACAGATATAGAGAACAGACTTACAGACATGGGGAGAGGGGAGGAGAGAGTGAGATATACGGAGAGAGTAGCATGGAAACTTACATTACCATCTGTAAAATACATAGCCAATGGGGAATTTGCTGTATGTCTCAGGGAATTCAAACAGGGGCTCTGTATCAATCTAGAGGGGTGAGATGGGGAGGGAGGTTGGAGGGAGGTTCAAGAGGGAGGGGACATATGTATACCTGTGGCTGATTCATGTTGAGGTTTGACAAAAACAACAAAACTCTGTAAAGCAATTATCCTTCAATTAAAAAATAAATTAATAAAAAAAATAAAATGGAAATTGTGTCCACATATTCTAACAAATAGACTCCCCTTCAGGTAGCATCTAAAGTACTACTTTAGGTAAGTTCAAGGGTTTAAAATAGTCAGGCCTTATTGCACAAGGGCACTCAAAGCTCTGGAAATCTACCTGTGACTTTGCTAATTTCCTTCTCTTTCCTTCCACCCAAACATTCTCAGGGAGTACTCTGCAATCAAAAGAGGCCACAGGTGTCAACTGCTGCTGCTGCTGTTAAGTCGCTTCAGTCGTGTCTGACTCTGTGTGACCCCATAGATGGCAGCCCACCAGGCTCCCCCCGTCCCTGGGATTCTCCAGGCAAGAATACTGGAGTGGGTTGCCATTTCCTTCTCCAATGCATGAAAGTGAAAAGTGAAAGAGAATTCGCTCAGTAGTGTCCAACTCTTAACGACCTCATGGATTGCAGCCTACCAGGCTCCTCCATCCATGGGATTTTCCAGGCAAGTGTAATGGAGTGGGGTGCCATTGCCTTCTCTGCAGGTATCAACTACTTCTCTGAAATTTTCTTCTACCTTGTTTTACCTAAATTTTGGCTTTCTCCTAAGGACAATAATTTCTTTATGATCTTCTGTAGGGGTGTTATTCATATCCTTAGAATTGGAAGGAAGATGATATCAAGTACAATACATGTTCCAGATCATTCATCTTTTCAAAATAAAGATACACAATAACACCACTTTGACATTCATGCTCTCTCCAGTGGACCTCCTACTACTGGTCACCAAGCCATTTTCCGGATTTTCCACCCAAAGTGCACTTTGTCAACTGGCCTTTTATCTTCCTCTACAACTTAAGATGTCTGTCATGATACTAGGTGATTCTGATCTCTTGATCAGTGGCCTGACATAAATGAACTGATCAGAGTTATAATTTTATATTTCAAAGCTGTTAAATTTTTACTGCTAGCTCTCTGAGAGAGATGACATCTAATAATTAGCAATGTCCAGCTGCTGTATATTATCAAATAGCCCAGAAGTAAAGCCAAATTGATCATTTAAAACCTGATGTCGTATGATGAAAATGGATTCCTTTCAAGAACATGAGTTAGCACTTCCATGATGTTAGTGTCTCAGACTATATCCATTTGTATCCCTTTATAGGGTTAGATTAGGAGCTTCCCAGCTGGCACTAGTGGTAAAGAATCCACCTGCCAATGCAGGTTAGACATGAGAGACACAGGTTGGAGGACATGGTAACCCACTCCAGTGTTCTTGCCTGGAGAATCTCATGGACAGGGACCCTGGTGGGCTGCAGTCTATGTGGTTGCAAAGAGTCGGACAGGGCTGAAGTGACTTAGCACGTACTCATAGGGTTAGATTAGTAAGAACAACTTCCAAAAGCCCAAGTATTTTCTCACGTACTTGGTCTTTAGTTAGTTCAAGATATTTTGTTGACTATAGATACGTTATTATGTTTTGTTTAAAAAATTTATGCATTTCTGTCAGAATGCCTGGCTGAAAGGCCAAATATAGCCTTTAGTTATTTTTATAAAATAAAAAAAACACCTATTTTGTAATTTATTTAATGCATATAGGAACTCCAAAAAGTCTAGACATTTGCTACTATAGGAAGGAAAATGTTTTCTTCCCTACTTCTTTGGTCTTTGGCTAGTCTAATAATTACATTAACATAGGACAGCTTAATAGAAAACCAAATTTAATTATGTGCATACAAGGGTCCCATAAGAATATAAGACCCACAGGAATTCAGGTAATTGAGGCTTATATGATGCTATTCTCAGCTAAGGAAAGTGGGAAGGGGTATGTGACTTTAAAGGGAAGGAAGATAAGTCACAGGAAGATGGGAAGAGCAAGTGTTTTGGTAAACAAAAGATTTGCCAGACATGCAGAAGCAGCAGGACACAGAAAAGACTTTGATCTCCAGGCCCAGCTGAGCTCCTTCATGGCTTAGCACACCGAGCTCATAGTCTCTGCAGTTATCTCTGGGGATAGCTCTCTTCCTGGACCAGGCCTTCTATATACATTCTTTCAGGCAGTCAACAGATAGGTAGAAGTTTTTCTTCAATAGGCTGGGTCTTGGTTATCTCCAGCTCAAAAGAGCCTGCATGCCAAAGAGACACATTTTGAGGAGACTTGTTTTGAACTCCTTCACTACTGAGAGTGAACCAAGCCTTTTTTGATCATATCTATTAATTACCATGATTGATTTAACATCAATCAGATCATCAAGTAACTGTTTCAGTATTTGGGATCTTAACTGAGGAAGGATTTTAAATTTTAAAAGAAGTCAGGGTATTTCTCAACCTTCAGATTTACAATATAAGGAGGAGATAGTGATACAAACATATTCTAATTTCATCTCAGAGGTGAGATAACATATGTGGATTAATATTTATTTTTCTTCTTACCAGCTATTTTTATGTGCCACTCCTCTAAATTAGAAGATAATATCTTCAAGCTAAACAAATAACAGGCTGAAAGGATTTTTTAAAAGGATATTGATTTTAGATGATATTAAAATTAAAAAAATAATAAAGCCATTTAAAAACCCTCAAAAACAAAGTAGGGAACTCATATTAAAATTGCAGGGCTAACTTCTTCATAGTATTATTTCAGGCATGCTGAATTTGTACTTTTTATATGATTTTCCCAGAGCTAAATTTAGTCTTGAATATTTTTGCTTGAGAATATCATGCATTCATTTCAGCAAATTATGTAAGCTTTTAAATAAAAATCCACATGGTATAACTATTTGTATATCTACTTATATGTATTTTTTTATCTCTTTTTCTTAATCTCTTATTCCAAAACACACACACACACACACACACACACACACACACACACACACAGAGTAATTGAAAATGTTGGAAAACATATACTGAACAACAGGAAATTAATGTACCTTCTAGCATACCTAGGATAAACACAGCATTTAAAACTAAGAAATTAAATAAAATTATATTTTCCATACATGTAAAAACTACCAATGTGAACGCTTTCTAGAAGGTTTCTTGGGAAAACAATCATGACAAAAGAGTATTTGAATGACAATATATAACAAAATTAAAACCAGAGAATTAATCTCTGTCTTCACAAACACTGGCTGATGCTAACACAATTGCAGAAACCATGTATTTAAAGCTACATTTTATAAAACTTCACTGGCAAAAATCAATAGAAAGCTTTAGTGGGTAGAATGTGTGTAATAGTAACAAGTAGAAAGGTTAGTGTAGAAGTTAATGGTTCTATCAGGAATAAAACAGAGTTAAAATGTGAAGGAAAGGTCTCCCACAAGTGGTTCATTAACCTTTTAGAACCCCAGTGTATCCTTGCTCTAAAGATTACAACAAACCTGACTCAGACTTTCCTAGCTTTTGCTAATACTCCAACTCAGCACAGTGCTGTGTACATTTCATCTGATAGAATTATCTTTAATACAATTGTATGTTACTGCTAAAAACTAAAGACTTCTTGAGAGTCCTTTGGACTGCAAGGAGATCAATCCTAAAGGAAATCTTCCAGTCCTGAATATTCATTGGAAGGACTGATGCAGAAGCTGAAACTCCAATACTTTGGCCACCTGATGTGAAGAACTGACTCACTGGAAAAGACCCTGATGCTGGGAAAGACTGAAGAAAGGAGGAGAAGGGGACAACAGAGGATGAAGTGGTTGGATGGCATCACCGACTCAATGGACAAGAGTTTGAGCAAGCTCTGGGAGTTGGTGATGGACAGGGAAGCCTGGCATGCTGCATTACATGGGATCACAAACAGTCAGACACAACTGAGCAACTGAACTGAACTGAAAAAATAGGGGGGCTAGATCGCAGCAACATAGAGTTTGGTTTGTTTTCCTTTCAGGTCTCCTTTTTGCATTGATGGACTTCCCTGGTGGCTAGAGGGTAAAGCGTCTGCCTACAATGCAGGAGACCTGGGTTCAATCCCTGGGTCGGGATCTCCTGGAGAAGGAAATGACAAGCCACTTCAATATTCTTGCCTGGACAATTCCATGGACAGAGGAGCCTCATGGTACTAACCTCAGAATTTTGTTAATTTTCATCTTATTCCTAGCATTGATTAAATATTGAGAAGAGTGACGAAATTTCTGGAACCGATTTGCACCATTCAGAGAAATAATATTATGTTCTTTTGTAAATCAAATACATTCTATGATCTCTGAATCACCTGGCCAAAGTGTTTTGGAGAAGGATGAGGGTTTGGCTTACACTGTAATAATTCAGAGATACTACTATGGTTTTTAAAAAAGCCATAGGTAGCTACATATTGGCATAGACAATGACAATGTCTTTGGATAAAATTCAGTCACGGTGTTGTCCCATTTCTCTAATTGCCTTTATTTTTTGATCTTAACAAAGGAATTAAAGAAAGTTCTCATCCCAAACTTACCTCTTCACATAGTATTCTTCCCATTTCTCTTCTCCTCCCTTTCTTTCTATCCTTTCTGGTTTTCGTTTCAGCAAATTTCAGGGTATAAGTTTAAATGAGCAGCTGCCACAGCAGGCACTGCCAATGTTCACTGGCCAACCAACCAACAGGGGGTACTCTTGTACAGGATGGCTGTCTCCTCTTTGGAGACAAAACTAACCTCTGTGACAAATTCCAAGTCCACCAGCTTGAAGCCTGAAGTCCCAGACCCTACTTCCCTTCCAAATTTTCCAGTTGGTAATCCATCCTGCTGGGCTCATCCCTTGCAAATTTCCATATAATCCAAAAATGAAGCTATTTCTGTTTCTTCCTCTATTTTTGTTTCAAAGAGGGGAGAATTCAGTTTATAATTAGAGGAGGAGTAGTTTTTGGATTCTATCCCCTACATGAAATCTGCTGTAAATATGTCCTGCCAAAATCCTCAACAGTAATGTGCCAGTGTTGTAAAGGTTTAGTTCTTTTATTTTTTTCCTCTAAGTTGAAATTTTCTGTCATTTTATCACATCTTGTCCTTGAAAACCATTTTTTTTCTGACCCCCTCACACAATTTTCTTTTTAAAAGATGATGTGGTATGCATGTTTTAAGCCATCCCATCTGTGACAGCTAAAGACAAAAACGTCAGCCTGAGTTTTGGCACAACTTGGGTCTCTGTCCTGTAATCTCATTTGTGCCTGTCCTAGAACTGTTCTTATTAACCAGAATTCTTATCTCATAGCCACAGCCGAGGGTAGCATTGTGGCTCTTTGAGCACAATTGATGCACTGGCTAAAATGACATCCAGATCTTTGTTAGAGCAGACATCATCTTTGGAATGGACTCTGATGTTGAAAATTGCTGAACCCCTTAATCTGTTTTATTTCTCTTGCTTGGATGATGGTCTGAACAGGGTGACTTTGGAGAACAATGGCTCTGGCTCTTTGAAATGTTGATTTTCATCTGTGCCATGATGTGATGAGCACATAAACTTTTTATATAGTTGGTCAATAATAAGACCTTCTACAAAGAACTACCAATATTTGCAATTTAGTGTTCCTGTCATTTGCCAGAAAGCTTTGTCTGTAAACACAAAACAGACTTATAAAGCCAAGAGTTAAATGAGAACTTTGACTTAGCTGCTGTAATGTTATTTTTTTATATTTTTGTTCTGCTTCTTTTACATAGATTTACATATAAAACTTTGCTGGACCTTGAATCTTTGGAACCAGAAATTTTTATAGAATCAAAATTCTAAATTTCTCTTTGGTTTTAACTTTAGTTTTTAATGATAAGCTTTTACATCTTCATGTTGTATATTAAAAAAAACATAGAAATATTAATAATAAAATAATGGCTATTTATTATAATGTTTAATTCACAGGATCGACCACTTGAGACTGTTGCCTAATTTTATCTTTGTGTCATAAACAATTTTATAAATTGTTGGTTGTTTGATAATGTGTTTCCCATCCTAAAAGAGTGATTATGTAGAAGATAACTCCATTCAAAAGATCTCTAGTGTTTCTGAGACCTTTATGTTGTTCTTCAGTCAATCACCAAGTCATGTCCACTTCCTCATGACCCCATGGACTGCAGCACCCCAGGTTTCCCTGTCCTTTACCATCTCCCAGAGTTTGTGCCAATACTTTGGCCATCTGATGTGAACAGCTGACACACTGGAAAAGACCCTGATGCAAATTTGCTTATTAAATATGAATTTATATCTGCCTGCAGTATATAAAACCCAAAGGTTAATCTATTAACATGGAAGACATCGTCTTGAAATCTAAAAATTTTATCTAGCTTACAACTCTAACATACAAAGCTGAATATATATATAAAGCAAATAATAGAGGCATGAAAAGTGAAAGTGAAGTTGCTCAGTTGTGTTCAACTCTTTGCGACCCCATGGACTGTAGCCTACCACACTCCTCCATTCATGGGATTTCCTAAGCAAGAGTACTGGAGTGGGTTACCATTTCCTTCGCCAGAGGATCTTGCCTACTCAGGGACTGAACCTAGGTCTCCCTTATTGTAGGCAGGGGCTTTACCATCTGAGCCACCAGGGAAGTATCTAATAGAGGCATAACATTTGCTATTTTATAACAAAGTTAAAAATAAATGCTTAAGAACATAAAAGCTACGATGTCACCTGAGAAGTGGTTTTCTTTGTACTTCCTATAATACGAGGTCAATTTCATCAAGCCTCAGTACTTGCAAAACATAGAAATGGATGACAGCCTTACTTGGATAGATGTCTAATTTCATGGTGTAGAACAGAAATAACTATAATACTTCATATAGTTCATGTTCTCATTCACAAATCTAGAATGCTACATCCTATGTGACAGTCTGAAACTCTCCATTTATAACTGTTCTTAACCCACTGTCATGCAGTGAATAGGAAACAAAGTATTATCACAATGGAAGAACTCCCAGTTTCAGGGAAGCTCAGTCTGTGTGATCACAGACTGTTTAAATTAACAGTTAGAAGAGAAGTTCTCATGAGTTGGATTCAAAATGAGAAAAGTGATAATAAAAATCTAAAACAGAATTTCTCAATGCTGAAAGCACAAACTACTAAAAAGCCACAAATTCCTTCTAGTTGGTATGATTAGGTAGCAGATGAACAATATTACAAATCAAGTGAAACAGAACATACAAAGTTTTTAAAAATCTGGTCACAAAAACTATCAATCTTCAAGTTTTGAAAGGTACATGTTACCTATTTTGTTCACTAAATTCATTTGGAAATTCCCTTTCTCTGACATTTTACTTTTCTATGACTTAAAAACATGTGGGAAATAAGCATTTGATCTTCAGTCCATGTGCGCTTAGTGATCATTCTCCATATTTTGTATGGGCAACAATCTAAACATTAATCTTCCTATCAATCTTCATCCTTTCCAGGTCTGCACATGGACAAGACTCCACTACTTATCAGTGTGTGATGTGGGGAAATGTGCTTAATCCCTATGAGTTACAGTTTCCTACTTTATAAAATGGGAATAATAATACATTGCTCTATTATGGTTCTTGGGTTAAAATTCAGTTCTCCTTTCTCCCTACCTCCCTCTATTATCTCTGTCTCTCTCTCCCCTGTACGTTCTACTCCCCATCTGCCCTAAAGGTATTCATCCATCTATTTATTTATCTATCTATCTATGTACCTATCTATCTATGTATCTAGCCTTTCATTTGCACATTTACCTATTACCATATGGAATCGGAAAAAGGTTGCCCATATTCACAATTCAGTAGAAAATACAGTGAGATAGAAAATAAAAGAATGGGACCAAGGGCAAATAAGGTAGTCAAATCTAAATGCAGTCAATAAAGAGTCAGTTGATTTTACCAAAAACAAAACAAAACAAGAAAAAAATGGGAAAGAATAGAGTCCTATTATCCTCCAACTGCTTTCTTTCTTTCTTTCTTTTTTTTTCCCTTGGCAATTTGGAATATGGTTGTGCCCAATTTCATATCATCACAATAAACCTTGGGTTTGTTTTCACCATCAAATGGAATTGACAAGAGTTGGCAGCATGGGTGTAATAAATGCCATTTTGTAAGAGAGCTGTAACAGTGTCAAATATGCAAACAGTGCAGTACATTTTGCAAAACAGTACATTGCATTTTGCCAGTGTAGAACTAACCTTACTTTTTACATTTATGTCCTTATGAAGTTAGGATTAGAAATACACATGTAAAGAGAATACTACTGATATTTCTAAAATCACTTGTATGGATCTTAATGATGATGATACAAAAGTTACAGTCCAATTAATACACTGGCTCAAAAACAGTTTAAAAAAAATAAAAAAGAAACTTTACTGGCTATAAATGACATTTCAAACACCCATTTCCAAAATTCTTTCATATTACTTACTAGGTGACTGAGATACTCCTATTTCATAAGAAGAAAATAATATTTACTATTTTTCACAATATGAAACAAAATAAGAGAATTTAGCAGTAACAGATGGCACTAGTGGTAAAGAATCTGCATGCTAATGTAGATATGCAAGAGCCATGCGTTCAATCCCTGGGTTGGGAAGATCCCCTGGAGAAGTAAATGGCAACCCACTCCAATATCCTTGCTTGGAAAATTCCATGGGCAGAGGAGCCTGGCATGCTACAGTCCACAGGGTGGCAAAGAGTTGGCCACGACTGAGCATGCACATACACACATACTCAATCTTGGATTTTCCCATATTTGAACATATTCCCCAAAGTTTAGAACTGTGACTAAAATTAACTCTATTTCAAACTCTAGAAAATTTGATTTAATTATTCATGCTCCAGGATGAATCAAGTGCATTTTAGAGTCAATAAGAATAATTTTTAACTTTTCTTTTAGAAGGACAAAGACTGGTCATTTTTATTAGCTAGTTCTAGAAATGATTTGGCATTGTCTATAAATGATCTTGGGTTTCTCTGGTGGCTCAGCAGTAAAGAATCCACCTGCAATGCAGGAGCCACAGGAGACAAGGGTTTAATCCCTGGGTCACAAATATCCCCTGGAGGACGAAATGGCAACCCATTCCAGTATTCTTGCCAGGAAAATCCCATGGAAAGAGCCTAGGGGGCTACAGTCCATGGAGTCAAAAAGAGTAGGGCACGAATGAGCATGCATAAAAGATCTTACCTGTATGGATTCCTTGGAATTCTTTAAATGCAAAATCCCCTTAAATCATTAGCTTGGTATATCCCTTCATTCTTGGTTATAATTAACGTATGAAACCTATTGTACACGAAATGTACACATATTAAGTGAGACTGTATTTGTTAAGTGAGGATATTGCTACTGGCCATGCCAAAAGTCCTTTGGAAAAATGTATTTTTATTCTCTTTGTAATATATCATTAGAAAATTTGACAATATATCTCAGTTTAAGTCAGGCCAAAATTTCAAGCAATAAAAATGTTCACTGTTTACTGCAGAGATCAAGGACAAAATATTTAGAATCTTAGGAGAATTTAAAGTCTATATTAATGATGCAGACTACATTTCTGTGGCTTAGACAACCAAGAGGAGTAAGAATCCAACTTTTCAGGTTAAAACATTTTCTTTTTTTCATCTTCTATGGCCATTATCTCTATACCTCAACTGTGTAGAGTTCTTATGAAGAAAAGTGGAATAGTTTGCTCTAAAGTGCTTAAACTTTTAGAAGAAAAGTATACTATACGAGCAAATTATGATTATTACTGTGACAAACACAGGAGATAATTATTTTTGAGTCAAAAAGAACAAGACAAAGTGTGATTCTGTATTCAAAATGACATGGTGGGCGGTAAGTGATTTTCACTTTTGTAAAGAGCAATATAATACTTTTTACATTGCAATGCTTATAACATGTATCCTCTAAAGGCCTTACTTCATGTGCTCATTTTATAAAAATTTCCCTTTTCTTTCCCATTAAGTTTGTTAAGTTTTGTCCTTTGTATCACCTGTGTAGGCTTAGAAAGAATTACAGAAAAGCAGTTAAATTTTTGCCAAAAATAGACTGTCAAGAATCCAAGATTTCATGCATAATTCACTGTATTGAATATTTTCTTTTACATGATAGTTTTAATGTAAATTTATAATTTTTAGTAATAGGCTTTCCTTTACAGTCTTTCTGTGATTATTTCATGTTTATCCAATATAGTGTCTGGTCAGAGACGATTAGCTTTGCAGAGGAAGGAAGTACTTTGTCTTTTCATATGTTCCTGAGCTTCATTTTCTATAAAGTGTATATATCCTGATTTGCATTAATTACACATGTTGCGTGGCATTCTTACTGAGCTTTAAATGATTGCATTTAGGTTAAAAGCAGGGGAATAATTCTATTCCTTTGGTTTGGTGTCCATACAAAACTGCAGACTATATTTTGCAAATGACTGCAGGTGAAATCAACTGAGAGGTTACCACTTTTGAAAGAGACGAGTCTGAAAGACAGTGCCCAGTATTCTCCCTTCAGGTTTTTGTATCTCCTCTTTTAACATATACCCCTTTCATCTTTGTTTTCTGATACTTTCACATTAAGGTTTTAGTAGGACACCTAGACTTATCCCAAATGTTACATTTGGTTATACCACCAGGTATAGTTCATTCTTGAATTATTTCCTGGAAAGCATGCCCTGTCCTCTCTTTTCCACATAGATGCCAGATCCTGGTGTTAAAAAGATACAAAGATAGAGCAGGTAGCTGAAGAATCTAGGTATGATACTCTTTCTGCTTTCCTCCATAACTTCATTAATCATTCTGAGGCACATGGCAATAAAGCAATAATTATATATCATTTTCTATCCCATGACTGTATTTCTCTTTCTTTCTCTGTCAAATTTTATAAACAAATTAGAGGCTCCATATTATTTGAATTTGAGTCATCATCTGGTGACTGTGAAAACGGAGTTCACGTAAAATCATGTTCTTGCAATTTTCTTACTCTGACATTATTTACATTGAGAGATTTCTAAGAAAAGTAATGTGATTACTTCTGTATGTGTTCTTGATCAAGTTCTTCTTATTCTGAAGTTGATTCTTAACTATCAGAATCTTTCAAGTATCTGACTTAAACAGGCAGATATATGTCAGTTGCTTATGGATAGTTTTAGGAAAGGTATCATGGAGATCAGCCATTCCAAATTTGTTAAGAGCCTACATAACACTGGTACAGTCAACTTCATGATAATCTCTGAAGGTGGGGTGTATTGTATTACTACAATGTAATGCAACATAATGTAATAATACTACAACGTGATGGAGTAGGGCTCTTAGGACCTAACAGATAAAAGTATACCATAGAAAGTATTTGTTGCAAACCTCTGTACAATTGTGAAAAATGCTTTCACTTTAAAATATTGAAAGAAATCACATTCATTTATTCTAAATTCATTGAAAAGTTAGTTTAACTTATTCTGAGTGTCTTGCATTACTCTAGGCTTTTGACATACACATGAACAACACTGACCAAAAATACTTATAATTTAGTTGGACTTACATTTTAGTATGGAGACATAGACAATGAACATTGTTACTAAATAAGTAAATGATACAGAATATGCGAAGTTGGTGGACTATGAGATTTGGGGAGTATCTAGAAGTGGGTGAGCAGGATAAAATATTAAATAGGATAATAGATACACAAAACTAGAACAAAGAACCTAAGGCAGAAACATATTTGGCAAGTTCCACAAATAGGAGTGAGAGAGCACCCCCTATAATGAGCATAGGGCATGTGGCTTGTCAAAAAGGGAGTCAGAGTATGTGAAGCCATTTAGAAGTTTTGAGCAGAGAAGTGACATGATCTGACAAATTAAAATTTGAATTCCATTAGAATGCAGTCAGGGGTAGAGTCAAAATTGGATATACTATCATACAAAAACTAAAGCATAACTTTCTTTCCACAGCAGATGGTTTTTAATTTTCTGTAAATCAAGATTTTTTGCCCAGATGAATCAAAAAGAAATTACTTGAAGATATGAACTTGAAAAGCATCCTTATAGTCACCCTTTTGTAAAGTCTTCAGTTCAGTTCAGTTGCTCAGTCATGTCCGACTCTTTGGGACCCCAAGAATCGCAGCACTCCAGGCCTCCCTGTCCATCACCAACTCCTGGAGTTTACTCAAACTTATGTCCATCGAGTTGGTGATGCCATCCAGTCTTCTCATCCTCTATTGTCTAGTTCTCCTCCTGCCTCTCAATCCCTCCCAGCATCAGGGTCCTTTCCAATGAGTCAACTCCTTGCATGAGGTGGCCAAAGTACTGGGGTTTCAGCTTTAGAATCATTCCTTCCAATGAACACCCAGGACTGATCTCCTTTAGAATGGACTAGTTGTATCTCCTTGCAGTCCAAGGGACACTCAAGAGTCTTCTCCAACACCACAGTTCAAAAGCATCAATTCTTCAGTGCTCAGCTTTCTTCACAATCCAACTCTCACACCCATACATGACCACTGGAAAAACCATAGCCTTGACTAGACAGACCTTTGTTGGCAAAGTAATGCTTCTGCTTTTGAATATGCTATCTAGGTTGGTCATAACTTTCCTTCCAAGGAGTAAGCGTCTTTTAATTTCATGGCTGCAGTCACCATCTGCAGTGATTTTGGAGCCCCAAAAAATAAAGTCTGACACTGTTTCCACTGTTTCCCCATCTATTTCCCATGAAGTGATGGGACCAGATGTCATGATCTTAGTTTTGTGAATGTTGAGCTTTAAGCCAACTTTTGCACTCTCCTCTTTCACTTTCATCAAGAGGCTTTTTAGTTCCTCTTCACTTTCTGCCATAAGGGTGGTGTCATCTGCATATCTGAGGTGATTGATATGTCTCCCAGCACTCTTGATTCCAGCTTACGCTTCTTCCAGCCCAGCGTTTCTCATGATGTACTCTGCATATAAGTTAAATAAGCAGGGTGACAATATACAACCTTGACATACTCCTTTTCCTATTTGGAACCAGTCTGTTGTTCCATGTCGAGGTCTAACTGTTGCTTCCTGACCTGCATACAGGTTTCTCAAGAGGCAGGACAGGTGGTCTGGTATTCCCATCTCTTTCAGAATTCCCCACAGTTTATTGTGATCTACACAGTCAAAGGCTTTGGCGTAGTCAATAAAGCAGAAATAGATGTTTTTTCTGGAACTCTCTTGCTTTTTCCATGATCCAGCGGATGTTGGCACTTACTTCCCTGCAAATAATCATATTGCAGTGTGTAGTCAAAACATGTACAGTGTCATTCCTAATAAAATGGAAGTTAGAATAAAAAGTATCCTAGATATTCAGATAACCAAGACCTATCTCAGATGTGGTGATGAATTGTTTATGGGGTGAGGCCTGAGTAAGGATATATATGTTTAGGAAGTTCCACACGCTATGCAATTGCAATGGATTTCTGGTCTTCAATATTTATTCCTTTCCAGGTATACATATGAGGAATATGTGTGTGTGTGTGTGTGTGTGTGTGTGTGTGTGTGTGTGTGTTCGTAAAGAGCAAAACAGACTAAAATAGCTAGATGAATAGAGAAATTTAAAAATGAGCAGGTTATCTATCATCATCTCTCTACCTATCCATCTATCTATATGTAATTATGTTTTATTTTAAAGCAACAGTACCTGATTTCATCTTGAAAAATCAATGAAATAAAAATTATCTGGCATTATTTGTTAGCAGGGATAAAGTCAGGATACTACTGTAGAATGTACCCTTTTATTCCTGGCAGCATAAAAGATAAATCATTAAGGAAAAACAAGTAAGAAAAGTTGGTTTTCCTACAATGTGAGTATGCAATCCTCTTGACCGTATCTGTTGCTCACCTCCTGCTTACACCATTGGCCAAGCAAACTGCCTAAGTGGTCAGTGTTTTTATTAGAATTTTTAATCTCAATTCCTGTCATTTTACTACTTTACTTTTATTCTATGTGTTTGTAAGATTGTGACTTTGGTGGAATTAAAACTTAAACATCAATACATAGAAAGTAACATGTCAGATTAGGGTAGAAAGGAAGTGTCTACAGGTAAGAACTCCTATAAAGAAATCCCAAAATGTAAGTTGATATTCGGGGAAGGCAATGGCACCCTACCCCAGTACTTTTGCCTGGAAAATCCTATGGACGGAGGATCCTGGTAGGCTCCAGTCCATGGGATCGCTAAGAGTCGGACAGGACTGAGCGACTTAACTTTCACTTTTCACTTTCATGCATTGGAGAAGGAAATGGCAACCCACTCCAGTGTTCTTGCCTGGAGAATCCCAGGGACGGGGGAGCCTGGTGAGCTTCCGTCTATGGGGTCGCACAGAGTCGGACACGACTGAAGCGACTTAGCAGCAGCAGCAGCAGCAAGTTGATATTAAAATAGATTTATATATTTTCTCTAGGGTTAGCTGAGGTCTCACATTTCATCCTGTGTCATCTTTGTTACCAGTGCTGCTAAGTAACTTATTCCAGTTATTTGGATATTTCTGACAGTGCTTTTCTTTCTTTTGATTTCCCAAAATAGAGCTTTCCTAAAACTTAATAAAATTTTGAAGTTCATTATTTTCAAGAGGAAATTTCACAGACAAAAATTAGGGAAGCTTTCAAATTATTTTAGCTAACTTTCTTTCTTTTATGTATTTTAGTTATTAACACTTTTATGATGTCTTGTTGAGGTCAAAGAGAAAACAACATAAGATTTTTTACAAAAATCCTACATAAAAAGCACTTCTATTATGTAAATAGCTTCTATTATGTAAAAGTATTAACAATGTGTTGCTTGGAATAAGATGGGAGAAGTCTTAACATTTATGCACAGTTCATAAATACATGTGACCTTCAAAAAGTGACAGAAATATATGGTAAGATAAAGATTTTATGTATCTATTAATATGAATATTTTCTGTCAACATATATTCACCCTGTCATGTTGGCTTTTCATAACTGCTATCTCAAGAGCTTTAATTATATCTTAAAATTATAAGTATTTACATTTGCTTTGTCTCATGTTTGCTTACCACTAACATGTCACATTTTTTTATGTGTGATGACAAATGGTCACTCATCATTAATAAAATGACAGGGCTCTTATCCAAGCTGCAAACACAGTAGGTTTTTAAAACAAGCTTCAAAGATTAAATCTCCTCTGTGATTTCCTACAGAGTGTACACATCAATAGAGTTGACTGTGTGCTGTCACTTCTCTATGGAGGCTGAGTTATCCAACACATGTTATACAATTAAACTCACAGTATTCTTTTAAAAACTACAGTTGAAAGTGAGCAAGTAGTTAGAATGTTTGCCTTTCTTCGAGGAATCCAGGTTTATTTATAAAATCGAAAACAGAAAAATATCTTGCGTTTGATCTCACATCTCATTTGTATTTCACCATGTTGTAGCAGCAGTGAGCTACATACCTTATTTAAAATAAATAAATTATATTTCTGACGTGAGTTTCAGTAGTTCGAATCAGTCTTGAATCAGCTATCAAGGTCTCAAGTCGGAGCAGCTGAAGAGAGCTGACTGTGACTGCACTGCTCTTGCCAAAGTCTCCTTTGCACAAGGAGTTCCCTAATCGTTTTTTAAAAATTGAAGTACAGTTGATTTACAATATTATAGTATTACATGTTTGAGGCATACAGCACAATGATTCAGTATTTTATACAGTATATTCCATTTAAAATTATTAGAAAATGTCTGTATTTCACTGTACTGTATAATAATCCTTGTCCCTTCCCTATTATATACACAGTTCCTGTTATCTCTTGGTCCCATATCTTGTGCCTTCCACCATTCTTCTCCCTATTGACACCTGCTGCTGCTGCTGCTGCTGCTGCTAAGTCGCTTCAGTCGTGTCCGACTCTGTGCGACCCCATAGACGGCAGCCCACCAGGCTCCCCCGTCCCTGGGATTCTCCAGGCAAGAACACTGGAGTGGGTTGCCATTTCCTTCTTCAATGCATGCAAGTGAAAAGTGAAAGTGAGGTCACTGAGTCGTGTCCAGCTCTCAGCGACCCCATGGACTGCAGCCTACCAGGCTCCTCCATCCATGGGATTTTCCAGGCAAGAGTACTGGAGTGGGATGCCAGTGCCTTCTCTGATTGACACCTGTTAGTTTTCTATATTTGTGAGTGTATATTTGTTTTGTTATATAAAATTGCCTGTTTTATTTTTTTAGATTTCACATATAAATGATGACATACATTATGTGCCTTTCTCTGTGTGAATATTTCACTAAGTATAATTCTCTCTAGGTCCATCCACATGGTTGGAAATGGTGGAATTTCATTCTTTTCATGGTTGAGAACTACTACTTTGTGTGTGTTATCCATTCATTTGTTGATGGGCATTCAGGTTGCTTCCACATATTGGCTATGACATGTAATTCAGCTATGAATATTGAGGTGCATGTATCTCTTTGAATTAGTGTTTTCGTCTGTTTCAAATATATACCAAAGAGTGGAACTGCTGGAATATATGGAAATTCAATTTCAGTTTACTGAGGAAATTCTACACTGTTTTCCACAGTGAATGTGCCAATTTACATTCCCACCAATGGTTTACAAGGGTTCCCTTTTCTCCACATCCTCACCAACATTTGTTATTTGTAGACCTTTTGATGACAGTCATTCAGGTGTGAGGTGATATCTCACTATAATTTTGATTTGAATTTTTCTAATGATTAGCAATGTTGAACATCTGCACATGTGCCGTTAGTTATCTGTATGTCTTCTTTGGATAAACGTGTTTGGCTCCTCCAGCCATTTTTTAATCTGGTTAGTTTAGTTGTTGGCATTAAGTTGTATGAGCTACTAGCTCTTGAGGTTTGGAAAGTTTTTAGCCATAACTTCATCAAATGCACTTTCAACTTCTTTTTCTTTCTCTTCTCTTTCTGGGTCCCTGTAATGTGAATGTTGGTACACTTGATGTTATCCCAGAGATCTCAACTGTTATCATTTTTTCATTTGATTTTCTTGTTGCTCTTCTGATTGGTTTCCATTATTCTATCTTTCAAATCACTTACACATTTCTTGCATCACTTAGTTGTTATTCATTCTATTGTTTGTTTGTTTCCCCGTTTCAGTCACTGAGTTCTTCAATTCTTACTTTTTAGGTGCCTTTATAGAGTTCCTGAGGGTCCCTGGTTAAAGAGTCTGCCTCCAATGTGGGAGACTTGGGTTCGATCCCTGGGTCAGGAAGATCGCCTGGAGAAGGAAATGGTAACCCACTTCAGTATTCTTGCCTGGAGAATCCCATGGACAGAGAAGTCAGGTAGGCTACAGTCCATGGGGTCGCAAAGAGTCAGACATGACTGAGCGACTTCACTTTCACTTTCTTTATAGAGTTCCTACATCCTGTTAAAATTCTCACTGCGCTTATCTAGTCTTTTCCCTAATTCAGTTAGCATTCTTCTTGAATTCTTTATCTTTGTTTATTTTTGTTTCCTTATTTTTCAGGGACTTTCTCTTGCTCTTCCAATTGGGATCCGTTTCTCTACTTTCTTTTTGCTTAATTTTCTCTTTCTCTGAACTCAGTTGAGATAGCTACGTATTGCAATCTTGAACAGTTGTCCTTAAGTGGGGGCATCCTTATACAATCTGCATGTGTCCAGTGCCTATGGTGAAAGATCTGCTTTCAATGTGAACACAAGTTACATCTTTCCTCAAAGATGTGGTGTCTAAGCAGCTGTCACCTTGGTAGATGATGGGGCTGAAGATGGAGAGGCTACAGTTACAGCTAGGTGTGAGGGCAGTGCTTCCCTTCTGTTCAGTAGACATCTGTGCCCTACCAGGGGTGGAATCAGATCCCAAGGGTCTTGAGGGCAGGGTCCAATCTGTCTCTGTTCCCTTTAAGTGTGTGTTCTCCTCTTTCCCAGCGTTGGCACTCTTGTCCCAGAAGGAAGCCATACTTGAGCATGAAAGGCCTGTGCAGGCACTTGGCTTATAACAGGGTGCAAGCTGCAGCACTTTGCCCACCAACAGCAGTTCCAGTTTGCTTTTGAGACATTGGCTGTGAGAGTGCCAGTAATGGCTGCCCACATCTTGCTTCAGTACATATTCAGATCTGGATCTGCTTTGTCCCTCACGGTCAATCATTCTCTCCAGCCTCTGCCACCCTTGCCCTAGTGTGCAGCTGTGCCCCAGGGCAAGGGGCCCCTGTGGGCTCTTTGTTAATATGGAGGGGTGTGGGCTGTGGTGGGCCCAGTGCCATGAGGGATCAGGACCACTTCTAATGTGCTACCTGTGTAATTGCCAGTAATGTCTGCCCCTGTTCCCTCAGATGCTGCTTTGAGTCTGAGTCACCCCTGCATCTCATGGTGAAGTTATCTCCTTGGTTGCGGAAGGTGTGGTGCTTCCATGTGATGTAAGCAGCGCTGGAGCTTTCACTGGGCTTAGGTTGGGGGCATGTCCCAGGGTGGCTGCAGGAAACCAGGCAGTACTTCAAGCAGCTTTCAATCCACCCTTACTGCACTGCTTTGGGAGCAAGCGGCATGTGCACACTCCTTATGTATGGAGTCCAGAGTCTCCACTGTCTGTTAGGCCCACAGCCCTCCAAACAGCAAAGCAGGTTCATATTCCCTCTATTGGACCCTGGGACTGGATATGTGACTGGAGTCACCCACTCCCCAGGACATATCTCCATCTATGTTATCTTCCTTTCCCTCGAGTCCCTCCCAGGAACACAAGTCTTGACTGTTTCTTTTCTTCCTACTCAATTCTGTATAGATCATTCTTACAGCCTGAGTTGTATAGTTGTCTTTATGTGAGTTTCTGGATAGTTTTCAGTGAGAACTGTTCCATATGTAGATGTATTTTTTATCTGTTCATGCATTCAGGTGAGGTCCATGTCCTCCTATTCCACTATCCTGATCTATATCCCTACATATAAATTATTTAAGCTTAGTAAGAGCAGGAATTACTTATTTTTAAAAGTGACTTAGTAATTTAATGCATCCCATGTCTAAGATATGTTACTCTTTAATAAAACTTTGTTGAAAGTAAATAGATCATGCCACAGAAAGTTGGTCTAAAAATTTATTTATATAAAATAGCTTTAAGGATATAAAATTATTAATCATTTTTGAAAAAAATGTAATTTACAAAACTAAGTCAATTTCCTGTCAAAAATTTATATGCAATGTTTAACAGTTTTATGTTTTAGTGGTGAAAGATGTTTTAAGATATAACAACAACTGAAGACAGAACACTAACATCTACAGGGACCATATTTGAGTATCCAAATATCTTCACCTCAAAATAGAATATATATATTTTTCTTATTCATAATATAAGCCACACTGCATATTTAATCAGTATAAATTAGGTTTTTACTCAGGGACTCTATTTATACAGTCATTGAAATATTTACTATGAGAAAGGGATAAACAAAAAGAGAAAGCATAGTCACTACCCTCAAGGAAGGTGAAATCAAATTGGCAATGGCAAAGAACAAATATTATTAACAACTTAAAAATACTGTAAATAAATTCTGCAAATGCATGAGATGTATAAAGGAGGTTCAATAGAAAAAGAGAAGTAAAGTATTTTAAGAAATATTTTAATAGTGGAATTGACAATATCCTGTGCCTAATAAATGTGAGAAACTATTACTAAAATTTCTTGCTACCATAATTGAGTGGATTGATTCTCATGACCAAGATATTTTGAGTAACTTTGGCTGAAAATAGTATTTGATTTGGAGTATATGAAATATAAAGTATCTGTTGTTCATTCTCATAATGTCTAATGTTCCAAGCTCTCAATAGAAATTTTCAAAAAGCAATTAGAAATACATCTGGATCATGGAAAAAGCACGAGAGTTCCAGAAAAACATCTATTTCTGCTTTATTGACTATGCCAAAGCCTTTGACTGTGTAGATCACAATAAACTGTGGAAAATTCTGAGAGAGATGGGAATACCAGACCACTTGATCTGCCTCTTGAGAAATCTGTATGCAAGTCAGGAAGCAACAGTTAGAACTGGACATGGAACAACAGACTGGTTCCAAATAGGAAAAGGAGTACGTCAAGGCTGTATATTGTCACCATGTTTATTGAACTTATATGCAGAGTACACCATGAGAAATGCTGGACTGGAAGAAACACAAGTTGGAATCAAGATTGCTGGGACAAATATCAATCACCTCAGATATGCAGATGACACCACCCTTATGGCAGAAAGTGAAGAGGAACTCAAAAGCCTCTTGATGAAAGTGAAAGTGGAGAGTGAAAAGGTTGGCTTAAAGCTCAACATTCAGAAAACGAAGATCATGGCATCCGGTCCCGTCACTACATGGGAAATAGATGGAGAAACAGTGGAAACCATGTCAGACTTGATTTTTCTGGGCTCCAAAATCACTGCAGATGGTGACTGCAGCCATGAAATTAAAAGACGCTTACTCCTTGGAAGGAAAGTTATGACCAACCTAGATGGCATATTCAAAAGCAGAGACATCACTTTGCCAACAAAGGTTCGCCTAGTCAAGGCTATGGTCTTTCCTGTGGTCACGTATGGATGTGAGAGTTGGACTGTGAAGAAGGCTGAGCGCCGAAGAATTGATGCTTTTGAACTGTGGTGTTGGAGAAGACTCTTGAGAGTCCCTTGGACTGCAGGAAGACCCAACCGGTCCATTCTGAAGGAGATCAGCCCTGGGATTTCTTTGGAAGGAATGATGCTGAAGCTGAAACTCCAGTATTTTGGCTACCTCATGCGAAGAGTTGACTCATTGGAGAAGACTCTGATGCTGGGAGGGATTGCGGGCAGGAGGAGAAGGGGGAAAACAGAGGATGAGATGGCTGGATGGCATCACTGACTCGATGGATGCGAGTCTGAGTGACCTCCGGGAGCTGGTGATGGACAGGGAGGCCTGGCGTGCTGCGGTTCATGGGGTCGCAAAGAGTCGGACACGACTGAGCGACTGATCTGATCTGATCTGATCTGATAAGAAATGAAGTGGCAATTGAAAATATATAAAAGATTACTCAACTTAGCAAAAAATATAATCATTAAGGCTTGCCATTGAACACTAAGTATGAGTTTTAGAAGTAGAAAAGGGAGGTAAATGTTTCACGTTGGAAATATAAAAGGTAAGAGACTGAGCACAGAATTTTTGTGATAAATAGATGATATCTTTCAAATATGTTAAAAATCATATACAAAAATAGATGCACAGCTCTTTACACACATGTACATATGCATATGCTTGTAATAGTCTTAATTCTTAATGAATAACTGAAAACTGACTTTTTTGACATAAAATTTTGGTAAGTTACAGTACACTGTTGGACCACTGTAACCTAATGATGGTATTTTCATTCATTTTTTTTTTAATTCTATTTTTCAATATTTTAAAACAACAGGTTATTTTATCATGTTTCCTGGTGATGAACTCTTAGTTTTTATGGTTTATAAACCTCTTTATTTTAACTTTAGTTTGAAGAATTGTTTTTTTCCCCAATTAGAATAGAAGTCTAGCTTGGCTGCTGTTTTCATCTAGTGCTTTAAACATATCCTTCCACCGTCTCCTAGTTCTCATCAAGTTTGCCTGAATATTAGCTGTCAATCTTTTTGTTCATTTGAAAATGTTATATAGTCTGTGACTTCTTCTGAGCATTTCGTCTTTGGTTTCTAGCAGTTTAAACTAGTATATGCTGAGATGTTCCTTTTGTGATTATTAGGGTTCTCATAGCTTTCAGAATCTATGGGTTAATGTTTGTTAAACTGAAATTTTTAGTCAGTATCACTTCAAATATTACCTCCTTCCTACTTTCTTCTCTCCTTTATGATTCCACTTATTGTTATGTGAGCTATTTCCTTTGCCCTACATGCTACTTGGGCTTCCACTTGGGCTGTTTAAACCCATTTATTGATTATCAATTATTATTTTCAGTTCTTAAATTCCACTTAATCTTTTATATTATATACTAAATCTCTGATGAATGCCTTCATATTTCATTCTTAATCCTCATTTTTAATATATTACTTGAGATCTACTGCCTGGTAACTGTAATATCTAGTTTGGCTCTTTCTTAGCTTTTGGTCTTATGACATGATCTCACAAACTGATTATATATTTACTCAATGTAGAGCATTTTGTATGAAAGATGAAGCAACCTTCCTCCAATTAATGTTTATCCTTTATTATTCAAGTCAGACTGAGTTGGACTTATCACATTATTCAAGTCAAGGGAAGACTTCATAAGGAGCTAGATTAACTTTGGTTCCAGAGAATCAGTTCAGTTCAGTTCATTCACTCAGTCATGTTTGACTCTTTGTGACCCATGAATTGCAGCACGCCAGGCCTCCCTGTCCATCACCAACTCCCGGAGTTCACTCAGACTCACGTCCATTGAGTCGGTGATGCAACCAGCCATCTCATCCTCTGTTGTCCCCTTCTCTTCCTGTCCCCAATCCCTCCCAGCATCAGAGTCTTTTCCAATAAGTCAACTCTTCACATGAGGTGGCCAAAGTACTGGAGTTTCAGCTTTAGATTCAGTCCTTCCAATTAACACCCACAACTGATCTTTAGAATGGATTGGTTGGATCTCCTTTCAGTCCAAGGGACTCTCAAGAGTCTTCTCCAACACCACAGTTCAAAAGCATCAATTCCTCAGTGCTCAGCTTTCTTCACAGTCCAACTCTCACATCCATACATGACGACTGGAAAATCCATAACCTTGACTAGATGGACGTTTGTTGGCAAAGTAATGTCTCTGCTTTTGAATATGCCATCTAGGTTGGTCATAACTTTCCTTCCAAGGAGTAAGCGTCTTTTAATTTCATGGCTGCATTCACAATCTGCAATGATTTTGGAGCCCCAAAAAATAAAGTCTGACACTGTCTCCACTGTTTCCCCATCTATTTCCCATGAAGTGATGGGACCAGATGCCATTATCTTAGTTTTCTGAATGTTGAACTTTAAGCCAACTGTTGCACTCTCCACTTTCACTTTCATCAAGAGGCTTTTGAGTTCCTCTTCACTTTCTGCCATAAGGGTGGTGTTATCTGCATATCTGAGGTGATTGATATGTCTCCCAGCAATCTTGATTCCACCTTGTGCTTCTTCCAGCCCAGGGTTTCTCATGATGTACTCTGCATATAAGTTAAATAAGCAGGATGACAGTATACAACCTTGACGTGCTCCTTTTCCTATTTGAAACCAGTCTGTTGTTCTACGTCCAGTTCAAACTGTTGCTTCCTGACCTGCATACAGGTTTCTCAAGAGGCAGGTCAGGTGGTCTGGTATTTCCATCTCTCTCAGAATTTTCCACATTTTATTGTGATCCACATAGTCAAAGGCATTGGCATAGTCAATAAAGCAGAAATAGATGTTTTTTCTGGAACTCTCTTGCTTTTTCCATGATCCAGCGGATGTTGGCAATTTGATATCTGGTTCCTCTGCCTTTTCTAAATCCAGCTTGAACATCTGGAACTTCATGGTTCACATATTGCTGAAGCCTGGCTTGGAAAATTTTGAGCATTACTTTATTAGAGTGTGAGATGAGTGCAATTGTGTGGTATTTTGAGCATTCTTAGGCATTGACTTTCTTTAAGACTGGAATGAAAACTGACCTTTTCCAGTCCTGTGGCCACTGCTGAGTTTACCAAATTTGCTGGCATATTGAGTGTACCACTTTCACAGCATCATCTTTCAGCATTTGAAAGAGCTCAACTGTAATTCTATTACCTCCACTAGCTTTGTTCGTAGTGATGCTTTCCAAGGCCCACTTGACTTCACATTCCAGGATGTCTGGCTCTAGGTGAGTGATCACACCATCATGATTATCTGGGTCATGAAGATCTTTTTTGTACAGGTCTCTGTATTCTTGCCACCTCTTCTTAATATCTTCTGCTTCTGTTAGGTCCATACCGTTTCTGTCCTTTATCGAGCCCATCTTTGCATGAAATGTTTCCTTGGTATCTCTGATTTTCTTGAAGAGATCTCTAGTCTTTCCTATTCTGTTGTTTTCCTCTGTTTCTTTGCATTGATCATGAGGAAGGCTTTCTTATCTCTCCTGGCTATTCTTTGGAACTCTGCATTCACATACTTATATCCTTCCTTTTCTCCTTTGCTTTTCACTTCTCTTCTTTTCACAGCTATTTGTAAGGCCTCCCCAGACTGCCATTTTGCCTTTTTGCATTACTTTTCCATGGGGATGGTCTTGATCCCTATCTCCTGTACAATGTCATGAGCCTCCATCCATAGTTCATCAGGCACTCTATCTATCAGATCTAGCCTCATAAATCTATTTCTCATTTCCACTGTATAATCATAAGGGATTTGATTGAGGTCATACCTGAATGGTCTAGTGGTTTTCCCTATTTTATTCAATTTCAGTCTGAATTTGTCAATAAGGAGTTCATGGTCTGAGCCACAGTCAGCTCCTGGTCTTGTTTTTTCTGACTGTATAGAGCTTCTCCCATCTTTGGCTGCAAAGAATATAATCAATCTGATTTCAGTGTTGACTGTCTGGTGATGTCCAGGTGTAGAGTCTTCTCTTGTGTTATTGGAAGAGGGAGTTTGCTATGACCAGTGCTTTCTCTTGGCAAAACTCTATTAGCCATTGCCCTGCTTCATTCCATATTCCAAGGCCAAATTTGCCTGTTACTCCAGGTGTTTCTTGACTTCCTACTTTTGTACTCCAGCCCCCTATAATGAAAAGGACATCCTTTTTGGATGTTAGTTACAAAAGGTCTTGTAGGTGTTCATAGAACCGTTTAATTTCAGCTTCTTCAGCGTTACTGGTTGGGGCATAGACTTGGATTACTGTGATATTGAATGGTTTGCCTTGGAAACGAACAGAGAGCATTCTGTGGTTTTTGCGATTGCATCCAAGTACTGCAATTCGGACTCTTTTGTTGAATATGATGGCTACCCCATTTCTTCTAAGGAATTCCTGCCCACAGTAGTAGATATCATGGTCATATGAATTAAATTCACCCATTCCAGTCCATTTTAGTTCGCTGATTCCCAGAATATCGATGTCCTCTCTTGTCATCTCCTGTTTCAGATCAGATCAGTCGCTCAGTCGTGTCCGATTCTTTGCGACACCATGAACTGCAGCACGCCAGGCCTCCCTATCGATCACCAGCTCTCGGAGGTCACTCAGACTCATATTCATCGAGTCAGTGATGCCATCCAGCCATCTAATCCTCTGTCGTCCCCTTCTCCTCCTGCCCTCAATCCCTCCCAGCATCAGAGTCTTCTCCAATGAGTCAACTCTTCGCATGAGGTGGCCAAAATACTGGAGTTTCAGTTTTAGCATCATTCCTTCCAAAGAAATCCCAGGGCTGATCTCCTTCACAATGGACCGGTTGGATCTCCTTGCAGTCCAAGGGACTCTCAAGAGTCTTCTCCAAAACGACAGTTCAAAAGTATCAATTCTTCAGCGCTCAGCCTTCTTCACAGTCCAGCTTTCACATCCATACATGACCACAGGAAAGACCATAGCCTTGACTAGGCGAACCTTTGTTGGCAAAGTGATGTCTCTGCTTTTGAATATACTATCTAGGTTGGTCATAACTTTCCTTCCAAGGAGTAAGCGTCTTTTAATTTCATGGCTGCAGTCACCATCTGCAGTGATGTTGGAGCTCAGAAAAATAAAGTCTGACACTGTTTCCACTGTTTCTCCATCTATTTCCCATGTAGTGATGGGACCAGATGCCGTGATCTTCGTTTTCTGAATGTTGAGCTTTAAACCAACCTTTTCACTCTCCACTTTCACTTTCATCAAGAGGCTTTTGAGTTCCTCTTCACTTCCTGCCATAAGGGTGGTATCATCTACATATCTGAGGTTATTGATATTTCTCCCGGCAATCTTGATTCCAGCTTGTGTTTCCTCCAGTCCAGCATTTCTCATGGTGTACTCTTCATATAAGTTAAATAAACATGGTGACAATATACAGCCTTGACGTACTCCTTTTCCTATTTGGAACCAGTCTGTTGTTCCATGACCAGTTCTAACTGTTGCTTCCTGACCTGCATACAGATTTCTCAAGAGGCAGATCAAGTGGTCTGGTATTCCCATCTCTCTCAGAATTTTCCACAGTTTATTGTGATCTACACAGTCAAAGGCTTTGGCATAGTCAATAAAGCAGAAATAGATGTTTTTCTGGAACTCTCTTGCTTTTTCCATGATCCAGCGGATGTTGGCAATTTGATTTCTGGTTCCTCTGCCTTTTCTAAAACCAGCTTGAACATCAGGAAGTTCACAGTTCACATATTGCTGAAGCCAGGCTTGGAGAATTTTGAGCATTACTTTACTAGCGTGTGAGATGAGTATAATTGTGCGGTAGTTTGAGCACTCTTTGGTATTGCCTTTCTTTGGGATTGGGATGAAAACTGACCTTTTCCAATCTTGTGGCCACTGCTGAGTTTTCCAAATTTGCTGGCATATTGAGTGAAGCACTTTCACAGCATCATCTTTCAGGATTTGGAATAGCCCCACTGGAATTCCATCACCTCCACTAGCTTTGTTCCTAGTGATGCTTTCTAAGGCCCACTTGACTTCACATTCCAGGATGTCTGGCTCTAGGTCAGTGATCACACCATCATGATTATCTGGATCATGAAGCTCTTTTTTGTAAAGTTCTTCTGTGTATTCTTGCCACCTCTTCTTAATATCTTCTGCTTCTGTTTGGTCCATACCATTTCTGTCCTTTATCGAGCCCATTTTTGCATGAAATATTCCTTTGGTATTTCTGATTTTCTTGAATAGATCCTTAGTCTTTCCCATTCTGTTGTTTTCCTCTATTTCTTTGCATTGATCGCTGAAGAAGGCTTTCTTATCTCTTCTTGCTATTCTTTGGAACTCTGCATTCAGATGTTTATAGCTTTCCTTTTCTCCTTTGCTTTTCGATTCTCTTCTTTTCAACGCTATTTGCAAGGCCTCCCCAGACAGCCATTTTGCTTTTTTGCCTTTCTTTTCCATGGGGATGGTCTTGATCCCTGTCTCCTGTACAATGTCACGAACCTCATTCCATAGTTCATCAGGCACTCTATCTATCAGATCTAGGCCCTTAAATCTATTTCTCACTTCCACTGTATAATCATAAGGGATTTGATTTAGGTCATACCTGAATGGTCTAGTGGTTTTCCCTACTTTCTTCAATTTCAGTCTGAATTTGTCAATAAGGAGTTCATGGTCTGAGCCACAGTCAGCTCCTGGTCTTGTTTTTGCTGATTGTATAGAGCTTCTTCATCATTGGCTGCAAAGAATATAATTGATCTGATTTTGGTTTGACCATCTGGTGATGTCCATGTATAGAGTCTTCTCTTGTGTTGTTGGAAGAGGGTATTTGCTATGACCAGTGCATTTTCTTGGCAAAACTCTGTTAGTCTTTGCCCTGCTTCATTCCGTGTTCCAAGGCCAAATTTGCCTGTTACTCCAGGTGTTTCTTGACTTCCTACTTTTGCATTCCAGTCCCCTATAATGAAAAGGACATCTTTTTGGGGTGTTAGTTCTAAAAGGTCTTGTAGGTCTTCATAGAACCGTTCAACTTCAGCTTCTTCAGCGTTACTGGTTGGGGCATAGACTTGGATTACTGTGACATTGAATGGTTTGCCTTGGAAACGAACAGAGATCATTCTGTCGTTTTTGAGATTGCATCCAAGTACTGCATTTCGGACTCTTTTGTTGACCATGATGGCCACTCCGTTTCTTCTGAGGGATTCCTGCCACAGTAGTAGATATAATGGTCCTCTGAGCAGTCCATTTTAGTTCGCTAATTCCTAGAATGTCAACATTCACTCTTGCCATCTCTTGTTTGACCACTTCCAATTTGCCTTGATTCATGGACCTGACATTCCAGGTTCCTATGCAATATTGCTCTTTACAGCATCGGACTTTACTTCTATCACCAGACACATCTACAGCTGGGTATTCTTTCTGCTTTGGTCCCATCCCTTCATTCTTTCTGGAGTTATTTCTCCACTGACCTCCAGTAGCATATTGGGCCCCTACTGACCTGGGGAGTTTCTCTTTCAGTATCCTAACATTTTGCCTTTTCATACTGTTCATGGGGTTCTCAAGGCAAGAATACTGAAGTGGTTTGCCATTCCCTTCTCCAGCGGACCACACCCTGTCAGATCTCTCCACCATGACCCGCCCATCCTGGGTTGCCCCTCGGGCATGGCTTAATTTCACTGAGTTAGACAAGGCTGTGGTCCTGGTGTGACTAGATTGACTAGTTTTCTGTGAATATGGTTTCAGTGTATTTGCCCTGTGATGCCCTCTTGCAAGACCTACCGTCTTACTTGGGTTTCTCTTACCTTGGGTGTGGGATATCTCTTCCCGGCTGGTACAGCAAAGCACAGCCATCGCACCTTACCTTGGATGAGGGGTCTCTCCTCACCACCGCCCTTCCTGATCTTGGGGGAGGGGTATCTCCTCACCTCCGCCCTTCCTGACCTCAGTCGTGGGGTAGCTCCTCTCGGCCGTGCCTAGTGCTCCAGTCCTCACCGCCGTCCTTCCTCGGTCGTTGGTAGCTCCTCTTGGGCGGGCTCTCAGTGCGCTGCGCAGCCGGCGAGGGGCTCTCAGTGCGCCGCGCAGCCGGCGAGGGGCTCTCAGTGCGCGCCTGTAGGCCGGGAGCTCTCAGTTTGACCACTTCCAATTTGCCTTGATTCATGGACCTAACATTCCAGGTTCCTATGCAATATTTCTCTTTACAGCATCAGACTTTGCTTCTATCACCAGTCACATCCACAGCTGGGTATTGTTTTGCTTTGGCTCCATTCCTTCATTCTTTCTGGAGTTACTTCTCCACTGATCTCCAGTAGCATATTGGGCATCTCGTGAACCAGGAAGTTCCTCTTTCAGTATCCTATCATTTTGCCTTTTCACACTGTTCATGTGGTTCTCAAGGCAAGAATACCGAAGTGGTTTGCCATTCCCTTCTCAAGTGGACCACATTCTGTCAGACCTCTCCACCATGACCTGCCTGTCTTAGGTGGCCCCACATAGCATGGCTTAGTTTCTTTGAGTTAGACAAGGCTATGGTCCATGTGATCAGATTGACTAGTTTTCTGTGATTATGGTTTCAGTGTTTCTGCCCTCTGATGCCTTCTTGCAACACCTACAATCTTACTTGGGTTTCTCTTACCTTGGACGTGGGGGTATCTCTTCACGGCTGCTCCAGCAAAGCACAGCCGCTGCTCCTTACCTTGGATGAGGGGTATCTCCTCACCACTGCCCCTCCTGACTTTGAATGTGGAGTAGCTCCTCTCAGCCCCGCTGTGTGCATTAACTTCCAAAGCATCAGATCAGATCAGATCAGATCAGTCGCTCAGTCGTGTCCGACTCTTTGCGACCCCATGAACCGCAGCACGCCAGGCCTCCCTGTCCATCACCAGCTCCCGGAGGTCACCCAGACTCGCATCCATCGAGTCAGTGATGCCATCCAGCCATCTTATCCTCTGTCGTCCCCTTCTCCTCCTGCCCTCAATCCCTCCCAGCATCAGAGTCTTCTCCAATGAGTCAACTCTTCGCATGAGGTGGCCAAAATACTGGAGTTTCAGCTTTAGCATCATTCCTTCTAAAGAAATTCCAGGATAGTTTCACATTTTTTCACTTGAGAGCCCAGCACATGGTGTGTTCACTAGGGCATTTCACCTGGAAGTTAACTGACCTCATCTGCACAGTCTACTCAATATCTGTTTTGTAATGCTTATCCCTTAAATATTAGGTCCTTCAGCTGTTTTAGCTGTTCTCCAAATATCTTTTATTCAGCAGCTTTTCTTGATGTCTTTGATAACAATGTTGTTCTTCCAAGAGCGACTTCATCAGAGCATGAGTAAAAGCCCTACAATATCTTCTGAAAAAGCAATTAGAAATCATTGAGCAAACACAAATAGTAAATATTAAATTTCATAATCCTTACTTCACAAGGTTGATCTAGAGATTAAGTGAAACAAAAAGTATAGAAAATGATACAAAATTATATATGTATTTACTGCTTTCATTATTACTGAGAAACTTCCCTCAATTTTATAATGTCTTAGCATCCTAAGTTGTATTACTATTAGAGGCATGGTAATAAATAAGTTATGAGGATTTAATATAATTTTCCAGTGATCATGTATGGATGTGAGAGTTGGACTGTGAAGAAAGCTGAGCACCAAAGAACTGATGCTTTTGAACTGTGGTATTGGAGAAGACTCTTGAGCATCCCTTGGACTGCAAGGAGATCCAACCAGTTCATTCTGAAGGAGATCAGCCCTGGAATTTCTTTGGAAGGAATGATGCTAAAGCTAAAACTCCAGTATTTTGGCCACCTCATGTGAAGAGTTGACTCATTGGAAAACACTCTGATGCTGGGAGAGATTGGGGGCAGGAGGAGAAAGGGATGACAGAGGATGAGATGGCTGGATGGCATCACTGATTTGATAGACGAGAGTCTCAGTGACCTCCGGGAGTTGGTGATGGGCAGGGAGGCCTGGCGTGCTGTGATTCATGGGGTTGCAAAGAGTCGGACACGACTGAGCAGCTGAACTGAACTGAACTGATGTTGACTATAATTAATAATATTGTACTGCATACTTGAAAATTACTGAGAAAGAAGATTTTAAAAAATCTCTCATCACAAGAAAAAATAATGGTCAAGTACTTTGGGAAAATTAGAATATAAATGTGGTCATCTGTTAATTATGGACCCCTTATATAGAAGCAGGTTTGAGAATGAACTAATTCCTCTGATGTCCAGTTTTCTGGAGAAGACTATGCTCAGTATTTTAAAAGAACATGATATTATTATAGTATACAATTTTACAAACCAAAAAAATATATGTAGTTAATATGTAGCTCTAATCTGTAGGCTTCATTTTTATTTGTGGTAAAGAAATTCTGAATTACCTTAGATACTATCAAATTTATATTTCACACTTGTAGGAATGCTTCCATCTAAAACTCACAGTTAAATATGCTATGCTATGCTATGCTAAGTCACTTCAGTCGTGTCCGACTCTGTGTGATCCCATAGACAGCAGCCCACCAGGCCTCCCTGTCCCTGGGATTCTCCAGGCAAGAACACTGGAGTGGGTTGCCATTTCCTTCTCCAATGCATGAAAGTGAAAAGAGAAAGTGAAGTCACTCAGTCGTGTCCGACTCTTAGCGACCCCATGGACTGTAGCCTACCAGGCTCCTCTGTCCGTGGGATTTTCCAGGCAGAGTACTGGAGTGGGGTGCCATTGCCTTCTCCGCAGTTAAATATAGTAATTGCAAAATAAGTTACAACATTTTTTAAAGAGGCGACAAAATGAGGCTTATTCTATCTTTACCCAGAAACTAATATGCATGTCTGTGTGAAATTAGATATGAATAGTGGTAATATCTAGGCACAAACCCTCCAACCAAATGGATTATTTTAAACAAGAGCAACTATAAAATTTAACAAATGCTTCAGACATTTATAACTCTGCACAAATATAATAAAAACCTACACTTAATACTTATATTAAACTGCAGATTTTATGGGGTAAAATACTATGCCCAGTGAATTAGAAATGTCCTTATCAATCTTAAGGTGAATATGAAGACAACTGACAAAAAATTATGTTTATTATAAAGGACAAATAAGGTAAAATATTTTATGCTTTACTGACAAAACTCACATTCCCTTGAAATAATAACATACATGCTACAGACCACGAGAGTGGTGTTTTCTGATTATGAAACAAAACCTAAATTTCAGTAAGAACCAAGCATTATGCTTAAAGATATCCACATTATTAAATATCAATCTAATTCAATGATAGTGGAATGAAAGCTTAAAAAATAAATTATCTGACATAAAGACTTCTGTCCTGAGGTGGGTAATAGTTACTATGGATGCAATTTCATTGATTTCATAAGAACTGCATCATGAAGAAATTTTCCCTCAAATATAATACAATATCAGAAAAGAAGTAGAATCACTTTGATGTGCTAATTTTAAGCACTTGAGTAGAACAGAATTGTATTGAAACTAACGACTAGATAGAAAAATGATCAAAGACAAAGATGCTGTACAGCTATTTTTGCATTTAAAAATTATTGAAGATATATACAATTTTATATAATAAAAAAGGATGTTAATAAAACTACCATAATATTACTTTTAAGACAGTCTTAAAATTTGGGTACAAATAAACTAAATCAGGGCCTCCTGACCCTATGGCATAAAATATGGGACATGGATCTACTATGTAACTACAGGTTACCAATCCACTATGTTTCAATAAAAACACTGTTTATTCCCACTGACATTACAATTGTAGCAAGACTTTTATTTTTTGAGTACTCATACTTGGACCAACACTGCTAAATGTAGCAGAGATTAGCTATCTAGTTATCATCTATCTATCATCTGTTTATCACCTGTCTGTAAGTATCTATACAGAAATAAATTTATTATGAGGAAAAGATATCTGGATGCAATCACATCTTCCTTTCTCCTACGCCCAAGGATTTTCCATAAATACCATATTACTACCTTCCCTATCTCTCACTACACATTAAAGGAGAAAGTTTGTAGAGTCACTTATCTTTAGCAATTATTTCATTATCTATGAGAAATAAGGTTTAACTAGAAAGATCAGATCAGATAAAATCAGTGGCTCAGTTGTGTCCGACTCTTTGCAACACCATGAATTGCAGCACGCCAGGCCTCCCTGTCCATCACCAACTCCCGGAGGTCACTCAGACTCACATCCATCGAGTCAGTGATGCCATCCAGCCATCTCATCCTCTGTCGTCCCCTTCTCCTCCTGCCCCGAATCCTTCCCAGCATCAGAGTCTTCTCCAATGAGTCAACTCTTCGCATGAGGTGGCCAAAGTACTGGAGTTTCAGCTTTAGCATCATTCCTTCCAAAGAAATGGACTGGTTGGATCTTCTTGCAGTCCAAGGGACTCTCAAGAGTCTTCTCCAACACCACAGTTTAAAAGCATCAGTTCTTTGGCGCTCAGCCTTCTTCACAGTCCAGCTCTCACATCCATACATGACCACAGAAAAGACCATAGCCTTGACTAGGCGAACCTTTGTTGGCAAAGTAATGTCTCTGATTTTGAATATGTGATCTAGGTTAGTCATAACTTTCCTTCCAAGGAGTAAGCGTCTTTTAATTTCATGGCTGCAGTCACCATCTGTAGTGATTTTGGAGCTCAGGAAAAGAAAGTCCGACAGTTTCCAATGTTTCCCCATCTATTTCCGATGACGTGATGGGACCAGATGTCATGATCTTCGTTTTCTGAATGTTGAGATTTAAGCCAACTTTTTCACTCTCCACTTTCACTTTCATCAAGAGGCTTTTTAGTTCCTCTTCACTTTCTGTCATAAGGGTGGTATCATCTGCATATCTGAGGTTATTGATATTTCTCCCACCAATCTTGATTCCAGCTTGCATTTCTTCCAGTCCAGCATTTCTCATGATGTACTCTGCATATAAGTTAAATAAGCAGGGTGACAATATACAGCCTTGATGTACTCCTTTTCCTATTTGGAACCAGTCTGTTGTTCCATGTCCAGTTCTAACCGTTGCTTCCTGACCTGCATACAAATTTCTCAAGAGGCAGATCAGGTGGTCTGGTATTTCCATCTCTTTCAGAATTTTCCATAGTTTATTGTGATCTACACAGTCAAAGGCTTTAGCATAGTCAATAAAGCAGAAATAGATCTTTTTCTGGAACTCTCTTGCTTTTTCCATGATCCAGCGGATGTTGGCAATTTGATCTCTGGTTCCTCTGCCTTTTCTAAAACCAGCTTGAACATCAGGAAGTTCTCGGTTGACATATTGCTGGAACCTGGCTTGGAGAATTTTGAGCATTACTTTATTAGCGCGTGAGATGAGTGCAATTGTGCGGTAGTTTGAGCATTCTTTGATATTGCCTTTCTTTGGGATTGGAATGAAAACACTTTTTCCAGTCCTGTGGCCACTGCTGAGTTTTCCAAATGTGTTGGCATATTGAGTGCTGCACTTTCACAGCATTATCTTTCAGGATTTGAAATAGATCAACTGAAATGCCATCACCTCCACTAGCTTTGTAGTGATCCCTTCTAAGGCCCACTTGACTTCACATTTCAGGATGTCTGGCTCTAGGTCAGTGATCACACGATCATGATTATCTGGGTCGTGAAGATCTTTTTTGTACAGTTCTTCTGTGTATTCTTGCCATCACTTCTTAATATCTTCTGCTTTTGTTAGGTTCATACCGTTTCTGTCCCTTTATCGAGCCCATCTTTGCATGCAATGTTCCTTTGGTATCTCTGATTTTCTTGAAGAGATCTCTAGTCTTTCCCATTCTGTTGTTTTCCTCTATTTCTTTGCATTGATCACTGAAGAAGGCTTTCTTATCTCTTCTTGCTATTCTTTGGAACTCTGCATTCAGATGTTTATATCTTTCCTTTTCTCCTTTGCTTTTCGCTTCTCTTCTTTTCACAGCTATTTGTAAGGCCTCCCCAGACAGCTATTTTGCTTTTTTGCATTTCTTTTCCATGGGAATGGTCTTGATCCCTGTCTCCTGTACAATGTCACAAACCTCATTCCATAGTTCATCAGGCACTCTATCTATCAGATCTAGGCCCTTAAACCTATTTCTCACTTCCACTGGATAATCATAAGGGATTTGATTTAGGTCATACCTGAATGGTCTAGTGGTTTTCCTTACTTTCTTCAATTTCAGTCTGAATTTGGCAATAAGGAGTTCATGGTCCGAGCCACAGTCAGCTCCTGGTCTTGTTTTTGCTGACTTTATGGAGCTCTCCATCTTTGGCTGTAAAGAATATAATCAATTTGATTTTGGTTTGACCATCTGGTGATGTCCATGTATAGAGTCTTCTCTTGTGTTGTTGGAAAGGGTGTTTGTTATGAGTAGTGCATTTTCTTGGCAAAACTCTATTAGTCTTTGCCTGCTTCATTCCGTATTCCAAGGCCAAATTTGCCTTTTACTCCAGGTGTTTCTTGACTTCCTACTTTAGCATTCCAGTCCCCTATAATGAAAAGGACATCTTTTTTGGGTGTTAGTTTTAAAAGATCTTGTAGGTCTTCATAGAACTGTTCAACTTCAGCGTCTTCAGAGTTACTGGTTTGGGCATAGACTTGGATTACTGTGATATTGAGTGGTTTGCCTTGGAAATGAACAGAGATCATTCTGTCGCTTTTGAGATTGCATCCAAGTACTGCATATCGGACTCTTTTGTTGACCATGCTGGCTACTCCATTTATTCTGAGGGATTCCTGCCTGCAGTAGTAGAAATAATGGTCATCTGAGTTAAATTCACCCATTCCAGTCCATTTCAGTTCACTAATTCCTAGAATGTCTACATTCACTCTTGCCATCTCTTGTTTGACCACTTCCAATTTGCCATTATTCATGGAACTGACATTCCAGGTTCCTATGCAATATTGCTTTTTACAGCATCGGACCAGTCACATCCACAGCTGGGTATTCTTTTTGCTTTGGCTCCATTCCTTCATTCTTTCTGGAGTTATTTCTCCACTGATCTCCAGTAGCATATTGGCACCTACTGACCTGGGGAGTTTCTCTTTCAGTATCCTATCATTTTGCCTTTTCATACTGTTCATGGGGTTCAAGGCAAGAATACTGAAGTGGTTTGCCATTCTCTTCTCCAGTGGACCACATTCCGTCTGATCTCTCCATCATGACCCACCCGTCTTGGGTTGCCCCATGGGCATGGCTTAGTTTCATTGAGTTAGACAAGGCTGTGATCCTAGTATGATTAAATTGACTAGTTTTCTGTTAGTATGGTTTCAGTGTGTCTGCCCTCTGCTGCCCTCTTGCAATACCTACCGTCTTACTTGGGTTTCTCTTACCTTGCGTGTGGGTTATCTCTTCACGGCTGTTCCAGCAAAGCACAGCCATTGCTCCTTACCTTGGACTAGGGGTATCTCCTCACCACTGCCCTTCCTGACCTTCAACGTGGGATAGCTCCTCTAGGCCTTCCTGTGTCCACGCAGCCATGGCTCCTTGGACGTGGGATTGGTCCTCCGGGCCACCACCCCTGGCCTCTGGCGAGGGGTTGGACCTCCCAGCCGCAACCTCCCTCACCTCCCCCCACCCCCGGCCTCATGTGTGGGGCCGTGGGGTAGCTCCTCCCACACGCTGCCCGAGGCCTGGGCTTAAGGGCGTGGGGTAACTCCTCCCGCCTGCCACCCCTGCCCTCCGACGCGGGGTAACTCCTCTCATGGCCTCCCCTGACCTTGGACGTGGGTATCTTCTCTTGGCTGCCCCCTCGACCTCAGACGCAGGGTAGCTCCTCTTGGCCACCACCCTTCGGGCATGAGGTCCTCCCAGCTTCTGCCCCTGACCTCAGACGTGGGGTAGCTCCTCTTGGCCGTGCTTAGCGCGCCGGTCGCAGCCGCCTGCGCTTAGAAAGGCTATATTTAAAAAAATCAAAGAGATTTCTGACAGATGGGGAGAAGAGAAAACATTATCTATTCAAACATGGGCCTGGAGTTAGAGGTCGGGATTTGGCTTGTGATGGTCTTCAGAGCTGGTTTGTGTCAACAGAGAATTGGACAATGAAGATGGGTTTTTGAGTGACATCACTACAGCATATAAACTGAATCTCCTTTCATGCTTTCGACTGCTGTGAGTAAACATTTTCTATTGCTTGAAATTACTATGTAGTTAAAACCAAGAAAACAATTCCATGATTTAACCATTTTTGTGATACCTCATGCAATAGAGGCCCTCCTGAATTCTCAGCACATGATTTCTCAGTCACTACTTCACCTCCTATAAAGTCATTTTGTTAACTGTTTCTTACAAGTCTCTTTTTATGTAATAATAACCTTGACCTTGCTACTCTTCAGAGACCCTTCATCACCAACGAAGCCCTTGATGGCTGTTTATCATGTATAGATCTGACTCAAGATAATCTACAGGAAACTCCTTTGGATAATGGTGACTTCTCATGGCTTACTGATGGTTCTTATTTAAAAGGTGACAATGATAAATATTGTACTGATATGCTACTGCAACTCTTTTTGATGTTGTTGAGGCAGTGTCTTTACCTATGGCTACTTATATGTGCTTACACAGGTTTGTACTTCAGCCAAGGGCAAACTGCCAATATTTTTACTAATAGCAGATAGGCTTCTGAAGTAGCTCATGCTTTTGGAATTTTGTGGAAGCAACATGATTTCTTTACTTCCAGTGGAAATGAAAGTAAAAATGGCCCCTATGTTCAGTAATTGCTGGATGCAATACATTTACCTGCCACTTTAGCTATTATTAAGATTCCAGGACATTCTGAATTTGACACTCTAGAAACTAGGGAAATCACTTTGCTGGCATTTCTGCAGAAATTGCTGCCCTCAAAGGAACCAACAGCAGCCAAACCTCTGTCATGGTCTAAAGGGATATTTCCTCTAATGATAACTTAGAAAAAATGGCTAGAGAAGCCCAACAAATCGACTTCATAAAAGAAAAAAATAAAATAAGATTGGAAATTTAACAGTTGTTAGTTTGATATAAAGAGAAAGCTCTTGTTTGGACCAAGTAACAACCTAGTCCTACGGAAGATTCTAAAATTCCCACTTGTAACCACTGTACCTGCATTAAACCACTAATTAACTGACAAAAGTATGGCCTTTATGAATCAATATTAGCTGGGAAACATTAACAAGGCTGAGCAAACTGCCTACTTCATTTGTCCCATTTGTCTGAAGTACAAGCCAGGGAAGCCTGTTGATACTCCTCTCAGACATTTTAAAATGCCCATTGGACAATTTGAGGTCAGGCAAACAGATTTTATACAACTTCTTCCAACTAATGGACATAAGTATGTTTTAGGCATGGCCCATAGGTTTTCACATTATACTTCAGCCTTCCCTTTCAGACAGGCTACCACCTCTTCTGTGGCTAAAGTCTTTTTAGAAAAGATTATCCTTACCTGAGGATCTCTTCTTGAATGTCATAGTGATCAGGGAGCCCATTTTACTGGTCAGGTACTTTGACAAGACTGCAGTATTTGGCTGGTTTTATAACACTTTCATTGCACTTACCATTCCCAAGTGAAAGTGAAGTCGCTCAGTCGTGTTCGACTCCTTGCGACCCTGTGGACTGTAGCTTCCCAGGCTTCTTTGTCCATGGGACTCTCCAGGCAAGAATACTGGAGTGGGTTACCATTTCCTTCTCCAGGGGGTCTTCTCGACCCAGGGATTCAATCCTCTGGTTTATTTAAATGAGCTAAAGACATTACTAGCAGTCAACTGGCAAAATTTGTAGAGTCCTTTCTAATACCTTTGCCAAAAGCACAGCAATTGGTCCTTCTAAATCTTAGAACCACACCTTTTAGAACTCATTAACTGTTAGCTTTTGAGAAAGTCACAAGATGCCCAACACACATGGCTCCTGACTCTTGGGACCCACAACTAACAATGCCAATATTGCAAAAGCCTTGTGGCTTCTACGAAAAAAACAGCCGTGTTTTGGTAGAGTAGTATTTTCACAACGGGTTCTTGGGAGACAGTCCTTGAGCACCACACCTTGAAATTTGGAGACTTTGTCTACTGGAAAAGAACTCTCTCCTCTCCCAAAAGGACTCTCTTCAACCTCACTATAAAGGCCCCTATCACATACTGTCACTCAACTGTTATGCCAACTAACTCCAGGGAACAGACTCTTGGAGTTGTTGCAGAGAAGAACCAATTCTGACTCCATTTTGAAACTGTTTCTTTGACTTGATTCTCATTGCTTTTGTTATTATAATCATACTTGATGGCCTACCTAAGAGGACCTTGCCCCTCTGCCCAATTGTTAAAATGCCTTTGTTCAGTTCACAGAAAGATAATCTGACTGCCCACCTGTGAATGGCTGCAAGAAAGAAGAGATTAACACACTGTTTTCACAGGCTGGTCATTTCCAGGGATATTTTGCAAGACTAACGGCCTCTTTTACTTTGCTTTCTCCTTTTCTCCTCTATGAAAGAGTTCTCTCCATTTTTGCTCAGGACATGCACACAGTTTGCCATGGCTACAGACCCTGAACTGCAATCTTTGCTTATCCCAAATAGTCTTATTTAGAGAAATAACTGACCGTCTATTTGTTTTAGGTGAATCAAGGAAAGTATATAGATGGCAAAAATACACATGAAATGGGTTTTAAAGTATTAGTATGAGGAAAATACAACTGTCTCCCAAAAGACTAACAATATCAAGTGTTAATGGAATGAACACCTAGAAATTACATATTGCTTAGAGAATGCTATACAGCACAACCACTGTTACAGGCTAAATGATGTAACTTTTATTAGAAAAATTATTGCAGATGTAAGTTAAGGTGAGGTTATTAGGGCAAGATCTAATCCAATATAACTGTTGTATTTATAAAAATAAAAAATTAGATATCCAAAATCACTCCAAAATCACTGCAGATGGGGATTGCAGTCATGAAATTAAAAGACGTTTACTCCTTGGAAGGAAAGTTATGACCAACCTAGATAGCATATTCAAAAGCAAAGACATTACTTTGCCAACAAAGGTTCGTCTAGTCAAGGCTGTGGTCTTTCCTGTGGTCATGTAGGGATGTGAGAGTTGGACTGTGAAGAAGGCTGAGTGCCTAAGAATTCATGCTTTTGAACTATGGTGTTGGAGAAGACTCTTGAGAGTCCCTTGGCCTGCAAGGACATCCAACCAGTTCATTCTGAAGGACATCAGCCCTGGGATTTCTTTAGAAGGAATGATGCTAAAGCTGAAACTCCAGTACTTTGGCCACCTCATGCGAAGAGTTGACTCATTGGAAAAGAGTCTGATGCTGGGAGGGATTGGGGGCAGGAGGAGAAGGGGACAACAGAGGATGAGATGGCTGGATGGCATCATTGACTCGATGGACGTGAGTCTAAGTGAATTCTGGGAGTTGGTGATGGACAGGGAGGCCTGGCGTGCTGCGATTCATGGGGTCGCAAAGAGTCAGACATGACTGAGCGACTGAACTGAACTGAACTGATAGGAAAAATCGTAGAAGGCAATGGCACCCCACGCCAGTACTCTGGCCTGGAAAATCCCATGGATGGAGGAGCCTGGTAGGCTGCAGTCCATGGGGTTGCTAAGAGTTGGACACAACTGAGCGACTTAACTTTCACTTTTCACTTTCATGCATTGGAGAAGGAAATGGCAACCCACTCCAGTGTTCTTGCCTGGAGAATCCCAGGGAAGGGGAGCCTGGTGGGCTGCCGTCTATGGGGTCGCACAGAGTCGGACACGACTGAAGTGACTTAACAGTAACAGCAGCATAGGGAAAATAAGATGAAAAGACAAGGGGAAAAGATGACTCACAGCCCTCAGAAAGAATCAATCCTGGTGACACTCTGATTTCATACTTGTAGCCTCTAGAACTGTTGAGACAATACATTCTCTGTTGTTTAACTCAATTTGTGATACTATTACAGCAACTCTGGTAAACTAATACACCCACTATGGAACATAGTTTGGTGGTTTCTTATAAAAATGTATATTTAATTATCTTTACCAGGATGACTGAAAACATAGACATTCATTTAATGTCCTACATGGGAATGTTCACAGCATTATAAGAACCATAAACTAGAAACAACCAGTGCAACAGCTGGTAAATATATAAACTAATTGTAACATATCCATATAATGGGATAAAATGGAAGAAAGTACTGATACAGGCAAAAATAGATAACTTTGAATTGTATTATATTAAATGAGAGAAATCAGACACAAAAGGCTATATTCTGCATGATTCTATTTATATGATTAACTGGAAAAGGACATCTATAGACACTGAGAACAAACCAATAATTAGCACTTTCTGAATGGAGAAAAGGATTACTATAGTCAGGCAAAGAAAACTTCAAATAATGCATGGAAAAAAAATGGGACCTATGTTGCAGTTTTGTATCTTAATCCCTTTCTGAATCTTTATTTTCTTCACATTTGAAAGAAAGCCCTTGTGTTTTCTAAAAGTTAAGTGTATGCAGTTTCATTGGACCTGCCATGCCATAAAATTCTTCAGTGACTTGTAAACAGAAGAGATTAATTGTTAACTTCACAGCTGAAACCAAAACAGGGATAAAATAAACAGGAAATGGATGAAAAAATCTAGGCAACAAGAAACTGTTTTGATAAGAGAAAAACCACATATTCTTCATGTTCATTAAGTGGAAAAAAGTGAAAATGATTACAGAAAAACAATTACGAGGTTGGACTTACTCTGTTAGCTCTGTAAGAAGTTAGCTGCATTAGCTTAGTCCAATAAATTTTTTTCTGAGACTTTGGTTTCTTCACTGAAATAATGAAAGAAGTTGGAGTAATACCATGTGAATTTCTACCAGTTAAACACAGGAAAATAAACTCAGATGCCCAATTTAAATTGCTAGGATGTATCATTGCAATCTAAAATACAGCATAGGAATATGAGGGACAACTTATGTCTTACAGGACACAAATAAATATGGTGAAGTGTCGCAGGGATAAAGCATTAACCATGCTAATTAAGACCCACCTTCACAAATCTGGGCCTCCCTTGTGGATCATCTGCCGGCAGTGCGGGAGACCTGGATTCAATCCTTGGGTAGGGAAGATCCCCTGGAGAAGGGAAAGGCTACCCTCTCCAGTATTCTGGCCTGGAGAATTCTATGGACTGTAGAGTCAGTCCATGGTGTCACAAAGAGTCAGACACAACTGAGCTACTTGCACTTTCACTTTCAAAAGAAATATAAATTATAATCAAGCAAACAATAATACACTATTAAACCATACTGGACGTTCACTCTGAGAATCCCACTGTTGGAATGATGTAGACACACTATGACACGTCCAGAGGAGAAAGGGCATAGTATTGAAGGGACTCAACCATAACATCAGGGAAAACTGAAAGAACTGAATCTTCCTATCCTCAGTTTCCAAGGGGAACATGCCATTTTCAAATACTTAAAAGGTTTCCATTTAGAGCAGAAATTAGACCTATTTAAATTGACTGTGCTACTCAAAGGTCTAAAACTGAGAACTATATATTGATTAAGCAAAGTATTAGGCAAACTTTTCATTTAGTTGCCACAACAGTCTAAAGATAAATACAGATGCTTGAAGAGCTGGTTGATATCATAGGAGTTACTCAAATGTGATATATGACCATGTGTCCTGTGAATTTATAAGAATCAACTGAGTGGTTAACTAGATTTAAGGGTTTTTCAATACAAAGTTTCTAGGATTTCCTAATTCTTCTTTTCCTGATAATTCTTTTTCCTACGTAAGTAAGACCAAGTGTGGAAATTAAAGATAAATTTCAGTGCAAGATAAGTAAGAACTTGCTGAGAATTATGGTTGTACAATGATCTAATATGTTCTCTCAATAGTAAGCCTCAGTCTCTACTAGTGGAAATGTCAAGGTGTGTTCACTGCTTAAGATCATTTGTAGGTCCCCAGAATGCTATTAATATCAGAATATGCTGCCTGGCATTCAGGCCTTTTCTGAAGGTCTTTGCTCTATCAATCTGAATTTATGTTTAGTCCCCAAGTCAGTCTCTACTGGCTCTTGGAGTTGTTGGAGTCTCTACAGACTCTTGGAGTTGTTGCAGAGAAGAACCAATTCTGACTCCATTTTGAAGCTGTTTCTTTGACTTGCTTCTCATTGCTTTTGTTATTATAATCATACTTAATGGCCTGCCTTAAGAGGACCTTGCCCCTCTGCCCAATTGTTAAAATGCCTTTGTTCGGCTCACAGAAAAATAATCTGACTCTGCCCACCTGTGAATGACTGCAAGAAAGGAGAGATTAACACATTGTTTTCACAGGCTGAAAATTTAGTATTTCTACTAATGTTTACATATTGTTTCCACCACTATAACTCTGGCTATAACATTCTCCTAAAGGAGAATACCTTCTCCCTTTCTTCTATGTAACTTTCATACATTTGTTAAAAATCAGTTCAGCTTCACTCTGTTTAATGAAGCCTCTGGACTCATCCAATCATGCTGTTTTTTTTTCTTCTAAAGGACACTACCTGGTACATATATCTATTTCTTCCAATCCAAATCAAAGGTTTCTAATACTTTCCTCTATGTGCATTCTCCATTCTCAATTTGAAGTGAGGAAAGAAACTGTATAATGCTATTATATCCACCAAATCCCCTATAATACAATTTGACACAAAACTGTTATTTGGTCAATATCTGGTACTTGCTGCTGCTATTAACAGAATCCTAGAATTCTGATCATATCCAATTTCTGACTCTACACTTTATAAATATCATTGTTCCATTCAGTTCAGTCGCTCAGTTGCATCTGTTTCTTTGTGACCCCATGGACTGCACCACGCCAGGCTTCCTTATCCATCACCAATGCTTGGAGCTTGCTCAAAGTCATGTTCATCGAGTCAGTGATGCCATCCAACTATCTCATCCTCTGTTTTCCCCTTCTCCTCCTGCCTTCAACCTTTGCCAGCATCAGTGTCTTTTCAAATGAGTCAGTTCTTCACATCAGGTGGCCAAAGTATTGGAGTTTCAGCTTCAGCATCCATCTTTTCAATGAATATTCAGGACTGATTTCCTTTAGGATGGACTGGTTGGATCTTCTTGCAGTCCAAGGGACTCTCAAGAGTCTTCTCCAACACCACAGTTCAGAAGCATCAATTCTTCAGCATTCAGCTTTCTTTATAGTCCAACTTTCATATCCATATATGACTTACATATATCATATATATTTATGCTTATTTTGTCTTATAATAACCTTGCATGAGCTAATAACACCCACGTTATATCAGTTGGGTTGCTTTGGACAGACACTTTATATTAGGGTTCTTCAAAGAAACAGACAATGTATATCTAAAGAAAGATTTAATTTAATGAATTTGCTCATGCAATTATGAAGGTTGACAAATCAAAATGTACAGTGTGGGTCCATGGGCTAGAGTCCCAGAGAAGACCCAAAGTTGTGGATCAAATAGGAAGGCCATCGTTGGCAGAATCCCGTCCTCCTCAAGGGAGCTCAGTCTTCATTTTACTAAAGCCATCAACTGACTAGATAAGGCTCACCCACATTATGAGATCAGTCTGCTGTACTCAAAGTCAACTGATTTAAATGTCAATCTCATGCAAGAAACACCTGTAGAGAGAATAATATCTGACTAAATATCTGGAACTATAACCCAACCCACTTGACTTTACCATCAGAAACTTATTAATGAGATTATGAGTACTTTATCATGAAATTTACTTACCATAGACTATTTCACATTAGTTTTACCTTACTCTTTGCTATCTTTAATATCTAATTACATTTACTTATATTTTTCATTATTTAATAATTAAGCTTACTGTTGACCCTGGTCAACAAACTGTCTTCCTGCAGTAAACTGCAAAGGTGACACTATGCTATCATTTTTTATCAAATCAGCTCTAAGTTGGATAGTCAACATTTGTTTCCCTTGCCCAAAGCAATTCTTGAAGTAACATCACAGAGATTAACACCAATCCACAGGAATCTGCCCTAAAATTTCTGCAAAGAGTTAGAGGTCTTAATAGGTCATTGCCTAAGACCTGATGAAATTTTAAAAGGGCAAAATCTTATCTGTAAAGAAAAATCTTATCTTAGCTTATAAAGCCTACACATCTTAAAGGATTCAAAATCATTTGAATTTTTAACTTTTTGTAAGTCTAGTTTCATTGCATTTCAACCTACTAAAAAATACTGTGTTAAAAATAACTAGAGTGAATTTAACATTCCCCATCTAATGATTTCCTGGGTTCATTACCTTTTACTCGAGTAGAGCTTTGATGTAACAGATAGATGTAAACATCTAAACATCTAATATCAAGATCCCTGGAGAAATGATTGCTTTCCTGGTGATAAACAGGTTTATCAAACTTTTATCAAAGTTCAAGCTATAGTTCAAGACCTCAAAAGAAAATTGTAACTTCCAACCGTCTGGAAGTGGATTTCCTGCTCTTTAACTATCTTTTAATTTGTCTCCCTTTAATGCAATCTTTATTATATCTTCACTTGTGTGATCTTATGCTTTAGGACAGTTTGGAAGAAAGTTTCTAGGAAATAACTCTACCTGCTGTACTGAATTACAGTATTTTCTCAGTCATATCACATCTGTGATGCCACTTAACACCTGCACCACACTTATATTGGTGAATTGCTGTTGCCTGTTCCGAGACTTAATGGCACAGAATATATAGCATATGTTGGTAATTCTTTTGTAATATGTTCGAAAATGTGCATACAAATGAATCCTCTTCAGGTGCAAAAGCATGAATTTATAGTGTAATTAACAGTTTGAGCTCACACCTGCTTTAAATACCACACAGTCTTGTATTTTAATTACAAGCTATGCAGTGAGACCACCCAAAGTCTCTATTCCATATGTAGTCTAAAGAACTGAGGCAAAATTCATTTTGAGCCTTGTTTTCAGGACCCACATATTTTATATTTAAGAAATAAATATTCTTATAGATAACTACCTAAGGAATTAAAAAATGAAATGACATATATTTTAAATAATATAATAGGAAATGAAGATTGATTGAATAATTGAATATTGATTGGTTAAAAATATAATAGAATCTAACATCTAGGAAGGACTGGAGTCATGCTTTTAACTCAAACGTTTCTTGAATCTCTGTCTTTTATTTATATAGTTCAACTTGTCTGACTTGGGTTAGAGAAATGCTCCATAACTAGCTTTGTCAATACTATCCTTTATTTCCATCAGCAGTCTGTAAAAGTTACTTTTCCCCCATATTCTTACCAACACTAAAGTCAACAAACTTCTAAAATCTCTGTCAATCCTGCAGATATATTCCTGTGGTCTTAACTGACATTTCTCTAATCTTGATGAAGTTTCATATGATGATTGGTCATTCCTATTTCCACTTCCTTAAAATGCTTTCTGCTAATTTCTCCAAACATCTTTTTCCCATTTTAATTTAGGTTGTTCATCTAATAGATTTGAAGGAACATTTTATGCTCTACATATTTAATATTTTATGATTATGTTAAAAATCACTGCAGATGGTGACTGCAGCCATGAAATTAAAAGACTTTTTTCTTAGAAGAAAAGCTATGACCAACCTAGATAGCATATTAAAAAGCAGAGACATTACTTTGCTGACAAATGTCCATCTAGTCTAAGCTATGATTTTTCCAGTAGTCATGTGTGGATGTGAGAATTGGACTATAAAGAAAGCTGAGTGCTGAATAACTGATGCTTTTGAACTGTGGTGTTGGAGAAGACTCTTGAGAGTCCCTTGAACTACAAGGAGATACAACCAGTCCATCCTAAAGGAAATAAGCCCTGAATATTCATTGGAAATACTGACGCTGAAGCTGAAACTCCAATACTTTGGCCACCTGATGAAGAACTGACTCATTTGAAAAGACATCGATGCTGGGAAAGATTGAAAGTGGGAGGAGAAGGGGACGACAGAGGATGAAATGGTTGGATGGCATCACCGACTTGATGGATGTGAGTTTGAGTAAGCTCGGGGAGCTGGTGATGGACAAGGAAGCCTGGCATGCTGTAGTCTATGGGGTCGCAAAGAGTCAAATATGACTGAGAGGCTGAACTGAACTGAGCTGAATGATTATGTTAACTGCAATTAGTTTCTCTCAGGTTCTGATTAGTTGTTTTGTCTCTGTAGGGTCACTTCATGAGTAACAAAACTTAATTTTAATGTAATAAATTTTTAAATATTTTTATTCATTTACCTTTAATATTTTCCTTCCTTCAGTATTTTAGCATAAGCAATAATAATAATATTGCGATGCTTGAATAAGATAGTGAAAGAAAGACATAAAGACTAGAAAAGCATAGTTTTTTTTTTTTTGAGCCAATGCAGGCTATTGTTAAATGAGTCAAGTAGCTCTAAACTTCCTGGAAGCCAAGGTAACAGGTAATATGAGGGTTACACAACTATCTATCAAAAGAAGATACACAAAATCACCAAGAGAGACCAACCATAGCTCAGAACTCTGGGAGAACTGAACCTATGAGTTGGAACTGAGACAGTAACTTCAACAGAAAATTTTGTAACTGCAGAGATCTTCTCATATATCCATTTTTATATTGGTTCGGTATTTTTAAAGTTAGGGTATAATCTTTTTAAAACTAATCTCTTTTATTGCAGTATAGTTGCTTTAGAAAAGCATAATCTTAAGGTCAACTTTTCTAGGAGTTTTAACTTTCTACTAGAAAATTTAAAAAGTAATTAGTATTTGCTTTAGTGGAAGATTAATATCAAGATATTAATCTATTACTTTCTGTAAAATTCAAACAGAATTTAACAATAAAATGTGAAATTAAAATGTTACTTTAAAATACATTTAAGAATCCTTAATTAGAAAATTCTTAATAAAGACCTAAATACTGTAGATAAATATATCCATGAATGAGAGATAAAGAATCCTACAGATTAAAGCCTTCAATTTTTCACAAATTGATTTATAGATTTCAATGCTATTATGATAATAATCCTAAATTTCCCAGGAATCTTTTCAAGTTAATTTCAACATTTTAATCACAGACCTAAGGTCCAAGGAGAATCAGTACACATCTCAAGAAAATAGATTGAATATTTAAAAAATAAATAAAAAAGAAAAGAAAATAGATTAAAGCAGGAATATATACCATAATTGACATATTTAGATTTGCTATAAAGCCCCTGCAATTAAAGTAGAAGGGAACAATGCAGGGTAACATACTAAGCACTGAAAAGTACAGAAATTCTAGAGATAGTTTACATATATGAAACCTTAATGTGTGAAAGTGAAATAGGACTTAAAAGATGGACTACTCAATAAATGATGTTTTGACAATTACCCATATAAGATGTTAAAAGAACTGAATCCTTTCCTTCTAACATACACAATTGATAGATGAATCTTTTAAACATGAAAAATAATTTTTGGAATTATTATGGCAATTGAGAAGCATGACATTTTGATGATGAGGGTAGAATTATAAACTAACACATATACACAAACACCGTAGTCACAACATAAAGTATTTCTAACATTATGCATTTATCTTCACAGAAGACACTATAAACATAGTAAAGAGATTTAAAAAAAAATACTAAAAGAGAAACAGTAATAGTAAAGAATATAACATCAAAAGATTGGCTTGGTGTTCAGAATATCTATAAAATCAATTCAGATGAATAAGGGAGTCACACTGCCAAAAAACAATCCTCAAAAAACAACTAGAAAAAGCATTTCATAAAAGACCTAGTTTGAATGATAAACAAATGAAAATGTATCAACTGTATTATTAATTCAAAAAATATAAAAAAGGAGTTACATGTATTTAAACTTAGTATTCATCAAATGGACCAAAACAGAACTGGGAAATGACAAGTGTTGCCAAAGATATTAAACAATATAGGAAGAAGTATATGAACTCATATGCTTATGTAACTGTAAATTGGAAAAATCACTTTTCAACATTGTCTCATTACTTAGTAAATTTGAATATGTGTATACCGAGAGACACAGAATTTTCACTTATAAGAGTTCTCCCTAGAGAAACAGTTGCATATGTATATGCATTGTATCAAGAAACATCCTGAAGGATATTCAAAGTATCAGTTTTGAAACAGCGAAAAAAAAAAAAGGAAAAAAATTCTAAAATCTCTTAGTAAGCAAAAAGACTTACAAAGGAAAAGGAAAAGACTTAAAAAGGGAAAGGCAAAGCAAAAAGGTAAGCCAAAAATGTCTAGTGGATATAAGAATAAAAATGTACCATTGGATACTATATAATAGTGAAAATGAATCAACTATAGCTATATGAGTCAACACAGAATTTTTTAAAGATATGTTAAATAAGTAAAACAAGCCAGTCAAGAATCTACTCAGTATTATTCCACTCACATAAAATTAAAAATAAAAACTTGAAAAATAATTCACATATGTGGAATAATATAAAGAAAGCAAAGAATGATTAACATAAAAGTAAGAATATTAATTACTTTTGGGTAGGAAACACAATTTCGGAGAAGCTCAAGGCAAGTTTAAAAGTTACTGTAAATATTGTTTTTAAGCTGTACATTGTGTGCGTGTACATGTATGTAAACATATTTAACATGCAAAATTCTTCTCAAAATGTTTAAAAAATGCTATATACACCTATTTCTTCTCTTTGAGTTGAAATAATACTGAGGACTTACAGGTCTGTAGGAGCCAGGGTGTGTGGCTCAATTTAAAAAGGCATTTATACACTGGGTACTACCAAAATCTGGGCAATATTTTTGATGATTTAAGCAAAAGCATACTTGTGAGGTAAATATTTTTCCCAATTTATAGTTGGGAACATTAAGAAAAATTAAATTACCAGCTCAAAGTTATTGGTACTAGAGTTAACCTCTACCTTCCTATCCTGATCCAGTTCTCTGAAACTGACATTTTATTCAGGGACAGGTACGTTGAAGATAAATATCTGGAAAGAATTTCATCTTTGGCTTTTCAAGTAATCTCTATCATTTCTGCTTGTACCAGTTTGGTGTATTACTCTTTCTTCCTAAGGCTCATCATAATTGGCTCTTAAACTTTTCACACCTTAGGGGAAAAAAAAAAAAGGTCAAATTTCTTGTTTAAAATAATGCCGGTTGTATAGCCAACTGTCCTCAGTATATTCCAACTCCACTTTCTCATATATAACTATGGAAAAATCAGAATACTAAAAAATACATGCACACAAACATACATGCCATACTGTCAAAAAAAGTAAGATGTATCATCAATGTTTTGGAAGAATCTGAGAGCAGATTGAAAGATAACTGACATTTAAAATATTTTTATCCCTACTTTTGCACCTTAAAAACTTTAAAATAAAAAATAGTTTATCACATTTTACAAAGATCCATGTTTCAATGTTACAGAATATTTCAAACTGAAGAATGAATTGTGGCAAAAATAAAGGTAGGCAAATAAGATGAAGGCAGAGTTGGGATAAAAATCAAAATTTACATGTTTTACTAAGGTCAGTAGTGTTTTATCAAAATTCATGTCCACCAGGACACTATGAATTCACTAGGAACCTGTGAGTGCAAAGTCATGTGGGGAAATGTCTCTGCAGATATAATCAAATCAAGATGGGATCATACTGCAGGGGAGTGGGGAGAGTGCTAAACTGAATATGATTGATGCCCTTATTAGAAGAGGGAAATTTGAACAACACAGACACAATCACAGGGGAGAAGGCGACTTAAAAACAGCCAGAGATTAGAGTGATAGAAACTTCAAGTCAAGCAAAGGCAAAGATTTCCAGCAACCACCAGAAGCTAAGATGCAAGGAAGAATTCTTCCCTAGAGCCTTCAAAGAAAATGTAGATATGCCAATACCCTGATATCAATCTTACAGCTTCCAGAACTGTGGACAAATAAAATTCTGTTTTAAGACCCTCGATTTGTGGTAATTTGTTACTGCAGCTTTTTGGTTCATGTACTGAAGAACCAGTTCCTAAGGGACAGGCAGACTATTGGACCTCACAGAAAACACTGGGCTGCTGGGCATCTCTACGTAATACAGGGATTTATTGGAAAGACAGGAGGGGATAACTAAAGGAATGTTGGAACCAGGGAAAAGAGGTATTATGGAGACCAACTATCTTATTTATGAGATAATAAATTTATTTACAGATAAACTTTTTGAGTCAGTAGTTTTGTTTCTTGCTGCTAAAAGTACACCACACACAATTTGTGTGCTACACAACTTATAAATGGCAGAAATCCAAGATACCCAAACCCAAATCTTTTTGATTCTTGTGCCTCACTTTTATCAACTAGGCTGTACTGTCCACAAACTACAACTTGACAAGTGACAAGAATACATAGCAGACAATAGTCCAACCTTAAGAATTTAAAGTATTTTCAAAGAATGGGAAACATTGAAAGCAGGAGGAGAAAGAGATGACAAAAAGATGAGATGGTTGGATGGCACCACGAACTCAATGAACATGAGTTTGAGCAAATTCCAGGAGATGGTGAAGGACAGGGAAACCTGGTGGGCTGCAGTCCATGGGGTTGCAAAGAGTTGGACATGACTTAGTGACTGACATAACTGAACTAAAAGAATAGTCCAAAGCTATCTAAATATTTATTTTATTTATGTTTAAATATCATTTCCTTAGCTTTGGAAGACAAAATTCAAAAAGGCACAATATGGTTGGTGTATCCAACATTAAATAAAAATATATTAATAAAAATGGCCCACATACATTGACTATTCATTTTCAAATTGTGAGAATAAACACAAAAATCTTACAATTATTCATTGAGGAAAATTAGCAAGCCATACAGCCAATTGGAAAGAAAGAAAGTGAAGTTGCTCAGTCGTGTCTGACTCTTTGCAACCCCATGGACTGTAGCCTACCAGGCTTCTCTGTCCATGGGATTCTCCAGGCAAGAATACTGGAGTGGGTTACCATTTGCTTTTCCAGGGGATCTTCCCGACCCAGGGATCGAACCCAAGTCTCCCACATTGGAGGCAGACTCTTTAACCTCTGAGCCACCAGGGACTGTCCTTTAAATCCAAGGAAACTATGGCAACATGGCAACTTAAAAAGTAATTTAATTATTCAGTTAACTTTTTGGGAGGTGGGGGAATGGGCTTCCCTTCTGGCTCAGACAGTAAAGAATCTGCCTGCAATGAGGGAGACCTGGGTTCAACCCCTGCATTGGGAAGATCCCCTGGAGGAGGGTGTGGCAACCCAGCCCACTATTCTTGCCTGGAGAATCCCCACGGACAGAGGAGCCTGGTGGGCTTACAGTACATGGGGTCTCAAAGAGTAAAACATGACTGACATAACATGACAATTTACATTTTTAGATACCTTCAGGTAAAATTACTGCTGTCACAAGGACTTTAGGTTACATAAAAAGATCCCCAAAGATATCAAATAATCTAATCCTTGGTTAGCATGAGAGAATCTTCCCAGTTGGAACATGTAGTTGTCTGGCAACCAGCTAATGCCTGATGATGATCAGCAAATGAGTAGATTGGCCAATATGTTCACAACCTAATCATTTTCTTATTTAAATGACAGTTGATATCTTCATTCTGGGATATTAGTATATTAAAACAGGTTTTAGGTTTTGTTGTTATTTGTTTAGCCTGAGGAAGGCTAACATTAACTGTTGCTAGGGAGAGGGATTCAAGCATTTTTAGCTTTTTCTTTCACATGGAAATATGTAATCTAATTTGTTTTCCCAGTAATTTCCCCTATCAAGCCAAAGATCTGAGCATCATCCTAAATTCTTTACTTTCTTGAAACCTGGGTAATTCAAACTGTACCTGTTCTTAGATTTTAATTTTTGACATTTCATATCTCTCCCATCTTTCTCTTCCTATTTGTTTGCCTGTTTAGATTCTCATAAAAACAGACACGCATTCAAACTGATCTCTCAGTGACCAGACTAACTTTATTTATCCCTTCCCCTTTTTTTCCATATTTTTAAAATGAGTATTATACATCATTTTCCTGTTCAACATGCTTCAGTATCTTTACATTCCACTCCTTGAAAAAATAATTTCAGGATTATTTCTTTCATTCCTCATTCAAAGAGGAGGGAGATAATGAGCTGAACAAAAAGTCTTTTTAGACCCTTTGTTGTGAGTGTTGTTCCTGTTAGAAAATCTGGTCTCTAGGAGAGGTCTTCCTCACTGGTCAACTGGGCAAGTGCAGGGAGAACATGGCTTATGTGTAAAATAATCCTGAATGGGACAGATCACATTTACCTTGAGGTTCAGTCTCAAAAATTTTTCAGTTATTTCTCTCTTCATTTTCCTTTGGGTCTTCTCCCGAGTGCTCTCATTTCTTTTTTTTTTTTTTTTTTTTAAGTTAAATTTTATTTTGCTTAACTTTACAATATTGTATTGCTTTTGCCATACATCAAGATGGATCCGCCACAAGTATACATGTGTTCCCCATCCTGAACCCTCCTCCCTCCTCCCTCCCCATACCATCCCCCTGGGTCGTCCCAGTGCACATCAGTCAGGAAAGATAATGATGGCAAAATTTTAGATAAAAATGTAAGTTGGAAGCTGCCCAAGGATAGCTTTTGTCAACACTTACCGTGGGCTTCTAGGACCAATGTCTAACACAGAGCAAGGGAATTTCTTCCTCTGGCCTAAACTGGTCCAAGATTATGCTGGTGCCAGAAATAAAGATCTTATGTTAAGAAAGTTGCAAATTTGTCCTGTATGTGTGCTACATGCTAATATTTTCCAGAGACCTCAAGATTGGTGACAGTGGCAAAGTAGAATTAATTGTAAGGTTCAGAATTTTGATCCCTGACCAAGGAGATATTTATTATATTAAATGGATGAACATTTGAAGTAGGGAGATTTTGGGTCCTGTTTAGTCTTCTTCCTTCTTAAAATAACTTCCCCTGTGTCTCTCTTCACCCTTCTTCCTGACTGCCTGAATTTCCTACTCTATTTCAGCATGTCTTTAAAAATCCCTCTAAAATGTATAAAATAGTGCTTTTCTTTAAGTATTCATTCAAAAAAATTCGTACTGAATTTAATTAATGTATCTAAACCTAGGAAAATATTGTAAGCCCTGTAGGAATTCAGTCCTGGATTTTCATTGGAAGGACTGATGCTGAAGCTGAAACTCCAAATTTTGGCCACCTGATGCAAAGAACTGACTCATTTGAAAAGACCCTGATGCTGGAAAAGATTGAAGGTGGGAGGAGAAGGGGACAACAGAGAATGAAATGGCATCACTGACTCAATGGACATGAGTTTGAGTAAACTCCGAGAGTTGGTGATGGACAGGGAGGCCTGGCCTGCTGCAGTCTATGGGGTTGCAAAGAGTCGGACACGACTGAGCGACTGAACTGAACTGTGAATATTCATTGTTTATTTGATATTTAGAATAATCATCAGTTCTTTGCCTGTTGAGGAAAATCTCAAAGGAGTATCAGATTTGTTAAATGTTAATAAATGTTAACATTCATTTATATCTTTGCATATTAAACATGCTTTGGTATTTAACACTTTCCCTTAATAATCAAAACACAGTTTATATCTTTCAGATCTTTCCCTAATGTTAGAAGAGTTTTTAAATGTAGATATAGTCAATATAATTAAAACATCTAAAATATATTTGGTCACGTTTTTAAAGTAGATGTTAAGGCCACAGTACTCTGCACTCTAACTCAAATCAGATATTATATAAAAATTTTGATGAGTTTTCTCATGCTTGTACTCCAAAATTATACAAACTCATCCTTTGGTAAATTCTAGAGACAGTCTACTTAGGACAATTGGCAGTAGTAGTTGTGGGGCCTGGATTTCTTCAGCAGGTGTTTAAGTAAATCTCCTTACCCAGAAAACACAAATTGTCATATTGCAGAGGGACAAGCAGCAAGCAACTGTTTAGTAAGAAAACCAGAACCATGAGCTGAAAATGAAGTAGAAATGTAATCTGAATAAGAACAGGAGAAAAAAAAAAAGAAGTAGAAGAAATTTCAAGTATTCATAGACACTAATGTCATTATTAAAGATTGGCTGCATGTTTTACAATTACTATTACTTTGAGTTCTGTTAGCTAATGTCCAAATTGTTGCATTTAGAAAACCAGTTTCCTAAATTATACTTTAATAACCTGAAAGACTTATATCCTTAAATGTTAATTTGATGTCATTGATTTAGACACTAAGGCTCTACAGCACAGAGTATTCTATTGTAACTGCAAAGTCCTGAATTTCACCTAGATTGGAAATACTATCCTACTGCCCATGACCTCTGAGAATTTTTACTTTTAGTCAAGTGTATATGACACTACACACTGCCCCTTGTTAATGTGGTTGGCTTTACATGAAAAAATCACAAAAAGACTATTGAAAAAAAGAAAGTTAATAATTAATAATTTTGAAATCCTTGATTCATGAAAAATGATATAAAATAAGAAAAATTATATAGATGATGAAGTAACTGCCTTGTTTAAAAATCATGGCACTAGTGGGAGGGAAGGATAAAGAGAGGAACCACAGATATTGCTTTTAAAAAACTGAAAAAAATTATAGGCAAAATCCCACAGATTTCTATAATGCTCCAAGAATTGTAATTTATGTGATTTGAAAATGTAATTTTTTAAGATCAAGTATATTTGACAACTTTGCTCATTTGTATTATCTGCATTCTTGTCTGATAATTTTTAATCATTTATCTTATCAATCACTGTTCCCCCTTTAGTTCTTAAGTGCTACTAAAAAATATCTTCAGAGTTGGAAAGAAAACTTGATTTGTTCTTCCTCTCCCCCCACCTTTTTTTTTTTAATTACCAGAGAATAAGCCCAACATTACTTTGCCAACAAAGGTTCGACTAGTCAAGGCTGTGGTTTTTCCTGTGGTCATGTATGGATGTGAGAGTTGGACTGTGAAGAAGGCTGAGAGCCAAAGAATTGATGCTTTTGAACTGTGGTGTTGGAGAAGACTCTTGAGAGTCCCTTGGACTGCAAGGAGATCCAACCAGTCCATTCTGAAGGAGATCAGCCCTGGGATTTCTTTGGAAGGAATGATGCTAAAGCTGAAACTCCAGTACTTTGGCCACCTCATGCGAAGAGTTGACTCACTGGAAAAGACGCTGATGCTGGGAGGGATTGGGGGCAGGAGGAGAAGGGGACGACAGAGGATGAGATGGCTGGATGGCATCACTGACTCGATGGACGTGAGTCTGAATGAGCTCCGGGAGTTGGTGATAGACAGGGAGGCCTGGCGTGCTGCGATTCATGGGGTCGCAAAGAGTTGGACATGACTGAGCGACTGAACTGAACTGAAGCCCAACATTGCTGAAAATTATGTATTAGATTTTTAAGAGTAGTTAAAAGAGATGGCTGGATGGCATCATTGACTCAATGGATGTGAGTCTGGGTGACCTCCGGGAGTTGGTGATGGACAGGGAGGCCTGGCGTGCTGCGGTTCATGGGGTCGCAAAGAGTCGGACACGACTGAGCGATTGATCTGATCTGAAAGTGAAAGTGAAGTTGCTCAGTTGTGTCCCACTTTTGCAACCCCATGGACTGTAGCCTACCAGGCTCCGTGATCCATGGGATTTTCCAGGCAAGAATACTGGAGTGGGCTGCCATTTCCTTCCCCAGGGGATCTTCTCAACCCAGGGATCGAATCCAAGTCTCCTGCATTGCAGACAGACGCTTTACCGTCTGAGCCACTAGGGAAGTCCTAAGAGTAGTAACGTATTTATTAAGCTTTCACCTCTAGCTTTTACTTGTAGAATATAGTGGAAGAAATACAATCAAAAGAACGAAGATGAAAATGATATATATTGGAGTAACCCGAAGAAACTGAGCATGCCCTCAGTGGATTAGTTTCTTTCTTACAGCCAACTATGGATAAGAAATACTTCGGCCACCTCATGCGAAAAGTTGACTCACTGGAAAAGACCCTGATGCTGGGAGGGACTGGGGGCAGGAGGAGAAGGGGATGACAGAAGATGAGATGGCTGGATGGCATCACCAACTCGATGGACATGAGTTTGAGTAAACTCCAGGAGTTAGTGATAGACAGGGAGGCCTGGCATGCTGTGATTCTTGGGGTTGCAAAGAGTCATGACTGAGCAACTGAACTGAACTGAACTGAAGGATAAGCTAATGAGGAAATTCTACACACACACACACACACACATTTATTTAATGATTCCAGAAACTCCAGAACAGAATTCCTACTTGATTTACTTTGATTCACAGTCATATATATAAAGAAGTAGAAAGAAATGAACAAACATTTACTATTGCCGCCAACAAATGCATTATTTTTTTCCATGGTTATTTAGCTTTGAGAGATCTGCATATTGATATTTTGGGTTAGGAAAGTTTCTGAAAATGTGATAAAATCATTAGTTTGTGTGGTTTATTTCACCAAATATTAACTTTTTAAAATAATAGAAACTATAAAGCTACTGAAAATACCAAAAAAAAAGGGGGGGGGGTATCAGAGGATTTGCTTTCAGAGTATAAATGGTATCCTGCATATTATCCTAGAACAGTAAAACAGACATTAAGGACTGACTAGTAAAATTCAAAATACTGAGTTTAGTTAATAATAATATACCAAAATTGGTTTTATGATTTTTAATTTTATTGAATTGTTATGTTTTTCTAGTTTTTTCTAGAATACAAAGACTTAAATCACTTAAACTTTATTCATAACAAGACAATATTTTAACCTCTCAACATTTGGTGTGTTTGAAGCTGTAATAGCTGAGTATCTTAATAATATGAAATACCAATCTCAATAAATGTAGAAGTCATGTATATATAATGCACTATTTTTACACATAAAAATATGTAAAGATGACATAAACTTATCATCACTATGCTTTACAGTTTTATTTAATGGATTGTTTTGTTAAAATGTAACACAACTGGACAACGCTCTTACACCTGAAGTATTAGATGTGTTAGGAGGTAATATTGATACTTTGTTAGGAATTGTAATTAGAAGATAGAGGCTCTTCATAAGGACTAAGAAATACATAATAGAGATCATTTATTAAAGGAAAAAGTTCATCATGTGCTGTGCTTAGTCAGTCATATATTTACCATAAATATTGACCAAACATACAAGGTGATTGTAGTACATGGATGTAACTTTCTGAGTTAAAAATAAGGCACATTAATCTATGTCAATATTCAGTACTTCCAATTGTTATCTCTTTATACTTTTCTCTTCAGGCATGACAAACACAAACAACATATTAAAAAGCAGAGATGTCACTTTGACATCCACATAGTCAAAAGCTATGGTTTTTCCAGTAGTCAAGGACAGATGTTAGAGTTGGACCGTAAGGAAGGCTGAGCACTGAAGGATTGAGGTTTTTGAATTGTAGTGCTGGAGAAGACTCTTGAGAGTCAGCAAGGAGATCAAATCAGTTAATCCTAAAGGAAATCAAACCTTGGAAGGACTGATACTGAAGCTTATATACTTTGGCCAACTGATGTGAAGAGCCAACTCATTGGAAAAGACCCAGATACTGGGAAAGACTGAGGGCAAGGGGAGAAGAAGGGGACAGAGGATGAGATGGTTAGATAACATCACTGACTCAAGGACATGAGTTTGAGCAAACTCTGGGAGATAGTGAAGGACAGGGAAGTCTGGCATGCTGCAGTTCATGGGGTCACAAAGAGCCAGACACAGCTTAGGTACTGAACAACAACAACAACTTGGAAAATGCTGAAAAAAAGTATGAAAATTAAAATCATTAGCATAAAATCCTCCAATATATAGTTTGATGTTTTATACAAAAACACAGAGACAGGTATATCTTAAATTGGGTTCATACTGTTTATCACATACTTTTATCTTGCTTTTTTCACTTAATTTCCAATTAAGAAATGCTCTTCAAAGTCAGCACTGCAAAAATTATATCCATTATTTATCATACAACAGTAGTACCTTTTCATGGTAAAATAATGTCTTCTTCAGTTTGAGATCTTCCCCTTCTGTATTATATTTTCTATTTGAATAGTCCATAATTGATAAAAATCTGGTATATCTTTTTACCACATCCAACCCACTCAACACTGTAGACCAATTTATACAGTATGATATGGCACTTTGGATAAAATGATCTACTTCTCCCAAAGTCCCTTAGAGGTGACTCCATCCTTTAAGTGGTTGAAGACAAAACCAGAGTCATCCATCATCTTTCTGCCATATCTTAGAACTAACCTATCGATCAATTCTGTTGGTTCTACCTTCAAAAGGTATTTAGAATCCTACCACTTCCCACAGTGTCATTTCCATAACTAACTGAAATGGCATCTGATCAGCTATCATCTTTTGCCTGGAATATGGAAACAGGACTCAAAAGGCCTCAGCGATTATGTATGTACAGTTTTTTTCTTCACAGAACAACTAATCTATTTTAAAACAAGACACTTAACCTGCACAAAATCCTCCAGTAGCTCTCTATTTTTCTCAGGGTTAAGTTCAAAAGCATTTATATGTTCACCAGGTTCTTGCATGACCTGTTGTCAGGCTATGACTCTGACATGAAAATAAAACAACTCATTCTGAGAGTGATCAGGTCTTTTTCTAACTTAGTCTATTCTCTCCTTTTTATTTTTTCTTTCTGAAAAGCTCTTATTCAGAATATTCTATTCTCATACATACACACCATTTGGTTCTCTGCTCAAGTCAGAGAATTGTTTCTAGACATTGTTCTTTAGATACTAACCCACCTGCGAGCACTAATCCAACATTTTCTGACATCACAGATTTATCACAAATTGGCATATTCTACACTATCAATTTGCTGACTGAGTGACTGAACTACACCCTTATACAGTCTATGAGTCACTGCTATTGCTACAGCAACTAGAGAAGTGTTCAGTAATTATTAGTTCAAAAAAGTGAAAATATATGTATGAATTATGGTATATAGAAATTATATACAAATATTTTATATGTTTGGAGAAGGAAATGGCAACCCACTCCATTACTCTTGCCTGGAAAATTCCATGGATAGGGGAGCCTAGTAGGCTACAGTCCATGGGGTCGCAAAGAGTAGGACATGACTGAGCGACTTCACTTTCTTTCTATAGTTCCTGTTGGAGAAGGAAATGGAAACCCACTCCAGTGTTCTTGCCCGGAGAATCCCATGGACAGAAGGGCCTGTGGGCTGCAGTCTATGGGGTCACAAAGAGTGGGACATGACTAAGCAACTAACACACACACATTCTATATATTACCATTTATAAGATATATTATATGCACAATGTTTTGCAATTTCATACCATTTAAAATTTTGAATATTTGCAATTTTATTTATTATTCACTCACTAAGTCATCTCCGACTCTTTGCAACCCCGTCGACTACAGGCTTCCTTGTCTTTCACTATCTCCCAGAGTTTGCTCAAACTCTTGATCACTGAGTCCATGATGGCATCTCATCTCATCTCATCTCTCACCCCTTTCTCCTCTTGCCTTCAATATTTTCCAGCACCAGGGTCTTTTCCAATGAGTCAGCTCTTTGCATCACATGGCCAAAGTATTGGAGCTTCAGCTTCAGCATCAGTCCTTGTCCTTCCAATGAATATTTAGGGTTAATTTCCTTTAGGATTGACTGGTTGGATCTCCTTGCAGTCCAAGGGACTCTCAAGAGTCTTCTCCAATACCAAAATTCAGAAGCATCAATTCTTTGGTGCTCAGCCTTCTTTATGGTCCAACTTTCACCTCCGTACATGACTACTGGAAAAACCATAGCTTTGACTATATGGACTTTGTTGTATATTGATGACATAGAGGTCATCAAAACAAGGCCTTCCAGTTGTAGATCATAAAGCTGGACCTACTTCTAAAGCCCAGTGTCTTCCCCATTACATTCATGTCTCAATACTTACAATGGCATATGATCATAAAGTGAAACTACAAATCCTGGAAAAAGTGTAAGATTTCATAAAATTATTGAAAGTGTCATTGGAGAACTACATTAATCATTGATAATGATAAACTATTAATCATTGGTAACTACTGGTGACACTGATTCAACTAAAACATATCACTATGGTCTTAAGCAAGTTACATAATCTCTCTATGCTTTTGTTTCTTCAGATATAAAATGAAGATAATAAGATTTTACATCAAAGGCTATTCTGGGTTAAATTAATTAATATATTAGTATATTACCTGTAGAGCTTTGAAGTGTCTGTGAGACTGTCACGCATTCAGTAAAAGAGTAAATAGTTAATCTTTCTAAGACTCTATTTTTCTTAGAGCAAAATGGAACTATTAATATCGACTGTGCTGTGAATATAAGGTAATATAGTTAAGAGCCTTAGGACACATACAAGACTGGTGAATTCTCAGAGATATGTCTCTCAATGTTCTCAGGTTAAACAAGGAGTAGGGAGTAAATGAGAAGTGACAGAATTACAAATTACTCTGACAGGGAGTTGCATTTGAACTGACTGCCCAAAGTTGGACTGAAATAATCTGAAAAAAATTTTTTTTAATTTGACATAAGACACCTACCTTTAATTGGCCAATTTAAGTTCAATTGCACCAAATCAGTAGGACAGGTGCTATAAAACTGTCACAAGATAGTAACAACGCTAAAATTTTTATCTTAATTATAACATGCACACTTTGTGAGAATACCAAGCAACTGATAAATTTCTAAAAGTAAACATTCCTTATGCTTTTTATTTTTCCATGTACAGTATATAATAGTGATTTTCTTTAACAATTCAAAGTGTATCTTGGTTTACATCTTTGGAAGTGTGAATTTCTATTAGCACATTACTTAAAAACAGGAACAAAAAGATATGTAACAGTTTTAGGCTTGTTTTTATTCCTCCCTGTCTTCATAGTGTCATATGAGTTTTATTTCCTATCACATAGAATCTTGCTAAGGTTAAGGCCACATGCTTGACTGCTAATAAAATGATATTTCCTGGTCATTTTTGTTGTTATTTGGCTAAATGCTCCAGGTTTACTTGTACTTTTACATTATAATAGGGGCACAGTAAATCTATAAGTGATAACTTCCAGGCAGAAACACACAGCATCAACAATAGGATGTTCTGTCATCTGTGAATGAAGTATCAGTTGGCTTCAGCCATTAGTCCTTAAAGTAGAGGATTCTGTCATTCTCTTTGATAATAAAAGCTGTTCATATGCTTATAATTGATAGGCTTAATTTCTGCTGGTTATAGTGCTAAATGAGAAAAGCAATGAATAGGTTCTTATTTTAAAATTGTACAGTGGACTTTGCTTAGTCACAAAATAGCGACTTCACTTTCACTTTTCACTTTCATGCATTGGAGAAGGAAATGGCAACCCACTCCAGTGTTCTTGCCTGGAGAATCCCAGGGACAGAGGACCCTGGTGAGCTTCCGTCTGTGGGGTCGCACAGAGTCGGACACGACTGAAGCGACTTAGCAGCAGCAGCAGCAGCAGCAGCAGGGATTTGATAAGTTTACAAAATTCCCTCTGATAGAAGAGAATTATTTCTTCAATCTCAATCAAATTTCTTAAAAGTTTCATTGAGGAAGAATCATTTTCCACTTGAACACGTCTTTCTAATGACATAATGAATTCATTTGTTATATCACACCAAACACTAGAGATTACAAAGTCAAAGTCAATTCTATTACAGAGAGAACTGTATTTATTTTCCTTTGCTTTTTTTTTTTTACTTCCACCAACTCCAACTTGAAATTTAAATTAATGACAAAGTATAATTTCTAGAAAACTGCATTGTGTGTAAACCTGAAAGGGTGTTTTGAAATGGATCTGAAAAAAGTCTGAAGCAAAAGAAATATTTTAGCAATCAACAAAAAACACTCCTGCATTTTAAGCTGCTGAGGCTGTAGTTCCTACTGTAAGAAAAAAAAAAAAAAATCTAGTGGAAAAAGCATTTGAATACTCAAAGAAAGGAATCATAGTCTCTGCTTTGCTATCTTCTAGCCATGTGACTTTTGCTGAGTTAATTAAACTGGTTCAGTTTCCTCACAGTGAAGTTGAGAGGATAGGGACTGCTTATCTTTAGAACTTTTCTGCTGCTACTGCTACTGCTGCTGCTAAGTTGCTTCAGTCGCGTCCGACTCTGTGCGACCCCATAGACGGAAGCTCACCAGGCTCCCCTGTCCCTGGGATTCTCCAGGCAAGAACACTGGAGTGGGTTGCCATTTCCTTCTCCAATGCATGAAAGTGAAAAGTGAAAGTGAAGTCGCTCAGTCGTATCCGACTCTTAGCGACCCCATGGATTGCAGCCTACCAGCCTCCTCCATCCATGGGATTTTCCAGGCAAAAGTACTGGGGTGGGGTGCCATTGCCTTCCCCGAACTTTTAGAACTTTTCTGATTCTTTAATAATGACCCCATGGACTGTAGTTCACCAGGCTTCTCTGTCCATGGAATCCTCCAGGTAAGAATACTGGAGTGGGTAGCCATTCCCTTCTCCAGGGGATCTTCCTGATTAAGGGATCGAACCTGGGTCTCCTGCATTTCAGGCAGATTCTTTACCATCTGAGCCTCTACCAGGAAAACTTTTTAAAGTAATAAATCAAAATAAAGTCAAAACATTAGTAATGATTGCCCCCACTTATTTATTTACTATACTTTGCATAGATGTGTTGCATTTTTCTTTTTCTACAGTGATACTCTCCTCTTGCATTTCTGAGCTTCCAGAAAAGACTGACTGAATGGATAAGATAGAAATATTGCATCAGTTTAATAAATTTCAGAAACATTCACCATGCTAGGACATAAAAAGAGAACATAAAATATCAATATAAATTTAATATTTCACTCTAAAATCAGGAGTTTTTGTTTAAGACTCTTCAATTATCACTAAATTAATAGGAAAATATATTTTATAACACTGTACTAAGAGTATAACAATGCATGATTACAAATTAATTGGAAGCTAAAAACAAATGCAAAAAGAATGCACCCATCTCACTTGAGTAGGCCAGGAATCACATAATGAAATGGACTACTGAAAATGATTTGTGTGATTATTATACTTGCATGCAAAATGAAACTAATATGTGTAGAATATTTTTTGAAAATATTTCTTTTAAAAGGGGAGATCATGGTGGTAAAGCAGGAGGACACTGAACTCAACATCCTGAAACAAACACATAAAAAATACATCTACATATGGAGAAATTCTTGCTGACAACAAATTGGAGACTGGTAGAAAGGCTGTTCTACAACAAGGCTGTAAAGAAAGATCCACATAGAGTTTGGTAACAAAGGAGGAGATGCGATCAGTTCAGGACTGTACCCCTACCAGGGGACGCAGAAGGAGAGGATGATACCACAGAGATATCCTGAAAATCCTTCCTGAGGAGAGAGAAGTTTGAGCCAAATATTGGGCACTCCAGTCCTAGGGTCCAACTCCTGGTCCTTTCAGCTGGTTGAAGACCAATGGGACTTAACAGAGGGCTGTGCAAAACTGAGACTCCTCTCATGAAGAACATACACACACACTTACTCCCAGGAAGAAAGTGAAGGAAGCTGACTGAAAATTCCCTGGGATTCTGGCTGGTTTCCTAAGACTACCCCAGCTCTCACCAGAAGACTGCTCTAGCCTCTGTTGCTCCAGTGCTGCACCTCACCAGGGTGAAGGTGCTATTGGCAGAGGAGGTGACTGCACTTGGAAGAAGCAGAGCCAACATGGACCCTGATCCACCTCTGAATGGAGTGAGGGAAGCCACTTCATGAAGGAAACAGATACAGTATATAAAAAATGGCCCAAGGTTCCCACAGGCATGCTGGGACCACGCCAGAGTACACCACTCCTCACAGCGTGTGCCCACTTCAGCCCCTCCCAATCCAGCACTACTTTCCACTAGGGTAAAGGTGAAAATGCCAAGGGATAGAGCACACACTTGAGAGTGAACAGAACAGCTTGAACCTGAGTGCCAGGGTTGTTGCTCCATCATCTTGGGCTCCAAGCCTAACCCTGAGAATGTGGTGAAGGCCAGTGACCATAGAAGCCCAGGCTTGCACTTGGCTATAGCTCTAGCCCCTTCATCTCCATCCCACCTCTCGCCAGTGTGGTAGCCATCAGTACACCCAGAGGGGGAGACGTAACCCATACTTACTTCAGATCCAACTCTCCCACTAAAACCACTGGGCACCCAGAGGTTGCATATAGATGCTCCCACACAAGGACACCCTTTCAAGACCAGGATAGGTAACTATTTCACCAAATTTCAAATAGAGAAAGTAAGCAAAATGGGAAGACAGAGGAATTTGTTTCAAATGTAAGAACAAGGAAAAGAACCTGAAAAAAAAATAGTTAAACAAATATAAAATAATATATCATATAAAGAGTTCAAAGCATTAGTAATAAAAATGCTTACTAAACTTGGGAAAAGAACTGATGAACACAGTGAGAATTTTAACACAGAACTAGAAGATATAAAAAAGAGCTAATCAGAAGTTAAGAATACAATAAATGAAATGAAAAACACACTAGAAGGAATTAAGAGCAGACTAGATGATACAGAATAATGCATAAGTGGTTTAGAAGATTGAATAACAGAAGTCATCGATTTCCATTACTAATTTTTAAAGCTGTATTTAGGAAATACTAATTTTTAAACATGAGGGTAGTATTAAGGACCTCTCTAACAACATTAAGCACAGCATCATGTGCATTATAGGAATTCTAGAAGGAGACAAGAGAGACAAAGGGGTAGAAAATATATGTGATGGAATTATAGCTAAAAAAAAAAATCCAAAAGCTGAAAAGGAAAACAGACTTTGATGTACTGGAAGGACAGAAAGAGCCCCAAACTGTACCCAAAGAGATCCATGCCAAGACATTTCATAAGTAAATGCCAAAAGTTAAAAATATAGTATTTTAAATGCAGCAAGAAACAAGAAAGACTCATGTACAAGAGAACTCTCATGGAACCATCAGCTAAATTTTCTGCAGAAATTTTGCAGGGCAGAAGGAATAGCATGATATAGTCAAAGTGCTGAATGGGAAAAACCTACACCCTAAAATACTCCACCCAGGAAGCTTATCATTTAGAATTGAAGGAGAGATAAAGCACTTCCTGGAAAAGCAAAAAATAAAAGTTTATCAATACTAACGGAGAAGGCAATGGTACCCCACTCCAGTCCTCTTGCTTGGAAAATCCCATGGACAGAGGAGCCTGTTAGGCTGTGATCCACGGGGTCGCTAAGAGTCGGACACGACTGAGCGACTTCACTTTCACTTTTCACTTTCATGCATTGGAGAAGGAAATGGCAACCCATTCCAGTGTTCTTGCCTGAAGAATCCCAGGGACGGGGGAACCTGGTGGACTGCCGTCTCTGGGGTCACACAGAGTTGGACACGACTGAAGTGACTTAGCATAGCATCAATACTAAACTAACCATACTAGAAGTGTTAAAGGATCTTCTCTGAGAGGAAAAGAAAAGGCTACAAAAAATAAGAATTTATAAGAAAGGAAAAATCCTAATAGCAGATGTAAATGTATAGTAAAGACTATGGATCAACCACTTAAATAGGTACAAAGATTGAAAGACAAAAATTGTAAAATCGACTATAAGCACAATAAAAAGTTAAGGAATAGATGTGAAAATGTAAAATACCTTGAATTACCAGAGCAACCTTGAGGGAAACAAGAACAAAACTAGAGGTATCACATTCCCAAATTAGAGACTATAATGTAAAACTACTATCATCAAAGGAGTATGATACTAGAACATAAAAAGATACATAGATCAGTTGAATAGAATAAAGAGCCCAGAAATAAACTCATGCACATATGGTCAATTAATCCATGACAAAGTGAAAGTGAAGTCGCTCAGGCATGTCTGACTCTTTGCGACCCCGTGGACTGTAGCCCACCAGGCTTCTCTGTCCATGGGATTCTCCAGGCAAGAATACTGAGTGGGTTGCCATTTCCTTCTCCAGGGGATCTTCCCAACCCAGGGATCAAACCCAGGTCTCCCGAATTGCAGGCAGATGCTTTAACATCTGAGGCACCAGGGAAGCCCGTGACAAAGGAGGCAAAAATACACAACAGAGAAAAAAGAAAACAGTCTCTTCAATAAGCAGTGCTGGGAGAACTGGACAGCTGCATGTAACAGAATGAAGTTAGAACATTTTCTCACATCATATAAAAAATAATTCAAAAATGAATTAAAAATTTAAATGAAAGACATGAAAACATAAAACTCTTAGTACAACGTAGCAGAGCATGCTTAGACATGAATCATAGTAATTTTTTTATTTTGGACTAGTCTCTTCAGGTAAAGAAATCAAAAGCAAAATTAATAAAATAGAGCCTAACTAACCTTAAAGGCTTTTGTACAGAAAAGTAAATTGTAGCCAAGACAAGAAGAGAGCTTACTGAATGGGAGAAAATATTTGCAAATAATATTAACTTACAAGGGGTTAATATCCAAAATACATAAATAGCTCATACAACTCAATATTTAAAAAAAAAAAAAAAACAATTAAGAAATGAGAAGATGTGAATAGACATTTTTACAAATGCTGGTCAATATGCACCCAAAAAGATCCTCTAAATCAGTAATCATAAGAGAAATGTAAATCAAAATCACAAGGTATCACTTCACACCTGTAGAATGGCTAGTGTCAAACCAACAACAAATAACAAATGCTGGCTAGGATGTGGTGAGACTGAAAATGGTGCAGCCCTTATGGAAAACACTATGAAGCTTCCTCAAAAAATTAAAAATGAGTAACTACTATGTGATCCTGCAATTCCATTCCAGGTTATATAACTGAAAAAAAAAAAGAAATCACAAATTTGAAAAGATAAATGTACCATTATGTTCACTGGAAAATAATTTACAATAGGCAAGATATAGAAGCAAAGCAAATGTCCATCAACAAATGAATGAAATAAACACACATATATACTTGTATATGTATACATGTGTGTATATGTATACATGAGTGTTAGTCACTCAATTGAGTCCGACTCTTCGTGACACTACACTGTAGCCTGCTAGGCTCCTCTGTACATGGGACTCTCCAGGCAAGAATACTGGAGTGGGCTGCCATTCCCTTCTCCAGGGGATGTTCCTGGCCCAGTGATCCAACTCAGATCTTCTACATTGCAAGCAGTTTCTCTACCATTTGAACCACCAAGGAAGCCATATACATACAAATATATATATATATATATATATATATATATATATATATATATATATACTGCCACTGCTAAGTCACTTCAGTCGTGTCTGACTCTGTGCGACCCCATAGATGGCAGCCCACCAGGCTCTGCCATCCCTGGGATTCTCCAGGCAAGAACACTGGAGTGGGTTGCAATTTCCTTTTCCAATGCATGAAAGTGAAAAGTGAAATTGAAGTCGTTCACTTGTGTCCAACTCTTAGCGACCCCATGGACTGCAGCCTACCAGGCTCCTCCATGCATGGAATTTTCCAGGCAAGAGTACTGGAGTGGGGTGCCACTGCCTTCTCCAATATATATATACACACACCCACATATACACACAAGGGTATCCCTGATGGCTCAAATGGTCAGAGAATCTGCCTGCAATGCTGGAGACCCAGTGGTCAGGAAAATCCCCTGGAGAAGGGAATGGCAGCCCACTCCAGAATTATTGCTTGGAGAATAATCCTATAGACAGAGGAGCCTGGAGGGCTGCAGTCCACGTGATCGCAAAGAGTCAGACATGAAAGAGTGACTAACACATACACACACACACACACACACACACACACAATGGAATATCAGCCATAAAAAGAATGAAAGTTTGCAATTTACAACAACATCAATGGACCTGGAGGATATATTATGTTAAGTAAGTCAACAGAGAATGATAAATACTGAATACTGTATGTTGACACTCACATGTGGAATCTAAAAAAAATTTTTTAAAAATGAATATAGCAACACAAAAGGAGATCCACAGGCATGGAGAACAAACTAGTGGTTACCACTGGGAAGAAGACTGCAGGAAGTGGCAAAATAGGATTGGAGGATTCAGAGTTGATATATATATGAATAAGGTATGAGGATATATGATGAAGCATGGTGAATATAACTAATATTTTATAATATTAAACAGTACAATCTATAAAAATTGATTATTTTATAACATTGAAAGTTATATAATATTGTAAGTCAACTGTTAATAAAAGTAAATAAATACATAAATTAATAAATCTAACATTCTCTTTTGCTCTTCATAAAAATCGTCTCTGCTTACCCTGAACTCAAAAAGATTTATAATAAAATAAAAAATTTTAATAAATGAGATCACTTCACAAGAGCTACACTAAAGAGATAACTGCAATATTATAGAAAGTTAACTCAGTTAATGCATTCTATTATGATAAAACAAAGTTTTTACTTCTGAAGAACATGAATATAAAATCTACTATATTTAACCATCAAGTGTAGCACCTATTTTCTTAAAATTAAAATAGAGTCTCTTCACTACTATCAGAAATTATATGCCAATAAAATGGACAACGTGGAATAAATGGACAAGTTCTTAGAAAAGTACAACTTTCCAAAACTGGATCAGGAAGAAATAGAAAATCTTAACAGGCCCATCACAAGCACGGAAATTGAAACTGTAATCAGAAATCTTCCAGCAAACAAAAGCCCAGGTCCAGACGGCTTCACAGCTGAATTCTACCAAAAATTTAGAGAAGAGCTAACACCTATCTTACTCAAACTCTTCCAGAACATTGTAGAGGAAGGTAAACTTCCAAACTCATTCTATGAGGCCACCATCACCCTAATACCAAAACCTGACAAAGATGCCACAAAAAAAGCAAACTACAGGCCAATATCACTGATGAACATAGATGCAAAAATCCTTAACAAAATTTTAGCAATCAGAATCCAACAACACATTAAAAAGATCATACACCATGACCAAGTAGGCTTTATCCCAGGGATGCAAGGATTCTTCAATATCCACAAGTCACTCAAGGTAATACACCACATTAACAAATTAAAAAATAAAAACCATATGATTATCTCAATAAATGCAGAGAAAGCCTTTGACAAAATTCAACATCCATTTATGATAAAAAAAAAACTCTCCAGAAAGCAAAAATAGAAAGAACATACCTCAAAATAATAAAAGCTATATATGACAAACACACAGCAAACATTATCCTAAATGGTGAAAAATTAAAAGCATTTCCTCTAAAGTCAGGAACAAGACAAGGGTGCCCACTTTCACCACTACTATTCAACATAGTTTTGGAAGTTTTGGCCACAGCAATCAGAGCAGAAAAAGAAATAAAAGGAATCCAAATTGGAAAAGAAGAAGTAAAACTCTCACTGTTTGCAGATGACATGATCCTCTATATAGAAAACCCTAAAGACTCCACCAGAAAATTACTAGAACTAATCAATGATTATCGTAAAGTTGCAGGATATAAAATCAACACACAGAAATCCCTTGCATTCCTATACACTAATAACGAGAAAATAGAAGGATAAATTAAGGAAACAATTCCATTCACGATTGCAACGAAAAGAATAAAATACTTAGGAATATATCTACCTAAAGAAACTAAAGATCTATATATAGAAAACTATAACACACTGGTGAAAGAAATCAAAGACAACACTAACAGATGGAGAAATATACCATGTTCACGGATTGGAAGAATCAATATAGTGAAAATGAGTATACTACCCAAAGCAAATTATAGATTCAATGCAATCCCTATCAAGTTACCAATGGTATTCTTCACAGAGCTAGAACAAATAAGTTCACAGTTTGTATGGAAATGCAAAGAACCTCGAACAGCCAAAGCTATCTTGAGAACAAAAAATGGAACTGGAGGAATCAACCTGCCTGACTTCAGGCTCTACTACAAGGCCACAGTCAGAAATATAGATCAATGGAACAAAATAGAAAGCCCAGAGATAAATCCATGCACATATGGACACCTTACCTTTGACAAAGGAGGCAAGAATATACAATGGATTAAAGACAATCTCTTTAACAAGTGGTGCTGGGAAAACTGGTCAAACACTTGTAAAAGAATGAAACTAGAACACTTTCTAACACCATACACAAAAATAAACTCAAAATGGATTAAAGATCTAAACCTAAGACAAGAAACCATAAAACTAGAGGAGAACACTGGCAAAACACTCTCTGACTTACATCACAGCAGGATCCTCTATGACCCACCTCCCAGAATATTGGAAATAGAAGCAAAAATAGAAATATGGGACCTAATTAAACTTAAAAGCTTTTCACAACAAAGGAAACTATAAGCAAGGTGAAAAGACAGGCTTCAGAATGGGAGAAAATAATAGCAAATGAAGCAACTGACAAACAACTAATCTCAAAAATATACAAGCAACTCCTACAGCTCAATTCCAGAAAAATAAATGACCCAATCAAAAAATGGGCCAAAGATTTAAATAGACATTTCTCCAAAGAAGACATACAGATGGCTAACAAACACATGAAAAGATGCTCAACATCACTCATTATCAGAGAAATGCAAATCAAAACCACTATGAGGTACCATGTCAGAGCAGTCAGAATGGCTGCAATCCAAAAGTCTACAAGCAATAAATGCTGCAGAGGGTGTGGAGAAAAGGGAACCCTCTCACAGTGTTGGTGGGAATGCAAACTAGTACAGCCACTATGGAGTACAGTGTGGAGATTCCTTAAAAAACTGGGAATAGAACTGCCTTATGATATAGCAATCCCACTGCTGGGCATACACACTGAGGAAACCAGAATTGAAATAGAAATGTGTACCCCAATGTTCATCGCAGCTCTGTTTATAATAGCCAGAACATGGAAGCAACCTAGATGTCCATCAGCAGATGAATGGATAAGAAAGGTGTGGTACATATACACAATGGAGTATTAGATCAGATCAGATCAGATCAGATCAGTCTCTCAGTCATGTTCGACTCTTGCCACCCCATGAATTGCAGCACTCTGGACTGGAAGAAGTGAAGTCAAGTGGGCCTTAGAAAGCATCACTACGAACAAAGCTAGTGGAGGTGATGGAATTCCAGTGGAGCTATTCCAAATCCTGAAAGATGATGCTGTGAAAGTGCTGCACTCAATATGCCAGCAAATTTGGAAAACTCAGCAGTGGCCACAAGATTCAAAAAGGTCAGTTTTCATCCCAATCCCAAAGAAAGAAAATGCCAAAGAGTGCTCAAACTACCGCACAAGTGCACTCATCTCACACGCTAGTAAAGGAATGCTCAAAATTGTCCAAGCCAGGCTTAAGCAATATGTGAACCGTGAACTTCCTGATGTTCAAGCTGGATTTAGAAAGGCAGAGGAACCAGAGATCAAATTGCCAACATCCACTGGATAATGGAAAAAGCAAGAGAGTTCCAGAAAAACATCTATTTCTGCTTTATTGACTATGCCAAAGTCTTTGACTGTGTAGATCACAATCAACTGTGGAAAATTCTGAAAGAGATGGGAATACCAGACCACCTGATTTGCCTCTTGAGAAGTCTGTATGCAGGTCAGGAAGCAACAGTTAGAACTGGTCATGGAACAACAGACTGGTTCCAAATAGGAAAAGGAGTACGTCAAGGCTGTATATTGTCACCATGTTTATTTAACTTATATGCAGAGTACATCATGAGAAATGCTGGACTGGAAGAAACACAAGCTGGAATCAAGATTGCTGGGAGAAATATCAATAACCTCAGATATGCAGATGATACCACCCTTATGGCAGAAAGTGAAGAGGAACTAAAAAGCCTCTTGATGAAAGTGAAAGTGGAGAGTGAAAAGGTTGGCTTAAAGCTCAACATTCAGAAAACGAAGATCATGGCATCTGGTCCCATCACTACATGGGAAATAGATGGAGAAAGAGTGGAAACAGTGTCAGACTTTCTTTTTCTGGGCTCCAAAATCACTGCAGATGGTGACTGCAGCCATGAAATTAAAAGATGCTTACTCCTTGGAAGGAAAGTTATGACCAACCTAGATAGGATATTCAAAAGCAGAGACATCACTTTGCCAACAAAGGTTCGCCTAGTCAAGGCTATGGTCTTTCCTGTGGTCATGTATGGATGTGAGAGCTGGACTGTGAAGAAGGCTGAGCGCCGAAGAATTGATGCTTTTGAACTGTGGTGTTGGAGAAGACTCTTGAGAGTCACTTGGACTGCAAGGAGATCGAACCAGTCCATTCTGAAGGAGATCAGCCCTGAGATTTCTTTAGAAGGAATGATGCTAAAGCTGAAACTCCAGTATTTTGGCCATCTCATGCAAAGAGTTGACTCATTGGAGAAGACTCTGATGCTGGAAGGGATTGAGGGCAGGAGGAGAAGGGGACGACAGAGGATGAGATGGCTGGATGGCATCACTGACTCGATGAATATGAGTCTGGGTGACCTCCGAGAGCTGGTGATGAATAGGGAGGCCTGGCGTGCTGCAGTTCATGGGGTCGCAAAGAGTCGGACACGACTGAGCAACTGATCTGATCTGATCTGGACTGGAAGAAACACAAGTTGGAATCAAGATTGCTGGGAGAAATATCAACGGTATTTTGAGCATTCTTTGGCATTGCTTTACTTTGGGATTGTGATGAAAACTGACCTCTTCCAATCTTTTGGCCACTGCTGAGTTTTCCAAATTTGCTGGCATGCAAAATGGCTGTCTGGGGAGGCCTTACAAATAGCTGTGAAAAGAAGAGAAGCGAAAAGCAAAGGAGAAAAGGAAAGATATAAACATCTGAATGCAGAGTTCCAAAGAATAGCAAGAAGAGATAAGAAAGCCTTCTTCAGTGATCAATGCAAAGAAATAGAGGAAAACAACAGAATGGGAAAGACTAGGGATCTCTTCAAGAAAATCAGAGATACCAAAGGAACATTTCATGCAAAGATGGGCACAATAAAGGACAGAGATGGTGTGGATCTAACAGAAGCAGAAGATATTAAGAAGAGGTGGCAAGAATACACAGAAGAACTGTACAAAAAAGAGCTTCAAGACCCAGATAATCATGATGATGTGATCACTGACCTAGAGCCAGACATCTTGGAATATGAAGTCAAATGGGCCTTAGAAAGCATCACTACAAACAAAGCTAGTGGAGGTGATGGAATTCCAGTGGAGCTATTCCAAATCCTGAATGATGATGCTGTGAAAGTGCTACACTCAATATGCCAGCAAAATTGGAAAACTCAGCAGTGGCCACAAGATTGGAAAAGGTCAGTTTTCATCCCAATCCCAAAGAAAGGCAATGCCAAGGAGTGCTCAAACTACCGAACAATTGCACTCATCTCACACGCTAGTAAAGTAATGCTCAAAATTCTCCAAGCCAGGCTTCAGCAATATGTGAACCGTGAACTTCCTGACGTTCAAGCTGGTTTTAGAAAAGGCAGAGGAACCAGAGATCAAATTGCCAACATCCGCTGGATCATGGAAAAAGCAAGAGAGTTCCAGAAAAACATCTATTTCTGCTTTATTGATTATGCCAAAGCCTTTGACTGTGTGGATCACAATAAACTATGGAAATTTCTGAAAGAGATGGGAATACCAGACCACCTGATCTGCCTCTTAAGACATCTGTATGCAGGTCAGGAAGCAACAGTTAGAACTGGTCATGGAACAACAGACTGGTTCCAAATAGGAAAAGGAGTACGTCAAGGCTGTATATTGTCACCATGTTTATTTAACTTATATGCAGAGTACATCATGAGAAATGCTGGACTGGAAGAAACACAAGTTGGAATCAAGATTGCCGGGAGAAATATCAATAACCTCAGATACGCAGATGACACCACCCTTATGGCAGAAAGTGAAGAGGGGCTAAAAAGCCTCTTGATGAGAGTGAAAGTGGAGAGTGAAAAGGTTGGTTTAAAGCTCAACATTCAGAAAACGAAGATCATGGCATCTGGTCCCATCACTGCATGGGAAATAGATGGGGAAACAGTGGAAACAGTGTCAGACTTTGTTTTTCTGGGCTCCAAGATCACTGCAGATGGTGACTGCAGCCATGAAATTAAAAGACGCTTACTCCTTGCAAGGAAAGTTATGACCAACCTAGATAGCATATTCAAAAGCAGAGACATTACTTTACCAACAAAGATTCGCCTAGTCAAGGCTATGGTCTTTCCTGTGGTCATGTATGGATGTGAGAGCTGGACTGTGAAGAAGGCTGAGCACCGAAGAATTTATGCTTTTGAACTGTGGTGTTGGAGAAGACTCTTGAGAGTCCCTTGGACTGCAAGAAGATCCAACCAGTCCATTCTGAAGGAGATCAATCCTGGAATTTCTTTGGAAGGAATGATGCTAAAGCTGAAACTCCAGTATTTTGGCCACCTCATGCGAAGAGTTGACTCATTGGAGAAGACTCTGGTGCTGGGAGGGATTGAGGGCAGGAGGAGAAGGGGACGACAGAGGATGAGATGGCTGGATGGCATCACTGACTCGATGGATGCGAGTCTGAGTGACCTCCGGGAGCTGGTGATGGACAGGGAGGCCTGGCGTGCTGTGGTTCATGGGGTCGCAAAGAGTCGGACACGACTAAGCGACTGATCTGATCTGATCTGAGTGTAGCACTTTCACAGTATCATCTTTCAGGATTTGAAATAGCTCAACTGGAATTCCATCACCTCCACTAGCTTTGTTCGTAGTGATGTTTTCTAAGGCCCACTTGACTTCACATTCCAGGATGTCTGGCTCTAGGGCAGTGATCACGCCATCATGATTATCTGGGTCGTGAAGATCTTGGACTATTACTCAGCCATTAAAAAGAATGCATTTGAATCCATTCTAATGAGGTGGATGAAACTGGAGCCTATTACACAGTGTGAAGTAAGCCAGAAAGAAAAACACCAATACAGTATACTAACGCATACATATGGAATTTAGAAAGATGGTAACAATAACTCTGTATCAGATCACATCAGATCAGTAGCTCAGTCGTGTCCAACTCTTTGCGACCTCATCAATCTCAGCACGCCAGGCCTCCCTGTCCATCACCAGCTCCCGGAGGTCACTCAGATTCACATCCATCGAGTCAGTGATGCCATCCAGCCATCTCATCCTCTGTCGTCCCCTTCTCCTCTTGCCGTCAATCCCTCCCAGCATCAGAGTCTTCTCCAATGAGTCAACCCTTCGCATAAGGTGGTCAAAGTACTGGAGTTTCAGCTTAAGCATCATTCCTTCCAAAGAAATCCCAGGGCTGATCTCCTTCAGATGGACTGGTTGGATCTCCTTGCAGTCCAAGGGACTCTCAAGAGTCTTCTCCAACACCACAGTTCAAAAGCATCAATTCTTCGGCGCTCAGCCTTCTTCACAGTCCAGCTCTCACATCCATACATGACCACAGGAAAGACCATAGCCTTGACTAGGCGAACCTTTGTTGGCAAAGTAATGTCTCTGCTTTTGAATATGTGATCTAGGTTGGTCATAACTTTCCTTCCAAGGAGTAAGCATCTTTTAATTTCATGGCTGCAGTTACCATCTGCCATGATTTTGGAGCCCAGAAAAATAAAGTCTGACACTGTTTCCACTGTTTCCCCATCTATTTCCCATGAAGTGATGGGACCGGATGCCATGATCTTCGTTTTCTGAATGTTGAGCTTTAAGCCAACCTTTTCACTCTCCACTTTCACTTTCATCAAGAGGCTTTTTAGTTCCTCTTCACTTTCTGTCATAAGGATGGCGTCATCTGCATATCTGAGGTTATTGATATTTCTCCCAGCAATCTTGATTCCCGCTTGTGTTTCTTCCAGTCCAGCGTTTCTCATGATGTACTCTGCATATAAGTTAAATAAACAGGGTGATAATATACAGCCTTGATGTATTCATTTTCCTATTTGGAACCAGTCTGTTGTTCCATGTTCAATTCTAACTGTTGCTTCCTGACCTGCATAACCCTGTATATGAGACAGCAAAAGAGACATTGATATATAGAACAGTCTTTTGGACTCTGTAGGAGAGGGAGAGGTTGGGATGATTTGGGAGAATGGCATTGAAACATGTATAATACCATATATGAAACGAGTTGCCAGGTTTGATGCATGGTACTAGATGCTTGGGGCTGGTGCACTGGGATGACCCAGAGGGATGGTAGGGGGAGGGAGGTAGGAGGAGGGTTCAGGATGGGGAACACATATATACCTGTGGCAGATTCATTTTGATATATGGCAAAACCAATACAATATTGTAAAGTTAAAGAATAAAATTAAATTAAATTTAAAAAAAAAGAAAATGAAAAAAAAAATGAAAAATAAAATAGAGTCTCTTCAGTTAGTAAGTCAGTTCAGTCACTGTGTTGATCAAATCTCTGTGACTTCTTGGACTCAGCACACCAGGCTTCCCTGTCCATCACCAACTCCTGAGCATTGCTCAAACTCATGTCCATTGAGTTGGTGATGCCATCCAAACAACTCATCCTCTGGGGTCCCCTTCTCCTTCTGCCTTCAATCTTTCCCTGCATCAGGGTCTGTTCCAGTGAGTCAGTTCTTTGCATCAGGTTGTCATAGTACTCTAGTTTCAGCAGGAGTCCTTCCAATGAATATTCAGGACTGATTTCCTTTAGGATTGACTGGTTGAGTCTCCTTGGAGTCCATAGGACTCTCAAGAGTCTTCTCTAACACCACAGTTCAAAAGCATCAATGCTTCACCACTCAGCTTTCTTTATAGTACAACTCTCACATCCATACATGACTACTGGAAAAACTGTAGTCTTGACTAGACGAGCCTTTGTCAGCAAAATAATGTCTCTGCTTTTTAATACACTGTCTAGGTTGGTCATAGCTTTTCTTCCAAAGAGCAATCATATTTTAATTTCATGGCTGCAGTCACCATCTGCAGTGATTTTTCAGCCAAAAAAAAAAAAAAAAAAAAAGTCTGTCACTGTTTCCATTGTTTCCCTATCTATTTGCCATGAAGTGATGGGACTGGATGCCATGATCTTAGTTTTCTGAATGTTGAGTTTTAAGCCAATTTTTCACTCTCCTCTTTCACTTTCATTAAAAGGCTCTTTAGTTCTTCTTCACTTGCTGCCCTAAAGGTGATGTCATCTGCGTGTCTAAGGTTATTGATATTTTTCCTGGCAGTCTTGATTCCAGCTTGTGCTTCATCCAACCCAGAATTTTGCATGATGTACTCTACATAGAAGTTAAATAAGCAGGGTGACAATATACAGCCTTGACATACTCCTTTCCCAATATGGAACCATTCTGTTGTTCCAAGTTGAGTTCTTAAAGTTACTTCCTGACCTGCATACAGATTTCTCAGGAGGCAGGTCAGGTGCCCTGCTATTCCCATCTTTTTAAGAATTTTCCACAGTCTGTTGTGATCCACACAGTCGAAGACATTGCCATAGTCAATAGAACAGAAGTAGATATATTTTCCGGAACTCTCTTGCTTTTTCGATGATCCAACAGATGTTGGCAATTTGATCTCTGGCTTGAATATCTGGAAGTTCAGTTCACATACTGTTAAAGCCTGGCATGGAGAAGTATGAGCATTAATTTTGTAGTGTGAGATGAGTGCGATTGTGCAGTAGTTTGAACATTCTTTGGCATTGTTTTCCAGTCCTTTGGCCACTTCTGAGTTTTCCAAACTTGCTGGCGTATTGAGTGCAGCACTTTCACAGATTCATCTTTTAGGATTTGAAATAGTTCAACTGGAATTTCATCACCTCCACTAGCTTTGTTTGTACCGATGCTTCCTAAGGTCCACTTGACTTCACATTCCATGATGTCTGGCTCTAGGTGAGTGATCACACCATCGTTAGTATCTGGGTCATTAAGATCTTTTCTGTATAGTTTTCTGTGTATTCTTGCCACCTCTTCTTAATATCTTCTGTCTCTGTTAGGTCCACACCATTTCTGTCCTTTATTGTGCCCGTCTTTGCATGAAATGTTCCCTTGGTATCTCTAATTTTCTTGAAGAAATCTCTAGTCTTTCCCAGTCTATTGTTTTCCTTTACTACTTTGCATTGATCACTGAGGATGGTTTTCTTATCTCTCCTTGCTATTCTTTGGAACTCTGCATCAAATCTGTATATCTTTCCTTTTCTCCTTTGCCTTTAGCTTCTCTTCTTTTCTCAGCTACTTTTAAGGCCTCCTTAAACAACCACTTTGGAGAAGGCAATGGCACCCTACTCCAGTACTCTTGCCTGGAAAATCCCATGGACAGAGGAGCCTGGTAGGCTACAGTCCATGGGGTCGCTAAGAGTCAGACATGACTGAGCGACTTCACTTTCTCTTTTCACTTGCATGCATTGGAGAAGGAAATGGCAACCCACTCCAGTGTTCTTGCCTGGAGAATCCCAGGGACGGAGGAGCCTGGTGGGCTGCTGTCTATGGGGTCACACAGAGTCGGACACGACTGAAGTGACTTAGCATAGCATAGCATAGCATAGCAAACAACCACTTTTACTTTTTGAGCTTTTTTTTTTTTTTTTTTTTTTCGGGGGATGGTCTTGATCTCTGCCTCCTGTACAATGCCTCGAACCTCTGTCCACAGTTCTTCAGGCACTCTATCAGATCTAATTCCGTGAATTGATTTCTCACTTCCACTGTATAATCCTTAGGGATTTGGTTTAGGTCATACCGGAATGGTCTAGTGGTTTTCCTTTTCCCTACTTTCTTCAATTTAAGTCTGAATTTGGCAATAAGGATTTCTTGATCTGAGACACAGTCAGCTCCCAGTCTTATTTTTGCTGACTATATAGAGCTTCTCCATCTTTGGCTGCAAAGAGTATAATCAATCTGATTTGGGTATCGATCATCTGGTGATGTCCATATGCAGAGTCTTCCCTTGGGTTGTTGGAAGAGGGTGTTCACTATAACCAGTGTGTTCTCTTGGAAAACTCTATTAGCCTTTTCCCTGCTTCATTCTGTACTCCAAGGCCATATTTGCCTATTACTTCAGGTGTTTCTTGACTTCCTACTTTTGCATTCCAGTTCCCTATAATGAAAAGGACATCTTTTTGGGGTGTTAGTTCTAGAATGTCCTGTAGGTCTTCATAGAATTGTTCAGCTTCTTCAGTGTTACTGGTCAGGGCATAGACTGAGATTACTGTGATATTGAATGGTTTGCCTTGGAAATGAACAGAGATCATTTTGTCATTTCTGAGATTGCATCCAAGTACTGCATTTCAGACTCTCTGATGGCTACTCTATTTATTCTAAGAGATTTTAACCCACAGTAGTAGATATAATGGTCAAATTAAATTCGCCCTTTCCCATCCATTTTAGTTCACTGATTCCTAAAAGGTCAATGTTCACTCTTGCCATCTCCTGTCTGACTACTTCCAATTTACCTTGATTCATGGACCTAACATTTCAGGTTCCTATGCAATATTGTTCTTTACAGCATTGGACTTTATTTCCGTCACCAGTCACATCCACAACTGGGTATTGTTTTTGCTTTGGCTCTGTCCCTTCATTCTTTCTTGAGTTATTTCTCCACTGTTCGCCAGGAGCATATTGGCACCTACTGACTTGGGGAGTTCATCTTTCAGTGTCATATATTTTTGCCTTTTCATACTGTTCTTGGGATTCTCAAGGCAAGCATGCTGAACTGGTTTGCCATTCCCTTCTACAGTGGATCAGGTTTTGTCAGAACTCTCCACCATGATCCACCCTGTCTTGGGTGGCCATCTTGGTATGGCTCATAATTTCTTTGAGTTAGACAATGCTGTGGTCCATAGGATCAGACTGATTAGTTTTCTGTGATTGTGGTTTTCATTCTGTCAGCCCTCTTAGGGGTGAGGATGAGAGATTTATGGAAGTTTCCTGATGGGAGATAATGACTGTGGGGGAAACAAGGTCTTGTTTCAATGGGTGGGACCATGCTCAGTAAATCTTTAATCCAATTTTCTCTTGGGTGGGTCTGTGTTCCCTCCCTATTGTTTGACCTGATAACTATGGTGGAGGTAATGAAGATAATGGTCCTTCAAAAGGTCCCATTCATGCACTGCCACATTCAGTGCCCCTGACCCTGCAGCAGGCCCTCACCAATCCACTCCTCCTCTGGAGACTCCTGGACACTCACAGGCAAGTCTGAGTCAGTCTCTTGTGGGGCCACTGCTTCTTTCTCCTCGGTCTTGATGCACACAAGATTTTGTTTGTGCCCTGAAAGAGTCTGTTTCCCCAGTTCTGTGTAAGTTCTGGTGGCTCTATGGTGGGGTTAATGGTGACCTTCTCCAAGAGGGTTATGTCACACTCAGGTCTGCTGCACCCAGAGCCCTTGCCCCTATAGCAGACAACTGCTGACCCATACCTCTGCAGGAGACACTCAAACACTCAAAGTCACTTCTGGCTCAGTCTATGTGGGGGTCTACTGTTGTGCACAAGATTTTGTCTGAGACCTCCAAGCATCTCTGGTAGGTATGGGGTTTGATTCTAAATGTGATTTCACCCCTTGTACCATCTTGTTGGACCTTCTCCTTTGCCCTTGGATGTGGGGTATCTTTTTTTGGTGGGGTCCAACATTCTCCTGCCAATGGTAGTTCAGCAGTGAGTTGTAATTTTGGAGTTCTAGCAGGAGAAGATGAGCACACATCCTTCTACTCCACCATCTTGATCTTACTGAATCTCTTCTTGATACGTTATAGGGTCTACTGTCAAGGAAGTTTCTTTTTGCTTTTCATCCTAAACACATTAAGAGGAAGAGGGGAAGCCAAATATATTTCATCAAAATTTTTCGAAAATGAAAACATTCTTAACCAGAAAATCCAGTTAATCATAACACTTTAATTCCTAGACAACTTTAATAACAAGGAAAAATAATATATGGAGGAAAGTAAATTTAGTTATGCCTTTCACTGTAGATACTGTTTTTTTCCTCACACTATTCACAATCTCTATATCAATTACTACCATGTAATACCTGCTTAGTTATGAATATTTTAAATATTATTATTATATCCAGGGTTCTAAAGATATTTGTTCAGAGAATGAGTGAATGAAAATTAAGATTTAAATTTTGTTATGTTTATTTTCAATTATGCTTTATTATTACCAAAATAAAACCCTTAAGTTGCCCAGATACAGTATTTTCTGGTTCTTACACCTCAAATCTTACAGATATACTTTCAAAAAGGTTTATGATTGTAGCTATTGCTAGTTTTAGTCTAAGAAGGCAAATCCTTCAGCAGCTATTCATATAGATTTTGGAATTTTCTCACTCTTCTTCATATAGATTACAATCATATTTCTTTTTTAACTTTATTTTTAATTGAAGGATAATTGCTTTACAGTATTGTGTTGGTTTCTACCCATACTATCTTTCTTTATAACATTAAGAATCTTTTGGTTCTTCTACTAAGATTGCTATTATTCTGGTGGACAACTAAATAATATGCAATACTGTGTTTGCAATTCATTTTTATTATAGAATTATACATATATACACAACATATATATTCCTAGTACACATCCTTATGCCTTGAAAGGAGAAGCAATTTTTTAAATCAAAGAAATAAATCAATGAATAGCACATGCTAACCCACTCCAGTGTTCTTGCCTGGAGAATCCCAGGGACGGGGGACCCTGGTGGGCTGCCGTCTCTGGAGTTGCACAGAGTCAGACACGACTGAAGTGACTTAGCAGTAGCAGCACATGCTATATAAAGCAGTCAACAAGCATAGGCTGAGCAATTAGTAAACCCATTTTACAATAAATTTCCGTTATTGATATATAGGAAATCATATACTTTTAATGACTTACTTGTAGGTGAAGTGTGATTAGAAGCTTTTGAAAGATTCATTAAGCATTGACCTATTAAGTAAATTTTAGTTAGCTAAACATTTGCTAAAATTTGAGAACAGATCAGATCAGATCAGATCAGTCGCTCAGTCGTGTCCGACTCTTTGCGACCCCATGAACCGCAGCACGCCAGGCCTCCCTGTCCATCACCAGCTCCCGGAGGTCACTCAGACTCACACCCATCAAGTCAGTGATGCCATCCAGCCATCTCATCCTCTGTCGTCCCCTTCTCCTCCTGCCCTCAATCCCTCCCAGCATCAGAGTCTTCTCCAATGAGTCAACTCTTCGCATGAGGTGGCCAAAATACTGGAGTTTCAGCTTTAGCATCGTTCCTTCCAAAGAAATTCGAGGATTGATCTCCTTCAGAATGGACTGGTTGGATCTTCTTGCAGTCCAAGGGACTCTCAAGAGTCTTCTCCAACACCACAGTTCAAAAGCATCAATTCTTCGGCACTCAGCCTTCTTCACAGTCCAGCTCTCACATCCATACATGACCACAGGAAAGACCATAGCCTTGACTAGGCGAACCTTTGTTGGTAAAGTAATGTCTCTGCTTTTGAATATGCTATCTAGGTTGGTCATAACTTTCCTTCCAAGGAGTAAGCATCTTTTAATTTGAGAAGGGTTTTGATAATCTCACACACATATGCATGATCTCTCTCTCTCTCTCTCTCTCTTTATATATATAGACAAATGGTATGAGAGACAAATCAATTATAACACATTGTATCTTCATTATTTCAAGTAACCAGAGTGTTGTTCTTAAAAAGGCAAAACTTCAGCTACATTAAGTCCACAGAAAAGAATTATCACAGTTCTAACATAGTCTCACAACATAGTCAGATCCTGAACTTGACTGAGACTATTCGGTCTTCTGAAAATTCCCCTCTCTTCTTTTCTTATTCTTAAATTCTATGTCCTCTGGTTGTCATCATTTTTAAGTCTTCCTCAATCCTCCCAAGCAAAAAATTCAATTGACCTAATTGGAAAGCCCTGCATTCTGTTTCTTATTCTTTGATTATTAGCCATGTGACTGTGTTTAGTTACAAATAACAAAGTAGACTCTTCTTTAAAATAGTTGAATTCTCAATGTTTAAACATAGCATATATGCCTAGTATTACACACACACAAACAAACATACGTTGTATTTTGAATGGGTAAGTTTTGGCAACTGATAAGTCCAGAAATTAAACCTTCTCTTGGAACAATAAGGCCATTAAATGAAATGGTGTATTACAATCATGCCTAATATAGGAAGTACTCAAAAATAACTATATTATTGTAAAATCATCTACAACAAATAAATATATGTAAAGTTCTAAGGAAACCTCATGTAGGGAAGATCACATTAGTAGATGAAATAAGAAATCACAAAGCATTAAAATATAATCTGTGTCCTTAGGATGTGTAAAAGTTTACCACGTTCTACTCCATGTGGCTGAATAAAAACATCACATTTTTAAAACATAAATATTTACAAGGACAACACAGTAGATCAGACTTAAATTGAAGAAAGTAGGGAAAACCACTAAACCATTCAGGTAGGACCTAAAACAAATCCCTTATGATTATACAGTGGAGGTGATGAATAAATTCAAGGGATTATATCTGGTAGGCAGAGTGTGTGAAGAACAATGGACAGAGGTCTGTAACACTGTACGGGAGGTGGTGACCAAAACCATCCCCAAGGAAAAGAAATGCAAGAAAGCAAAGTGGTTGTCTGAGAAGGACTTACAAGTAGCTGAGAAAAGATAAATGAAAGATAAAGGAGGAAAGGAAAGATACATCCAACTGAGTGTTGCGTTTCAGAGAATAGCAAGGAAAGATAAGAGAGCTTTCTTAAGTGAACAATGCAAAGAAACAGAGGAAAACAATAGAATGGGAGACTAGAGATCTCTTCAAGAAAGTTGGAGATACCAAGGGAATATTTCATGCAAAGATAAGCACAACAAAGGATAAAAACAACAGGGACCGAACAGAAGCAGAAGATATTAAGAGGAGGTGGCAAAAATACACAGAGGAACTATATAAAAAAAGGTCTTAATGACCCAGATAACCACGAGGGTGTGGTCACTTATCTAGAGCCAGACATCCTGGTGTCTGAAGTCAAGTGTGCCAAAGCATTACTATGAACAAAGATAGTGGAGGTGATGGAATTTCAGCTGAGCAACTTCAAACCCCAAATGATGATGATGTTAAGTGCTGCACTCAATATGCCAGCAAATTAGGGAAACTCAGCAGGGATCACAGGACTGGAAAAGGTCAGTTTTCATTCCAATCTCCTGAAAAGGCAACGCAAAGGAATGTTCAAACTAAATGAGCGTACAATTATGTTCATTTCACATGCTAGCAAGGTAGTGCTCAAAATCTTTCAAGCTAGGCTTCAGCAGTTTCTGAATCGAGAACTTCCAGACTGGATTTACAAAAGGCAGAGGAACAAGAAATCAAACTGCCAGCATCTGTTGGATCATAGAAAAAGCAAGGGAATTCCAGAAAAAAATATGTACTTCTGCTTCTTTGACTAAGTTAAAGCCTTTGACTATGTCCTAAGTTCCCTACTGCTACTGCTAAGTTGCTTCAGTCGTGTCCAACTCTGTGCGACCCCATAGACAGAAGCCCACCAAGCTCCCCCGTCCCTGAGATTCTCCTGGCAAGAGCACTGGAGTGGGTTTCCATTTCCTCCTCCAATGCATGAAAGTGAAAGTGAAAGGGAAGTCGCTCAGTCGTGTCGGACTCTTAGCGACCCCATGGACTACAGCCTACCAGACTCCTCCATCCATGGGGTTTTCCAGGCAAGAGTACTGGAGTGAGGTGCCATTGCCTTCTCCATAAGTTCCCTAAAGCACTAGCAAAAGCACCAGGATCATGCATTGCAAGTGTGTGCTCAGTTGTGTCTGACTCTTTGTGACCTCATGGGCTGTGGCCCACCAGGCTCCTCCATCCACAGACTTCTCCAGGCTGCTGCTGCTGCTAAGTCACTTCAGTCATGTCTGACTCTGTGTGACCCCATAGATGGCAGCCCACCAGGTTCCCCTGTCCCTGGGATTCTCCAGGCAAGAACACTGGAGTGGGTTGCCATTTCCTTCTCCAATGCATGGAAGTGAAAAGTGAAGTCGCTCAGTCATGTCTGACCCTCAGCGACCCCATGGACTGCAGCTTTCCAGGCTCCTCCGTCCATGGGATTTTCCAGGCAGGAGTACTGGGGTGCGGTGCCATTGCCTTCTCTGATTCTCCAGGCTAGAATACTGGAAAGGGTTGCCATTTCCTTCTCCAGGGGATCTTCCTGATCCAGGGATCAAACCCACATTTCCTGTATCTCCTGAATTGGCAGGCAGATTCTTTACCACTAGTGCCACCTGGGTGTGGATCACATCTGTGGAAAATTCTTAAAGAGATAAGAATACCAGACCACCTTACCTGCCTCCTGCGAAATCTGTATGAAGCAACCGTTAGAACTGGACATGGAACAATGGACTGGTTCCAAATTGGCAACGGAGTACATCAAGGCTGTATACTGTCATGTCGCTTATTTATCTTCTATGCAGAGTACATCATACGAAATGCTGGGCTGGGTGATTCACAAGTTGGAATCAAGACTGCTGGGAGAAATATCAATAACCTCAGATATGCAGATCATACCAGTTTAATGGAAGAAAGTGAAGAAGAACTAAAGAGCCTCTTGGTGAGGGTGAAAGAGTAGAGTGAAAGAGCTGGCTTAAAACTCAACATTCAAAAAACTAAGATCATGGCATCCAGTCCCATCATATCCTGGCAAATAGATGGGAGAAAAGTGTAAACAGGGATAGATATTTTTTTCCCCCCGGGCTCCAATATGACTGTGGATGGTGACTGCAGCCATGAAATTAAAAGATGCTTGCTCTTTGGAAGAAAAGCTATGACCAACCTAGACAGCATATTAAAAAGCAGAGACATTACTTTGCTGACAAATGTCCATCTAATCAAAGCTATGGTTTTTCCAGTAGTCATGTATGGTTGTATGATTTGGACTGTTAAGGCTGGAGTGCTAAAGAATTGATGCTTTCGAATTCTGGTGCTAGATAAGACTCTTGAAAGTCCCTTGGATAGCAAGGAGATGAAACTAGTCAATCCTAAAGGAAATCAACCCTGAATATTCATTGGGCAGACTGATGATGAAGCTGACGCTCCAACACTTTGACCACCTGATGAGCTGACTCACTGGAAAAGACCCTGATGTTGGGAAAGATTGAGGGCAGGAGAAGGGGTGACAGATGATGACTCTACTGCCTCACAGACTCAATGGACATGGTTTGAGAAAACTCTGGAAGATAGTGAAGGGCAGGGAAGCCTGGCACGTTGCAGTCCGTGGGGTCACACACAGTCAGACAAGACTTAGCGACTAAACAACAGCAATCTGAATATTGAATATTCAGCATGTTGAAACTAATGAAATAGAAATGGGATGAAACTAACCTGGAGACATTTTGCTACTGGATGATAAACATGCCTTCTAATATAGTTAGAATGATATATTAATTTAACATACATAAGCTACGAGCTAAAGAACAAATCTAGTTAATAGCATACTGTCAAGGTCAATCTTTATTTTCATTTTCTTACTCTAGTTATTCCTTAAATTCAGTAGCCTTTTAAAAATCATATCAAAGCACCATTCAAATACATTACAACTAATTTTCTTCAACAAGCAAACAAATGATACAGTACAATGAAGTAACATGGAATTTTTATGATAGCAAAGCATGGATGTGCACTATGTGTGATGTGACACAATGCCTCTTCTTGTTATATTTTGAAACAGATTGAAAAGGATTCACCCTATCTTCAATTAATGAAAAACGGTAAAGGTCATTAAAATGTGTGGATAAGTTAAAAAAAATCATACTGTACTTGTTTCTGTGAAAATGTAACACATGAAAAAATCAACAGATTGACTCTATAAAATGGGCTTTATTTCAATCCCTCACCATTTAAAAGAGAATAACAACCTCTATCACAACAACAAACAAGAAAAGCAGCTTCTGGCCTATTCAATGGAAAAATTTTAAGTGGAAAAATTAATCCAGACTTTAATTATTCAAAACTCAGAAACACTTTCCTCTATCCACTGTATCCCCATCTCAAAAAGATAGTTTTCAAAGACCTCAGAATTTCTAGGTTTGGGAAAGGCACTTTATGATATTTTGATACTCACTTGTAAATTCAATGTTCAAAAAAACAAAAAAAAACACGATATCTCAGGTTCCTTTAAACTGAAAAATCTACGATATTAATGGAAAAAGAAATATGAAATGGCAGTTGGCCATGCCTTAATGATTTAACTTGGCATCTGGTCAAATGACCTGGGCAAATGTTCTTTTGAAAAATGTCATGGAGTTTTTTTTATTAATGATGAATATTAAAGGTCTCAAACCATACTCATCTTAAAGAAGACTACTTTAGCAATCTCAGTTCTGTCAAAACTGGGTTTTGAATGACTTGATCCTCATAATCATCAAACTAGTTCTGCATGTAAATATAGTGTACTTCACCTTTTTCTCAGGCATCCAAGTCCTTTTGTAGTACATGAACAAAATATGTATCTACAATTGAAATCTGTATATATTTCTTCAGGAAACTAGGAGTTAACACTTAGTTGCTTACTGTGATGCTGAATTTTGTGGACCTGAAATTTGCAAACCAAGTTTCACAGACTATGTAACTTTTAGGTATTACTTATTTCTTAATACTACCTGACTTCAAATGTCTTGATACCAGTGAAGTACAAATTAACATAAAATATTGACAGTAAGAAATAGTCTTGTCTTCATGAAAATAAACAAATTTGAGCAATAACAACAATAACATAATTTAAAAATATCTTTTCATTTTACTTACAGCTCATATGTACAACATGCAAGCTTTTTCTTAGTGCTTTTTATGAATTTTCTCATTTATAGTTTCTAAGTGAAACTTAATGTGGGATAATGGCACAAGATCACAGAGCTAGTAAATTATAGAACCAGAATTGAGTGGTGATTTTTGAATTCATCATAGGAGTGCAAATTCTGCAATGTTAAAGACAGATTCAAATCCCAGTGCTATCACTTAGGAGCACTGATACTACCTGTAATTTATTTAACCTCTGATCATGCCACGGTTCTCCTACCTAAAATGGCAATAATATTAATAATATCTGCCCCATCAGAGATCAGATCAGTCGCTCAGTCGTGTCCGACTCTTTGCGACCCCATGAACTGCAGCACGCCAGGCCTCCCTGTCCATCACCAGCTCCCGGAGTTCACTCAGACTCGCATCCATCGAGTCAGTGATGCCATCCAGCCATCTCATCCTCTGTCGTCCCCTTCTCCTCCTGCCCTCAACCCCTCCCAGCATCAGAGTCTTCTCCAATGAGTCAACTCTTCGCATGAGATGGCCAAAATACTGGAGTTTCAGCTTTAGCATCATTCCTTCCAAAGAAATTCCAGGATTGATCTCCTTCAGAATGGACTGGTTGGATCTTCTTGCAGTCCAAGGGACTCTCAAGAGTCTTCTCCAACACCACAGTTCAAAAGCATCAATTCTTCGGCGCTCAGCCTTCTTCACAGTCCAGCTCTCACATCCATACATGACCACAGGAAAGACCATAGCCTTGACTAGGCGAACCTTTGTTGGTAAAGTAATGTCTCTGCTTTTGAATATGCTATCTAGGTTGGTCATAACTTTCCTTCCAAGGAGTAAGCATCTTTTAATTTCATGGCTGCAGTCACCATCTGCAGTGATTTTGGAGCCCAGAAAAACAAAGTCTGACACTGTTTCCACTGCTTCCCCATCTATTTCCCATGCAGTGATGGGACCAGATGCCATGATGTTCGTTTTCTGAATGTTGAGCTTTAAGCCAAGCTTTTCACTCTCCACTTTCACTCTCATCAAGAGGCTTTTTAGTTCCTCTTCACTTTCTGCCATAAGAGTGGTGTCATCTGCATATCTGAGGTTATTGATATTTCTCCCAGCAATCTTGATTCCAACTTGTGTTTCTTCCAGTCCAGCATTTCTCATGATGTACTCTGCATATAAGTTCAATAAACATGGTGACAATATACAGCCTTGACGTACTCCTTTTCCTATTTGGAACCAGTCTGTTGTTCCATGACCAGTTCTAACTGTTGCTTCCTGACCTGCATACAGATTTCTTAAGAGGCAGATCAGGTGGTCTGGTATTCCCATCTCTTTCAGAATTTTCCGTAGTTTATTGTGATCCACACAGTCAAAGGCTTTGGCATAGTCAATAAAGCAGAAATAGATGTTTTTCTGGAACTCTCTTGCTTTTTCCATGATCCAGCGGATGTTGGCAATTTGATCTCCGGTTCCTCTGCCTTTTCTAAAACCAGCTTGAACATCAGGAAGTTCACGGTTCACATATTGCTGAAGCCTGGCTTGAAGAATTTTGAGCATTACTTTACTAGCATGTGAGATGAGTGCAATTGTTCGGTAGTTTGAGCACTCCTTGGCATTGCTTTTCTTTGGGATTGGGATGAAAACTAACCTTTTCCAATCTTGTGGCCACTGCTGAGTTTTCCAAATTTGCTGGCATATTGAGTGTAGCACTTTCACAGCATCATCATTCAGGATTTGGAATAGCTCCACTGGAATTCCATCACCTCCACTAGCTTTGTTCGTAGTGATGCTTTCTAAGGCCCATTTGACTTCACATTCCAAGATGTCTGGCTCTAGGTCAGTGATCATATCATCATGATTATCTAGGTCTTGAAGCTCTTTTTTTTTTTTTTTTTTTTTAGGGTCCCATAAAGAATTAGATGAGAGGATACATTCAATGCTCTTAGAAAACTGTGGTGCATATAACTCACTGGTTTATTATTATTGCTAGTGTTACTACTTTATCATTATTTTCTATGTATTGCATTATTTGAATATTACAGACTATTTATTTTATATTGCTTTGGCAACTCTTTTTATAGTTGTTACATTTCACATACCACAGGGATTTACTAAAAAACTTGGGAGTTGTTACATTTCATATACCAAAGGGATTTACTAAAAAACTTGGTATTTATCATAGGTTAGTATAATTTCAGAAGGTAAGATTTCTGCTATTCAGAAACTAGGAAATATTTATTTTTAAGTAGAAATTAGGAAATTTCTTCAACAAAAATTTACTGACCAATAACCATGGGGCAGGGGTGCATGTAGGAAAGAGGAACTTTATTAACAAGCACAAAACAGGTCTCTCCCTCCAAGCGTTCATGGTTAAATATGGAGACCAAAGAGGAAAAATTACCACTGCCTCTCCATGGATTGTTGGCCACCCTCTGGGAGCCCACTTTTCCACACAGTGTCAAAATACAGTTTCAAAAGGAACACCAGCTTAAATCATTTGCCTGCTTAGAGTTCTTCCATGGTGCCACTGTGCTCTGAGGATAAAAAAAACCCCACCGGGTTCTGAAGGCCTCAGGCAGCCCGGCCATGCTAACGGAAAAGACGCCATCTCATCGTGGAAGCCTCTTTCATGTAAGTCTCTTGCTTCTCCCCGCTTCCACAGACCGTCAGCTTCCGCAGTCAGCTGACTTCCTCAAAAGGGGATTTGATTGGTGATTGTGGATAAGGGGAGCACGCATGGCTGGGCCGCAACTACCAACTCTACCTTTAGAATTTCAGGAGTGCTGTAGGCTTGCGTTCTTGTAGTCTTTCCTTCCACAGTCTACTGAGGCTTAATTGACATTCAGTAATTGCCAGTGGACAATCAGTGAGTTTTGACGTAAGTATACACGCATGACCCCATCACCACAATGAAGGCAGTGAACATCATCCTCATGGATGGATGGAACATATCCATCATGCTCAAAAGTTTCCTTCTGCACCTTGGTAATCCTACATCTTGTTTCTCCATGCTGTCCTCACCTGAAACCACAAATCTATTTTATTTCTCCCTAGATTATTAGTGTTTATTTTCTAGTGTTTTTATATAACTAAAATAAACTCTTTCTTTGATTGCTTCAGCCAAACAAATTGAAGAGGTTCCTGACTCAAGAATACATAATTAGGAGATATCTTAATTAGAGATATATTCTTTTTTCTCTCAAACTTTAGACTTTTTATTTTGCATTGGATATAGGGACTTGGCGAGCTTCCTGGTGGCTCAGACAGTGAAGAATCTGCTTGCAATGTGGGAGACCTAGGTTTGATCCCTGGATCTGGGAGATACCCTAGAGAATGGCATGGCAACCCACTCCAGTATTCTTGCCTGGAAAATTCCATGGACAGAGGAGCCTGGAGGACTATAGTCCATGGGCTTGCAAACAGTCAGACATGACTGAGAATACACACACACAGGGACTCAGGCAGACATATACATGCATTCATTCTCCCCTAAACCCCTTTCCCATCCAGGCTGGCACATGACATTGAGTTGAGTTCCATGTGCTATACAATAGATCTTTGTTGGTTATCCATTTTGAATATATTAGTGTGTCCCTGAAGCTCCCAAACTCCTTAACTATCTCTTCCCCTTGGGCAACCATGAGTTCATTTTCTAAGTCCGTGAGTCTCTTTCTATTTTGTAAGTTCATTTGAATCGTTTCTTTTTAGATTTCACATATAAGGGATGTAATAGGATATTTCTCCATTTGAGATATATTTTGACTGCAGTAAACATGCTTAGCATAAAAATAACAATAAAATATAAAAGTGAAATATAAACATAAGGCAAGTACGTGTATCCAAAAATTAGGTTGATTCTAAATATATCATATAAAAGATGGAATGAGGAGGGCGAAGAAAAAGAACATTTAAAGTTACTGAGTACCTACATGTGTCAGATTCTAGAACAGTTTTTTAAATATGTCTCTGACATTTTGTTCTTTTTCTTTTTTTGCTACCATGAAAAGTTTTATTTTATTTTATCTCTTTATTTTGTACTGTAGCGTAACTGATTAACAATGTTGAGGTCTCTTCAACTGTTGGGTTAAGTGTTCCTTAATTCTGTAAGTGTTCATATTCAAGTCCTGCCAATTCATCTCTAAACTACATTGACTTCTCTGCACCACTATCATCACCAACCCAGTCCAAATTATCACCATCTCCCATCTTTATTGCCATGATTACCTTTCAATCTGCCTACATTCATTCACATTGGCTGTTCTTTAATTTCTTTTCCATAATTATAAAGAAAACATATTTGCATTTTCTATTAAAGTGTGTAATGTTAATATACTTTAAACCAGTAACTATTTCTAGGGTTATCTTGCAGCTCTGTCTTGCAGCTCTTTGAGACCATGTCCATGTGCTCAAAATATAGGTAGAAATGAATATATTGTTTTACTGTATGTAGTTTCGTATTGTTTTCTTCTTCCAGTTGCATGTATTGTCTGTTTTAATAATGTTGAAATAATATTTTTAGCTCAAATTGGGGCATGTAATAGTTCAATGAGACTATTTCAAAACAATATAAGACAAGTACAAAATCTCTTTTTAAAAATATGTATATTTTTCCTCAAGGATTATCTAACAAGAAGTGAAGCAAAGAGAACACTAGCTGAGAGTGGACAGGAGTACCTGATCAGCATAAAAGAATATATACAACCAAGCAAAACTCGGTAGGATGAAGGAAGTAGGGGGAAAAATAGGAGTGTTAGTATGACTGGACCTGCCCTCAGCAAGTGTGGGAACTGAAGCGGGAGTCCAGTTCCCACAATGAGGCACTTGTCTGAGTCAGAGGAGAAACATTTAGGCTGAGAGTGAAACAGCTGATCTGTGGCAGCTTAAATGGAATGAGAATCAAAGAGTCCTTGCTGCAGCCATATATACCCCCGACAGGGATGCAGGTCCCCTGGGAGATGCAGCAACTGGGAGGTGGAGTTTAGGGATTGTGGAGCAATCCCTGGGTGAGGGCTGCTGTTGACTGTAGAGAGACAGATTGAGGGGATATGAGAGAGGAGACAGAGGTGGAAAATACCTGTGGAGGAAAGCTGGGCAATTATGGAAGCAAGGCAGTACTGCTGAATTATGCATAGGGAGTGGAGCTGTCACCATAGCCTCTCTCCCCACATGCCAGCAGCTGAACAATGGAGAGGCTAGCCCATGAAATGCCTGATGCACTGAACTACAGAATAGGACCCCACCCAGGGTCGGGGGCGGGGGGGGGGGGGGGTGGCGCTCTATGTGCCTGAACGAGCAGAGTTATGGAGAAAGACTGGCTAAAGAGGCCTTCTGATCACCAGCTACAAGAGGCTAGAAAAGACTCTGATGGGACCATAACTCCTGTGGCAGAGACAGTCCATATCCCTGCACACTTGGCGCCACCAGGGTCCCCATAAGCCAAGCAGCTACACCACCTTCATGTTCAACTGTCACTGGAACAGAGCTGCACAGGCAAAAAAAAAAAAAGTCTTGACTCTATGCGTGCAGGGTTGCTTTAGTCATGTCCAGCTCTTTGCAACCTTGTAGACTGTGGCCTGCCAAGGGATTCTCCAGGCAATAATACTGGAGTGTATTAACCAATACTGGTTGCCATACCCTTCTAGAATACTATATTTCTGCTGCCCTAGCCACAAACTCCCCTGAGTACCTGGTACTACCAGAACCCCTGCAACCCAAGCAGCTGTTTCACCTCCACATCTGGCCCTCACAGTGGCAAACCCAAGTCCTCCAGGGCAGCCTCAAGAGCAAACCCCAGTGGATGACCCACAGGTGAAAATAAAACCACAATTGAAACCCAGAGGCAGTGTGACTAAGGAAGAAGATCCTGATAACTTACAGTGAACAATGTCGGATTCATGATCTCTGAAGAAGATTTAGCTTCAGGACCAGGGACCAGGCCTGATCACTCAAGAGCTTTTGTGTAGGAGAGTTTTATTAAAGTATGAAAAACAACAGAGAAAGCTTCTGACAGACAGCAGAAAGGGTACAGAGAATGCCCTCCTAATTCGTGTTAGCAAGGGAGCTATATACTTTTTAATTAGTTATTATCTCCATCCATGGGATTCTCCAGGCAAGAATACTGGAGGGGGTTACCATTTCCTTCTCCAGGGGATCTTCCCGATCCAGGGATCAAACCCAGGTCTCCCGCACTGGAGGCAGACGCTTTAACCTCTAAGTCACAGGGAAGCCCCTAAATAGTTATTACAATAAAATCACAAGAATGTCTCAAGTTTGTGAAAATTTTACCAGACCCACTCCCAGAATTTACATTTTAGGATAACAGAATTAGAACTTAACAATAGAAAGATCCTACCAGACCCAGTCCCAGAATTTACATTTTAGGATAACAAGATTAGAACTTAACAATAGAAAGATCCTAACAGACCCATGTCCTATGGAGCCATCCAAGATGGGCAGGCATGGTGGAGAGGTTTGACACAATGTGGTCCACTGGAGAAGGGAATGGCAAACCATTTCAGTATTTTTGCCCTGAGAACCTCATGAACAGTATGAAAAGACAAAAAGATATGACACTGAAAGATGAACTCCCCAGGTGAGCAGGTGCCCCAAATGCTCTGGATATCAGTGCATAAATAACTCTAGAAAGAATGAAGCCAATGCAAAAACAACACCCAGTTGTGGATGTGACAGGTGATGGAAGTAACGTATGATGTTGTAAAGAACAATTTTGCCTAGAAACTAGAAGTTAGGTCCTTGAATCAAGGCAAATTGGAAGTGGTCAAATAGGAGATAGCAAGAGTGAACATTGACATTTTGGAATCAGTAACTAAAATGGACTAGAATCGATGAATTTAACTCAGATGACCTTTATATCTGCTACTGTGGGCAAGAACCCTTTAGAAGAAACGGAGTAGCCATCACAGTCAACAAAAGAATCTGAAATGCAGTACTTTAATGCAATCTCAAAAAAGAATGATTTTTGTTCATTTCCAAGGCAAACCATTCAATTTCACAATAATCCACATCTATGCTCCAAAGGGTAATGCTGAAGAAACTGAGTTTGAACGGTTCTATGAAGATCTACAAGAGCTTCTAGAACTAAAACCCAAAAAAGATGTGCTTTTCATTATAGAGAACTGGAATGCAAAAGTAGAAAGTCAAGAAATACCTGGAGTAACAGGCAAATTTGGCTTTGGAGTACAAAACAAAGCAGGTCAAAGGCTAACAGAGTTTTGCCAAGAGAATGCACTGGTCATAGCAAACACCCTCTTCCAACACAAGGGAAGACTCTACACATGGACATCACCAGATGGTCAATATGAAAATCAAACTGATTATATACATTATAGCCAAAGATGGAGAAGCTCTATACAGTCAGCAAAACAAGACCAGGAGCTGACTGTGGCTCAGATCATGAACTCCTTATTGCCAAATTCAGACTTAAATTGAAGAAAGTATGGAAAACCACTAGACCATTCAGGTATAGAAAGAAAGAAAAGAAAGTGAGGTCACTTAGTCATGTCTGACTCTTTGTGACCCCATGGACTATAGCCTCCCAGGCTCCTTCATCCATGGGATTTTCCAGGCAACAATACTGGAGTGGGTTGTCATTTTATGACCTAAATCAAATCCCTTATGATTATACAATGGAAGTTAGAAATAGATTCAAGAGAATAGATCTGATAGAGTGTCTGAAGAACTATGGATGGAGGTTCATGACATTGTAAAGGGGACAGTGATCAAGACCATCCCCAAGAAAAAGAAATGCAAAAAGGCACTCAATATGCCATCTAATTTGGGAATCTCAGCAGTGGCCACAAGACTGGAAAAGGTGTTTTCATTCCAATCCCAAAGAAAGGCAATGCCAAAAATGTTTAAAATACCTGCGCAATTGCACTTATCTCACATGCTAACATAGTAATGCTCAAAATTCTTCAAGCCAGGTTTCAACAGTACGTGAACTGTGAACTTCCAGATGTTCAAGCTGGATATAGAAAAGGTAGAGGAACCAGATATCAAATTGCCAACATCTGATGGGTCATTGAAAAAGCAAGAGAATTTCAGAAGAACATCTACTTCTGCTTTATTGACTACGCCAAAGCCTTTGACTGTGTGGATCACAACAGACTGTGGAAAATTCTGAAAGAGATGGGAATACCAGACCACCTGACCTGCCTCCTGAGAAATCTGTATGCAGGTCAAGAAGCAACAGTTAGAACAGGACATGGAACAACAGACTGGTTCCAAATCGGGAAAGGAGTACGTCAAAGCTGTATATTGTCACCCTGCTTATTTAACTTATATGCAGAGTACGTCATGAGAAATGCTGGGTTGGATGAAGCCCAAGCTGGAATCAAGATTGCCAGGAGAAATATCAATAGTTTTAGATATGCAGATAACACTACCCTTATGTCAGAAAACAAAGAAGAACTAAAGAATCTCTTGATGAAAGTGAAAGAGGAGAGTAAAAAAGTTGGCTTAAAATTCAACATTCAAAAAATGAAGATCATGGCAAGCGGGCCCATCACTTCATGGCAAATAGATGGGGAAACAATGGAAATGGTGACAGACTTTATTTTGGGGGGATCCAAAATCACTGCAGATGGTGACTGCAGCCATGAAAGTAAATGACACTTCTTCCTTGGAAGAAAAGTTATGACCAACCTAGACAGCATATTAAAAATCAGAGACATTACTTTGCTGACAAAGGTCCATATAGTCAAAGCTATGGTTTTTCCAGTAGTCAAGTATGGATGTGAGAGTTGTAGTAACAGAAAGCTGAGTGCCGAAGAATTAACACTTTTGAGCTGTGGTGTTGGAGAAGACTCTTCAGAATCCCTGGGACTGAAAGGAGATCCAACCAGTCCATCCTAAAAGAAATCAGTCCTGAATATTCATTAGAAGGACTGAGGCTGAAACTCCAATACTTTGGCCACCTGATGTGAATAACTGACTCATTGGGAAAGAGTCTGATGCTGGGAAAGATTGAAGGCAGGAGGAGAAGTGGTCGACAAAGGATCAAATTTTGGATGGCATCACTGACTTGATGGACATGAGTTTGAGTAAACTCCAGGGGTTTGTGATAGATATGGAAGCCTGGCGTGCTAGAGTTCATGGAATTGAAAGAGTTGGTCACGACTGAGCGACTGAACTGAATTGAACTAAGGCAAACTGCATGAAAAATAATTCACAATAATCATAGTAAAGATGATCAAAAGACTGTCTGAATGGATACAAAATCAAGACTCATATATATACTGTGTACAAGAAATCCACTTCTGACTTAAAGACACATATAGACTGAAAGTGATAGGATGGAAAAATATATTCCATGAAAATGGAAAGAAACAAAAAAGCCTAGCAATCCTCATATCAGACAAAATGAAACTTAAAATAAATAATATTGCAAGAGATAAGGAAGGCGACTTCATAATGATCAAGGGATCAATCCAAAAGGAAGACACAACTATTGTAAATACCTATGTACCCAGCATAGGAGCACCTCAGTACATAAGACAAACACTAACAGACATAAAAGAGAAATTGATGGTAACACAGTAACACCCACTCACACCAATGGATAGATAGTCAAAACAGAAAATTAACAAGGAAACACAAGTCTTAAATGATACATTAGATGAGATGTATCTCATTGACATCTTCAGGATATTTCATCCAAATGCAGAAGAATATACCTTTTTCTCAAGTGCATATGGAATATTCTCCAGGTTAGACCACATCTTGTTTCACAAATCAAACCTCAGTAAATTTAAGAAAACTGAAATCATATCAGTCATCTTCTCCAACCACAATGCTATGAGACTACATATTAATTACAAGAAAAAAAAAACTGTAAGAAACACAAACACATGGGATTAAACAAAACATTTTTTAATAACCCTCAGGTTACTGAAGAATTCAAGAGAAAAATTTAAAAAAAAATTATAGAAACAAATGACAATGAAAACATGACAACTCAAAGCCTATGGGATACAACAAAGACAGTTATAAAAGGGAAATTTATAGCAATGCAATCCTACCTCAAGAAACAAGAAAAACATTGAATAGACAACCTAACTTTTCAATAAAACAATTGGAAAAGAATGAAATGCCCCCAAAATTAGAAGGAGAAAAAAAATCATAAAGATCAGAGCAGAAATAATCGAAAAGAAATGAAAGAAACAATAGTAAAGAGTAATAAAACTAAAAGCTGGTTCTTTGAGAAGATAAACAAAATTTACAAATCTTTAGGCAAACTCATTTTAAAAAAAGAGAGAGAGAGAAATCAAATCAACAAAATTAGAAATGAAAAAGGAAAAGTTACAACAGACAATGCAGAAATACAAAGGATTATAAGAGACTATTATGAACAACTATACAGCAATAAAATGGATAATCTGGAAGAATTGGATGGATTCTTAGAAAAGTTCAATCTTCTAAGACTGAATCAGGAAGAAATAGAAATTATGAACAACCTAATTACAAGCACTGAAGTTGAAGCTATAATCAAAAATCTCTCCAAAAACAAAGACCAGGACCAGATGACTTCACAGGAGAACTCTATCAAAGATTTAGAGAAGAGCTAATGCCTATCCTTCTAAAACTTTTTCAGAAAATTGCAGAGGAAGGAACACTCCCAAACTCATTCTATGAAGCCACCATCACCCTGATACCAAAATCAGACAAAGGCAACACAAAAAAACAAAACTACAGGCCACTATTGGCACCTTATTTTTTTTTTACAAAGGAGGCAAGAATATACAATGGGGTAAAGACAGCCTCTTCAATAAATGGTGCTGGGAAAACTGGACAGCTACATGTAAAAGAATGAAACTAGAACACTTCCTAATACCATAAACAAAGATAAACTGAAAATGGATTAAAGACCTAATGTAGGAGACCGGGGTTCAATCCCTGGGTGGGGAAGATCCCCTGGAGAAGGCAATGACAACCTACTCCAGTACTCTTGCCTGGAAAATCCTATGGAATGATAAGTCTGGTAGGCTACAGTCCATGGGGTCGCAAAGAGTTGGACACGACTGAGTGACTTCACTTTCACTTTCAAGACCAGAAACTATAAAACTCTTAGAGGAAAACACAGGCAGAACACTTGATAACATCAACCAAAATAAGATCTTCCATGACTCACCTCCTAGAGTAATGGAAATAATAACAAAAGGAAACAAGTGGGACATGATTAAACTTAAAAGCTTTTACACAGCAAAGGAAACTATAAGAAAGGTGAAAAGACAGCCCTAAGAATGCGAGAAAACAAAAGCAAATGAAATAACTGACAAAGGATTAACTTCCAAAATATACAAGCAGGTCATACAACTCAATACCAGAAAAACAAACAACCCAATCAAAAAGTGGGAAAAGACCTAAACAGACATTTCTCCAAAGAAGACATACAGATGGCTAATGAACACATGAAAAGATGCTCAACATAACTCATTATTAGAGAAATGCAAATGAGAACTACAATGAGATATCACCTCACACTGGTCAGAATGGCCATCATCAAAAAGTCTACATGCAATAAATGCTGGAGAGGATGTAGAGAAAAGGGAATGCTCTCACACTGTTGGTGGGAATGTAAATTGATACAGCCACTGTGAAAGATGGTATGGAGATTCCTTATAAAACTAGGAATAAAACTACCATATGACCCAGCAATCCTACTCCTAGGCATATACCCTGAGGAAACCAAAATTGAAAAAGGCACATGTGTCCCATTGTTCATTGTAGCACTGTTTTCAATAGCTAGAACATGGAAGCAACCTAGATATCCACCAACAGATGAATGGATAAAGTTGTGTTACATATACATAAAGGAATATTACTCAGCCATAAAAAGGAATGCATTTGAGTCAGTTTTAATGAGGTGGATGAACCTAGAACCTACTATACAGAGTGAAATAAATTAGAAAGAGCAAGATAAATATCGTATTCTAATGCATATATGTGGAATCTAGAAAAATGGTTCTGAAGAATTTATTTACAGGGTAATAGTGGAGAAACAGACATAGAGAACAGATTTATGGACATGGGGAGGGGGAGGAGAGGGTGAGATGTATGGACAGAGTAACATGGAAACTTACATTACCATATGTAAAATAGATAGCCAACAGGAATTTGCTTATGGCTCAGGAAACTTCAACAGGGGCTCTGTATCAACCTAGAGGGGTGGGATGGGGAGGGAGATGGGAAGGAGGCTAAAAAGGATGGGGATATATGTATACCTATAGTTGATTCATGTTGAGGTGTGACAGAAAACAACAAAATTCTTTAAAGGAATTATCCTTCAATAAATATAAATAAGTTGAAAAAAATGAAGTGAAGCAAAATTGTTTAAAACTTTGTTAAGCTTATTTGCATATACAGTGGGGAAAAGGAGTAAAAGTTTTTAACTTGTATTTTAAAAAGTACTAGGAACAGTCACTTTCACGTAATAAGTAGTCATAATCATCTTCAGAGAGATGGATGTTTCTTCACCAAAACACATTCAAGGACATTTGGAGATGTGACAATGAACAACCCCACTCTCATACTCTTAGCCTCAAGACAAAATTAGAGACAGAATAAAGTTGGAACTGAATTTTTATGCAGAATAAACAGAAGAAATCTCGTTTTCTTGAATAGCTTTGTAGTGAGGGACTCCTAAGAATCTTAAGAGTATCCAGGGCAAAAGAGCACAAGTAATAAATCAAATACTCTGCAATGATTACTAGGAACATTAATGTGCATGCTCAGTCACCTCTTTGTGCCCTGATGGACCGTAGCCTGCCAGACTTCTCTGTTCTTGGGATTCTCCAGGGAAGAATACTGGAGTTGGTTGCCATGCCCTCCTTCAGGAAATCTTCCCGACCCAGGGACTGAACCCTCATTTTTTACATCTCCTGCATTGGCAGGTGGTTTCTTTACCACTATTGCCTATGAAGAACAAGCTAATGTATCCCAGTGCATTCTCAGAGTTTGGAAATTCTATTGAGTTGACCATTTACTGTTTCACTATCACAGAAGCATTCATATGTTAAGAACATAATGTTATTTTGGGGAATATGATTTTTCCCTACTCTCAGTACATGTTCAGGTGGAATTTGCCCATCCCTAGGGATGTGACCTAGGCCAAATCAATCAGAGTATTCTATTACCTTTGCCACAGTGGTTAAATCAAGACCAGTCAAATGACCTATCTAAGGTAATGAGAGACAGTCACTAATAATTTTTATAGAAGCCACCCAAAAGCTCTCTTCCCTCTATATGTGATGTGGTGAGAGTAGGATTTGGGTCATATGCACCTTGTTGGCATGGGACTTCTATGGGACTCCTAGGGATGCTGTTTTATTTCTGAATTAAGCTATTCCTCAGCCATCCAATTATATGAGCCAATTAGGTTCTTAGTCGATGAGGTGATTTGCAACATAGAAAAGCACTTTTAAATCTTAATAATGATATTTTTCTTAAAATTTTTTCAGTTGATGCAGAAAAAATATTTTTTAAAATTTATTTATTTTTAATTGAATGATGATCGCTTTACAATATTGTGTTGGTTTCTGTCATATATCAACATGAATCAGCCATAGGTATACATATGTTCCCTCCATGATGACCCTACCTCCTGCCTCCCACCACTCTAGATTGTCAAAGAGGCCCAGTATGAGTTTACATGCATTTATTATTAAGATAATAAATTAAATAATACCCTATATCTGCATTTAGCGTGGGTGGCTGCGACTGGCACATTTAGTGGGAGTGGCTACCCCACGTCCAAGGTCAGGGGCAGAAGCCGGGAGGACCCCATGCCGAGAGGAGGCAGCCAAGAGGAGTTATCCCATGTGTGAGGTCAGGGGCAGTAGCCCAGAGGAGCTACCCAGCGTCTGAAGTTAGGGGCAGCGGCTGGGAGGAGCTACCCCACTCCCAAGGCTAGGGTCAGCAGCGAGGAAGACTTACCCCATGCCCGAGGCCAGGGGTGGCAGCCGGAAGGAGCAACCCCACCTCCAAGGAGCAGTGGCTGCAGGGCACAGGAGGGCCTAGAGGAGCTATTGCACATTCAAGGTCAGAAGGGGTGGCAGTGAGGAGATAGCCCTCGTCCAAGGTAAGGAGGAGCGGCTGCACTTTGCTGGAGCAGCCGTGAAGAGATACCCCACGCACAAGGTAAGAGAAACCCAAGTAAGATGGTAGGTGTTGCAAGAGGGAATCAGAGGGCAGACACACTGAAACCATACTCACAGAAAACTAGTCAATCTAATCATACTAGGATCACAGCCTTGTCTAACTCAATGAAACTAAGGCATGCCCATGGGGCCACCCAAGATGGGCAGGTTATGGTGGAGAGGTCTGACAGAATATGGTCTACTGGAGAAGGGAGTGGCAAGCCACTTCAGTATTCTTGCCTTGAGAACCCCATGAACAGTATGAAAAGGCAAAATGATAGGATACTAAAAGAGAAACTCCCCAGGTCAGTAGGTGCCCAATATGCTACTGGAGATCAGTGGAGAAATAACTCCAGAAAGAATGAAGGGATGGAGCCAAAGCAAAAAGAATACCCAGCTGTGAATGTGACTGGTGATAGAAGCAAGGTCCGATTCTGTAAAGAGCAATATTGCATAGGAACCTGGAATGTCAGGTCCATGAATCAAGGCAAATCGGAAGTGGTCAAACAAGAGATGGCAAGAGTGAATGTCGACATTCTAGGAATTAGCGAACTGAAATGGACTGGAATGGGTGAATTTAACTCAGACGACCATTATATCTACTACTGCGGGCAGGAATCCCTCAGAAGAAATGGAGTAGCCACATGGTCAGTCAATAAAAGAGTCCGAAATGCAGTACTTGGATGCAATCTCAAAAATGACAGAATGATCTTTGTTTATTTCCAAGGCAAACCATTCAGTATCACAGTAATCCAAGTCTATGCCCCAACCAGTAACGCTGAAGAAACTGAAGCTGAATGGTTCTATGAAGACCTACAAGACCTTTTAGAACTAACACCCGAAAAAGATGTCCTTTTCATTACAAAGGACTGGAATGCAAAAGTAGGAAGTCAAGAAACACCTGGAGTAACAGGCAAATTTGGTCTTGGAATACGGAATGAAGCAGGGCAAAGACTAATAGAGTTTTGCCAAGACAATGCACTGGTCATAGCAAATACCCTCTTCCAACAACACAAGAGAAAACTCTACACATGGACATCACCAGATGGTCAACACCGAAATCAGATTGCTTATATTCTTTGTAGCCAAAGATGGAGAAGCTCTATACAGTCAGCAAAAACAAGACCAGGACCTGACTGTGGCTCAGATCATGAGCTCCTTATTGCCAAATTCAGACTGAAATTGAAGAAAGTAGGAAAACCACTAGACCATTCAGGTATGACCTAAATCAAATCCCTTATGATTATACAATGGAAGTGAGAAATAGATTTAAGGGACTAGATCTGATAGAGTGCCTGATGAACTATGGACTGAGGTTCGTGACATTGTACAGGAGACAAGGATCAAGACCATCCCCGTGGAAAAGAAATGCAAAAAGGCAAAATGGCTGTTTAAGGAGGCCTTACAAATAGCTGTGAAAAGAAGAGAAGCAAAAAGCAAAGAAGAAAAGGAAAGATATAAGCATCTGAATGCAGAGTTCCGAAGAATAGCAAGAAGAGATAAGAAAGCCTTCTTCAGCGATCAATGCAAAGAAATAGAGGAAAACAACAGAATGGGAAAGACTAGAGATCTCTTCAAGAAAATTAGAGATACCAAGGGAACATTTCATACAAAGATGGGCTCGAAAAAGGACAGAAATGGTATGGACCTAACAGAAGCAGAAGATATCAAGAAGAGTTGGCAAGAATACACAGAAGGACTGTACAGAAAAGATCTTCGTGACCCAGATAATCACGATGGTGTGATCACTGACCTACAGCCAGACATCCTGGAATGTGAAGTCAAGTGGGCCTTAGAAGGGATCACTACAAACAAAGCTAGTGGAAGTGATGGCATTTCAGTTGATCTATTTCAAATCCTGAAAGATGATGCTGTGAAAGTGGTGCACTCAATATGCCAGCAAATTTGGAAAACTCAGCAGTGGCCACAGCACTGGAAAAGGTCAGTTTTCATTCCAATCCCAAAGAAAGGCAATATCAAAGAATGCTCAAACTACCGCACAATTGCACTCATCTCACACACTAATAAAGTAATGCTCAAAATTCTCCAAGCCAGGCTTCAGCAATACGTGAAACATGAACTTCCTGATGTTCAAGCTGGTTTTAGAAAAGGCAGAAGAACCAGAGACCAAATTGATAACATCTGCTGGATCATGGAAAAAGCAAGAGAGCTCCAGAAAAACATCTATTTCTGCTTTATTGACTATGTCAAAGCCTTTGACTCAGTGGATCACAACAGACTGTGGAAAATTCTTAAAAGAGATGGGAATATCAGACCACTTGACCTGTCTCTTGAGAAATCTGTATGCAGGTCAGGAAGCAACAGTTAGAACTGGACATGGAACAACAGACTGGTTCCAAATAGGAAAAGTAGTATGTCAAGGCTGTATATTGTCACTGTGTTTTTTTAACTTATATGCCGAGTACATCATGAGAAATGCTGGCCGTGGAAGAAACATAAGCTGGAATCAAGATTTCCGGGAGAAATATTAATAACCTCAGATATGCAGATGAAGCCACCCTTATGGCAGAAAGTGAAGAGGAACTAAAAAGCCTGTTGATGAAGGTGAAAGAGCAGAGTGAAAAAGTTGTCTTAAAACTCAACATTCAGAAAACGAAGATCATGGCATCTGGTCCCATCACTTCATGGGAAATAGATGGGGAAATATTAGAAACAGTGTCAGACTTTATTTTACAGGGCTCCAAAATCACTGCAGATGGTGATTGCAGCCATGAAATTAAAAGATGCTTACTTCTTGGAAGAAAAGTTATGACTGACATAGATAATATTGAAAAGCAGAGACATTATTTTGCCAACAAAGGCCCATCTAGTTAAGGCTATGGTTTTACCAGTTGTCACGTATGGATGTGAGAGTTGGACTGTGAAGAAGGCTGAGCACTGAAGAATTGATGTTTTTGATCTGTGGTGTTGGAGAAGACTTGAGAGTCCCTTGGACTGCAAGGATATCCAACCAGTCCATTCTGAAGGAGATGAGCCCTGGGATTTCTTTGGAAGGAATGATGCTAAAGCTGAAACTCCAGTACTTTGGCCGCCTCATGCGAAGAGTTGACTCATTGGAAAAGACTCTGATGCTGGGAGAGACTGGGGGCAGAAGAAGAAGGGGAGGACAGAGGATGAGATGGCTGGATGGCATCACTGACTCGATGGATGTGAATCTGAGTGACCTCCGGGAGTTGGTGATGGACAGGGAGACCTGGTGTGCTGCGATTCATGGGGTTGCAAAGAGTTCGACATGATTGAGCCACTAAACTGAACTGAACTATATCCTGAGTGAAAAACATCTGCATAAAAAATAAGACATTTGAAATTCAAAACCAGTGTGGTGATTTGAAATTTGTAAGCTGTAACATTGTTAAATCTCTATATTGCATTGTCTAATTTTTTTTCTGATAAAAATTGTGTTTCAAATCTTTTAAAAAAAGAATAATCTGTCTTACTGAGATGTAAATAGAAACTTAGGGCCAAATTACCAAACCCATTCATAATATTCCCCATCTGATCACTCCACCTACAGCAGTCTTTCCTCATATATATAAGCCAGAACTTTTAATAATTATATAATATGCAGGTTTATATATCTTCACCCTGTTTATATCACCCTTGGTCATACTTCTAAGGACTTGTGTCCTTACAACCTTCCGACCAGGCTGACAACCTCTTTTACTTTTCCTCTCCTGGTAATCTTTTCTACTTGGTTGAAGCCTTTTACTGCATTGTGTGTTCATGTGTGCTCAGTTGTGTCTGACTCTTTTGCAACCCCATGGACTGAAGCCTCCAGGCTCCTCTGTCCACTGGATTTTCCAGGCAAGAATACTGGATTGGGTTGCCATTTCCTACTCCAGGAGATCTTTCCAATGTAGGGATCAAACCTGCATCTCTGGTATCTTGTACATTGGCAGGTGGATTCTTTACCACTGTCGCCATCTGGTGAAGACTTTATAGATCAGATTAAATACCTCTCCCTTCCATTCACCTACCACAGTGCCCCAGTCAACTCAGCAATTCTAAAATATTCTGATTTTATCCATTTTCTTTCTCCACTATGACAACACTAATCCCTAATCCTTTCTTCTTTCCCCACACCTAACCCTTGGTTGGCGGGGGGCGGGGTGGGGGGAGGGGGGCATGGAAACTGTCCCATTTATCCTGGACCTCTGAAGTAGCCATTCAACTGGTAAACCTGTTCCTCTATTACTCCATTTACCTCACAGAAGCAAAAGGGATCCTGCAAGGCACTCATTTAAATTCTCCAACGCCTTCCTGTAAAACTTGGAATAATCTCCAAACTGCAGTAGAGGAAGCCCTATGCATCCTGGAGTTTTCTTACCCTTCATATAATTCTTGAACCACTCCCTTTTTCTCTCATTCAGCTCTAACCAAACTGGCCTCTGCCCTTACTATCTCAAGCCTTTTGACAAGTTGTGTGTTTTGCCCAGAAGACTCTTTTGTATGACATTTAAAAGCTTGACTCCTTCTTGTCAATCAGAACACAGCTAAATGTCTTCAAAGAAACTTTTTCTAGCCATTCAACTTCATGTTTCTGTGAAGCCAAAATTCAGTCACCAGAGTAGTATGCTTTACTGTTTATGATAGTTCCTAATTTATTTGCTTAATTAATCTGCTTGCTGTATTACTTTGCACACTATTTTGTAAGTTCCATTATGTCTGCGTTGGTCTTCAGTGTATCCTTAGTATATAGAACAGTGACTAGTTTATACATCATTGTCTAAATGAGTGGTGCCCAATCTCTTTTGCCCTAAGGACTGGCTTCTTAGAAAAGATTTTTTCCATGGACTGGGACCAGGGGAGATGGTCTCAGGATAGTTCAAGTGCATTTCATTTATAGTGTTTTTTTTTATTTTTATTACATCAGCTCTACCTCAGATTATCAAGCATTAGATCCTGGAGGTCAGGGACCCAAGGCATAAATGGTTAAGTGAGTGATTGGATACATGAACAGTGAATATTCCATAAGAAAACCCCCATAATTTCTGTATTAAAATCAATTCGTCCTTCTTTATTGTCACATGACATCTAACCATTACCGGGTTATAATGAGATTTGTACATGTCTATGTCAGGACCTGAGCCCATGCCCCTAACCTCCATGCGGTGTTGGCTCACTCATCCTTTCCACTTATTCATTTGAGTTGTTTATTTATATACCTCTGTGTTTTTCCTCACACATTTCTCTTTTTCTCCAATTCTCATCCATCCTAAGGGCTTTCCAGATGGGTCAGTGGTAAAGAATCTGCTTGCCAATACAGGAGATCCCAGAGATGCAGGTTTGATTTCTGGGTCAGGAAGATCCCCTGGAGAAGGGAATGGCAACCCACTCCAGTATTCTTGCCTGGGAAATCTCATGGACAGAGGAGCTATGGTGTCACAGAGTCAGACACAATTGAGCAACTGAGCACATAATGAGATTTGTACATGCCTATCTCTTCCATGATATCTCAGCCAGTTTGACGGAAATGAGTAATTGTGTTTTCCGTCTCTGTACTTTGCAAGTAAATGTCTTACACAGTGCCTTAATATCTTAGACATGATGTTCACTCATAAGTGTTTGTCTAATTGAATTATATTGCCTTTACAAAATTTTAAGGATCTCTCATGAGCATTCCTAAGGGAAAGGTTTTTCACTTAGAACCTCTCATGAGTCCTTAAACCAAAATTAATTGCTGCTTCTCTTTTGCCATTGTGATCAGCATATGCTAAGTACTTTTAACAATATGATTTATATTGTAGATATTTATCAACATGTCTATTTCCATAGCTAGACTGAGATGATGATAGTATTGTTTGTTAAATAATATCAGGACCTGAAGGTGGGAAGAGAAGGGGACAACAGAGAATGGGTCCGATTGGATTGCATCACTGACTCAATGGACATAAGTTTGAATAAGCTCCAGGAGTGGAAAACATGTCTTTGAGGTAAGGAGATTCACTTTAGGGTAACCTAACACTCTTTGATATCCTGAGCATGGCTGAAATTTTTTTCAGCCAAGTTTTTTCAGACAAGTTTTTAATTATTAATTTGCTTATTTATCTGGCTACATCAAGTCTTACTTGGAGCTTCCCAAGTGGTTCAAGGGGTAAAGAACCCACCTGCCCATGCAGGAGACATAAGAGCTATGGGTTTGATCCCTGGGTCAGGAAGATTCCCTGGAGCAGGGAATGGCAATCCACTCCAGTATTCTTGCCTGGAGAATCCCATGGACAGAGGAGCCTGGCAGGCTATAGTCCATAGAGTCAGTCCATAGTCACAAAGAGTCAGACACGACTGAAGAGACTTAGCACATACTCAGGCACAAATCTTAGTAGCACAGGGAATCTTTTTTTCAGCATTCAGGATCCTTAGTTTCCCTGTGTGGGCTTCTCTAGTTACTCTGCATGGGCTCAGTAATTCTGGCGCAAGAGCTTAGTTGCCCCATGGCAAGTGGGATCTTAGTTCCCTGGCCAGGGATCTAACCTGAGTCTCTTGCATTAAAGGCTGATTATTAACAACAGATCCACCAAGGAAGTCCCTTAGTTCAGTTCAGTTGCTCAGTCGTGTCCAACTCTGCGACCTCATGAATCGCAGCATGCCAGGCCTCCCTGTCCATCACCAACTCCCGGAGTTCACTGAGACTCACGTCCATCAAGTCAGTGATACCATCCAGCCATCTCATCCTCTGTTGTCCCCTTCTCCTCCTGCCCCAATCCCTCCCAGCATCAGAGTCTTTTTCAATGAGTCAACTCTTTGCATGAGGTGGCCAAAGTACTGGAGTTTCAGCTTTAGCATCATTCCTTCCAAAGAAATCCCAGGGCTCATCTCCTTCAGAATGGACTGCTTGGATCTCCTTGCAGTGCAAGGGACTCTCAAGAGTCTTCTCCAACACAACAGTTCCCTAACAGACAATTTTTGCCAAGCACTCTTATCTCTGGGAATGAAGCAGTAAACCAGACAACATAAGCTCTAGCTTTCAGAATTTTTTATTATATGGAAAATTTGGAAGTTCAGCATGTGCCAAATAAAGTATACATTTTTCTTCAATGGCTTGTGTTTTATATCCCTTACAGGCCAGTACAGACAAAATTTCAGGATAGTAAACTTGTCATGGGCTTCCCTCATAGCTTAGTCTTTAAAGAATCTGCCTGCGATACAGTTCATATCAGTTCAGTTCAGTTGCTCAGTCGTATCCAACTCTTTGCAACCCCATGAACTGCAGCAAGCCAGGCCTCCCTGTCCATCACCAACTCCTGAAGTCCACCCAAACCCCTGTCTATTGAGGAGACCTGGGTTCAATTCCTGGGTTGGGAGATCCCCTGGAGAAGGAAATGACAATCCACTCCAGTATTCTTGCTTGGAAAAATCCCATGGACAGAGGAGCCTGGCGGGTCCATTGGGTTGCAAGAGGTGGACATGACTTAGTGACTAAACCACCAAACTTGTCTCTGAAACAAGAATAACAGAGGATAGTAAAGATGACCTTTCCTCTGTAGTTCCTCAGCTTGAGAATTTTGTAGCCACTCAGCCTTCACTTCAGTGCCCAAAGCAATCCAAAGGGGAAAGCAGTTCAGTAGCTCCTGACTAAGCTCCAAATTCTCCAAGAGTAGAAGCATGAACAGAAACCAACACAACATTGTAAAACAATTTTCCTCCAGTTAAAAACCAAATTTAAAAAAATCAAATCATAAAATTAAAAAATCATATGCCAATCATTTTACCACCCATTATATACTTAATGTGAAAGTTCCATTTTCGCCAGACATTCAGGAATTGAAGGATGTTTATTATTCATTTTATCTTCCTTTCTGAATGCAGTTTTCAAATATTTGCATCAGTTCAGTTCAGTTCAGTCACTCAGTCATGTCCGACTCTTTGCAACCCTATGAATCGCAGCATGCCAGGCCTCCCTTTCCATCACCATCTCCCAGAGTTCACTCAAACTCACGTCCATCAAGTTGGTGATGCCATCCAGCCATCTCATCCTCTGTAGTCCCCATTTCCTCGCCCTTTTCCTCCCAATCCCTTCCAGCATCAGAGTCTTTTCCAAAGAGTCAACTCTTCACATGAGGTGGCCAAAGTACTGGAGTCTCAGCTTTAGCATCTTTCCTTCCAAAGAACACCCAGGGCTGATCTCCTTTAGAAAGGACTGGTTGGATTTCCTTGCAGTCCAAGGGACTCATACTTGCATGCTAATTAACAAGTTTATATCTAAGGAAAGAAAGGAAGTCAAAGTTGTATTAACTGGGTCTTGAAAGAAAGCTTCAATCAGACAAGGGTAGTAATTCTCCAATCTTGGCCTTGAAGAATTTGTCCATCATTGTGAAAGTTGCTCAACCATGTCTGATTCTTTGCGAACCCATGACTATACAGTCCATTGAATTCTTCAGGACAGAATACTGGAGTGGGTAGACATTCCTTTCTCCAGGGGCTTCTCCCAACCCAGGGATCAAGTCCAGGTCTCCTGCATCGCAGGCAGATTCTTTACCAACTGAGCTATCAGGGAAGCCCCTTGTCCACCATTAACTACACTCTCTTTTCCTCATGCACTCAGATTCATAGCTTGATAGAAGTATTACTTCCCCAGCAGTACCTTAATTTCTGGAAAAGCTGCACAATTTTATGCAAGATACACCATGTTGGGCTAAAGAGAGGTCCTAAAATATTTTTCCTGATGCTAAAAATACAGGTGTAGGTTTTGGTAGGGCTTCAGGCATGGTGTTGGTTTTCTTGTATATTTCAGAGAGAACCAAGTAGCTTTCTTTTTTCTTTCTAGTGTCTGTCCTCTTCCTTTGCCAAAATTGGAAGAAATACTACATGGAGATATTCAGTGGATTGAAAACCATTCACCATATGGCTTCACAACCTTGACTTCATTCATGAGAGTCCACTGTATCTTATCTATGTCCCTGATATAACTGGCCTACAAATACTCTAGGCTCCATCTCAGAAAATTTTTGGACAAGAATATATCTACATGATGACTGAAATTTGAATTTCTACTCACATTGTGGTTAATGTCAAGACAGTTATCATAGTTGTAATTGTCTTGGGTAACAAGTCCTCATTTTAATGTATACTGTCTTATAGGTGAAAAGAGACTCACAGGGATTCAGGCAAACTATTTCTTACAAGTATTCGTCCTGTTACAACTATTATGCAGAAAAATAGCATTATAGAGGCCATCAAAGTAATTTCAAATGAGGTGAATAACTTACATTTGGTGGTGGGTTAGTCACTAAGTCATGTCCAACTATTGTGACCCCATGGATTGTAACCTGCCAGGTTCCTCTGTCCATGGGATTCTCCAGGCAAGAATACTGGAGAGGATTGCCATTTCCTTCTTCAGAGGATCTTCCCAACCTAGGAACTGAACCTGTGTCTCCTGTGACTCTTGCATTGGAGGCTAATTCTTTACCTCTGAGCCACTAGGGAAGCCCAACTTGTACTTGCACATACTCAGAAGTTCAAAGCTCCTCTCCCTAGAAAGTAGTTTGTATACTGACTTTCTTAAAAGGCATTTAAGATAAAAATCCTTAACATTTAATGTGAATTAGTATTTCAGGCTGTCTGCAAACAGTAGTTCATATTTTTCCTTCTCTATTAACATTACACTAACGATTATTTTGCTACATCACTAGATATGGGATGAGAGATTGCCCAGGCAGTAATTCAAGGAGTTTGGATTCTTAGACAAGAAAAATATGCACTTGGCAAACTTTAGATATTTCTATGGAATGTTGTTTATTTTTCAATGAAATAGAACATTTCATTATATTGTGTGCTGGCATTTTTAAAAGTACCTAGGCATGGAAACTCTACCAATTGAGGGTCAAGGGGAAATGGTGATTCAAAGAATGGTATTGGCACAGAACTGTACCATCTGTAAGTAACCACTATGTTGAACTATCTATGGAAAAGGGACATGATGATATCACTAGTACCTTAAGCTTAAAGCTTCTTGGTGTATTATAAACTGAAATTCATAGTGATCTGAATGCTTACAAAGCACTAGAAACTAGAGAATATGGAAACCTGCAGGTGGAAACTTTAAGTGTTGCATATTGCATTGGATAGTTCTCTCTCCATGTTGTAAATATCAATTATTAAATACTACCAACATTATTTAAGTAGTCACTTTTAATCATAATATTTTACATGTATATTTATACCGCATAAATGAAAGCTCCCAATGTGTTTCACAGACTATACACAGCTTTATTAATAAAATGTGGTGGTGTCTACTAAAAGCACATTTTTATTCAAGATGTAATTGTAAAATGCAATAGTCATAGATTATGCTAATAGACAAGAGAAAGAACATGAATAAATAAAAGCCACAGATAATCCCCCAAACCTAATTTTAACACCTACGTTCAGCTTCCCTCTTCTACCAAACCTTTATAAGTGCTTGCTAACAAGTAATAAAACTGATTGATTGGCATTTCAACAACCCTTCTTTCTGTTGCTCACCTACCGGTGGAAATGCTAACAAGCACGGAAATAGTCAACGGGTAGGGAGTAGAGGAAAATAGAGAAGGAGGAACACTGGTAATTCACCACCTAGATAATCAGCTCATGAATAACAGAGAGCTGACTGAAAAGATAGCACTTAAGTAAGTACTGTAATAAAGTCAGTAATCAGTATTCTTAGTGGCTTAGTGGCAAGAAATAGAACTACCATCTTTACAGCTAGAGGGAAGTCCATGATTTTTACAGAATTTATACTGCAATGAGAATATCAAGTTTCAATGCCAAACATCCAGGATGTTCAAACTGGAGCATTTAGATCATCTCTAAAATGCCTTTGCTTATGTTAAATAAAGGATCCAAGTTTACAAAACAGCTTAAGGGGCATGTATGTATCATTATAATGTTATAACTGCTTATTGAATTCACCAATCATGAAATTTAAGATACATAATATGTGACAATGTGAATTGTTTTGATCTTCTTCAAATTATTATTCTTATTTTTCTTAACTGCCTGAAGTTACAGATTATTTCCTTGGAAACACAAGGAAGACTTGTGAGAAGATGGATTGTTGGGGTCAATGACAGCACTATGGCCTGACTAACAAAGCCCATCCATCTGTAATAATACTGCTTGAGTACACAGTTTATTACAGCTATTTTTAACATAATTCCTAATTGAGGATCACATCTTATCTTTTTGTTTGCTCTGTCGCAAAATACTACACTTCTTAGTAAGAAAGAGTTGGTTGTTAAATGGCAGGAAATAGGCTATATCTTCCTCAGATTTCTTTCAATCTATTGTTTTCTAGAAGTTTTTTTTTTTTTCAAATGTATGTGCTAGAAAATTCTCCAACAGCCATCAAATAAAAGTCTGCTCCTTTTAGGAATTTTTGCCTTCTTGGGCCACTGAATATTTATTCTAGTTCTTTAGTAATGTTCTCAAAGAGATTGGTCCCTATGTTTATTTTTTCTCCTAGGAGTTAGTCAGACTTTTGCCACCTTTAGGCAATTACACTTTCTAGGACCCATTCATACTTGGCAAAGCAATATTTTGATGTCTGGAGCTAGAGACTTAATGATGGCAAAGCAAACCTTAACTTTTCCATTTCGGAATGTTGAACATTGGCAAATACAGTGACCTCACCTCTAGATATATGCTTAATATCACTTATTTGTATTTGGGATATTAAAATGCCTGCATTTGTCACTCTTAATTGGGTCCTAAGAAGGAAAAAAAAAAAAAAAAAAGTTCACAGCATGTCCTCTTTGAGCTGTCATAAACAGAAATATGAGACAGTGCCAAGTTCACCAAGGCTTGACAGCTGATGATTAGGATGTTTTAATTTAGTGGACATATAGAACTTCTGACATCTAAATGGGTAAGTGCCATAAGCACCCTATTTCTTGCACACATTCAAATTTAGATTGAATGAGAAGTAGCTTAAAGTAACATTTTAAAGGAACAGACAGCAGTGGAGTTGATTTTAATATAATACTAAATTTAGAAGTATATTGACAGTGTAAATTATAAACCTAAAACTGAAATAACTAAACTAAATATTATACATTTTCTTTCTCAAACATTCATAGTATTAAAGAAATGCATGCACACAGAGAATACTATTTTAAAAAGAAGTTCTGGATTTTTTACTTTTTTTTTCCCCTATGATCTGTTTTTTTGGCTCAGCTACTTACATCTGTATAAAATGTATTCAGCTTAATAAGAAAACATGATTGTGTTCAGACGTGTCCAACTCTTTGCAACCCCATGGAGAGTAGCCTGCCAGACTCCTCTGTCCAATTCTCCTGGCAAGAATACTGGAATGGGATCTTCCCGACCCAGGGTTCGAAGCCTTATCTCTTAAGTCTGCATTGGCAGGCAGATTCTTTACTGCTAGTGCCACCTGGGAATCTTAAGAAAACATGAATAAGAATGGTGACATCTTATTAAGAAAACACGAATAAGAATGGCTACTTCTGACTTTTTAGGAGAGTGTGGATAATGGACAATGCAAACATTTATTGGAACGCATTACAAGTTACACTGCTAAATATTTATATTTTAATTACGTTTTTTCAAAAAATCTGATTTAAAATTTTTAAGTAAATATATGAAAAATATCATTCTTTTGGTCTTTCTACTATGATGAAACTATTGGAAAAAATGAGAACATGCAGATATATTCTGTGATATTTCAATATTCCATGGAAGATATTCAGTCTCAGTTCCCCCAGCCTACCCATTTGTTGTTTGTTGTTACTCAAAATAATTTTCCAGTTTCCAATAATGATGGAGAACAGTTATCCAAATTGTCACTAAACGCTTCAAGATTTTTAGTGGTACTCTTGAGAGTATATTTTAATAATGGCCTGTCTCTTGATTTCTTTCAAAGTGAGTTTTGCTAAATTAAATGGCTCATTTTCAGTATTAAATGTGTTTATGTTCACAAATGCTAAGAAGCTCAATATAGAAATAAAATCAAAATAGCATATATATAAAACTTTGCTATGCTATGCTAAGTCACTTCAGTCGTATCCGACTATGTGTGACCCCACAGACGGAAGCCCACCAGGCTTCCCCGTCCCTGGGATTCTCCAGGCAAGAACACTGGAGTGGGTTGCCATTTCCTTCTCCAATGCATGAAAAGTGAAAAGAGAAAGTGAAATCGCTCAGTCATGTCCGACTTTTAGCGACCCCATGGACTGCAGCCTACCAGGCTCCTCCGCTATTGACTAATTAGTTTCAGTTCAGTTCAGTCGCTCAGTCGTGTCCAACTCTTTTTGACCTCATGGATCACAGCATGCCAGGCCTCCCTGTCCATCACCAGCTCCCAGAGTTTACTCAAACTCATGTCCATTGAGTCAGTGATGCCATCCAACCATCTCATCCTCTGTCATCCCCTTCTCCTCCTGCCCTCAATCTTTCCCAGCATAAAGGTCTTTTCAAATGAGTCAGCTCTTCGCATCAGGTGGCCAAAGTATTGGAGCTTCAGCTTCAACTGATGTTGAAGCCCTTCCAGTGGACACCCAGGACTGATCTCCTTTAGAATGGACTGGTTGGATATCTTTGCAGTCCAAGGGACTCTCAACAGTCTTCAACACCACAGTTCAAAAGCATCAATTCTTTGGCACTCAGCTTTCTTTATCATCCAACTCTCACATCCATACATGACCACTGAATAAACAATAGCCTTGACTAGATGGACCTTTGTTAGCAAAGTAATGTCTCTGCTTTTTAATATGCTGTCTAGGTTGGTCATAACTTTCCTTCCAAGGAGTAAGCATCTTTTAATTTCATGGCTGCAATCACTGTCTACAGTGATTTTGGAGCCCCCCAAATAAAGTCAGCTACTGTGTCCACTGTTTCCCCATCTATTTGCCATGAAGTGATGGGACCAGATGCCATGATCTTAGTTTTCTGAATGTTGAGCTTTAAGCCAACTTTTGAACTCTCCTCTTTCATCAAGAGGCTCTTTAGTTCTTCTTCACTTTCTGCCATAAGGGTGATGTCATCTGCACACCAGAGGTTATTGATATTTCTTTTGGAAATCTTGATTCCAGTTTTTGCTTCATCTAGCCCAGCATTTATTAATTCCTGGGCCGGGAAGATCTGCTGGAGAAGGGATAGGCTACCCACTCCAGTATTCTTGGGCTTCCCTTGTGGCTCAGCTGGTAAAGAATCCAGCTGCAATGCAGGAGACCTGGGTTCGATCCCTGGGTTGGGAAAATCCCCTGGAGAAGAGAAAGGCTACCCACTCCAGTATTCTGGCCTGGAGAATTTCATGGACTGTATATGTATAGTCCATGGGGTCGTAAAGAGTTGGACATGACGGAACGACTTCCACTTCACTTCACTCTGCATATATAAGTTAAATAAAGCAGGGTGACAATATACAGCATTGATGTACTCCTTTTCCTATTTGGAACCAGTCTGTTGTTCCATGTCCCATTCTAACTGTTGCTTCCTGACTTGCATATAGATTTTTCATGAGGCAGGTCACATGATCTGGTATTCCCATCTCTTTCAGAATTTTCCACAGTTTATTGTGATCCACACAGTCAAAGGCTTTGGCATAGTCAATAAAGCAGATATTTACTAATGCATTTTCACCTTGATTATTTTACTTAACCCTCACATTTATCCTATGGCCCATTGTGAATAGCTAGCTTATGCCACAATAACAATACCAAAAATTGCATTTTATATTTTTGGTCCATTATGTATATTTACTGTGGATAAGCTAGAGGTTTTGCTCTTGACTGTAGCACTAAAGAATTTGAGTTGAATAAGTCTTCATCTCAGTATGTTAGCCTGTAATTTTCACAATAATAATTATAGAAAATAGTTTTTGTACACTGGTTTCAAAAATTACCATCCATAAATGACATTCTTTCCTATTTCATTGGCCAAAATGAATCATATGGCCACATCTATTTCCAAAGAGGGTGAGGAAATGAAATGTTAACAATTGCCTGGTAAGGGGAATGCTTAGAAATATTTTATGACTGCAACAATCATTACTATTATACCCAAGGAAGTAAGTACTTTTTTCCTATTTCATGGATACGTTTATTTATTCAGGCATATATTCAGCATATTGTAGTGAGTACATTTGCTTGCAAGTTCTCGTCTCTTCAAAGAATTCAAGAGACACAAAACTGTATGCAACCATTTTATAAATCATTAGATTTTAACACTTTTTCATAGAAAGACTTTTCTTTACCATATCTATTGAGGTGTTCTCCTTTCACTGTGATGGAGTCTCATTTAACTACCATTAGTATTAATATTATTTTTCTAATACCATTCTAAAATAGCGAAAGTGAGTATCTGATAAAATTAAAAATTTCCCATGACATAATACTAAACATAAGTAAATGAAGATTTTATAATGGGTGTGAAGATCTCTTTACTTATTTAAGTAACAATAAACAAAATATATTTGTTATTATAAATAAATAATAACTTACTTTAGCTATCCCACCAGTTCTAGCTACACTGTATCACCTTGATATATGTGTTGAGTAAAGGGGAACACTTTAGCTAAAGCTGAAATCTTCTGTTTCTCATTCATGAGTTTAGATTTTAGTTTCTTTTCTAAAGCACTCAACACATGACAACCCATATGTTTGAAAAGTAATTATGTACATATGTACATGTCTTCAATTTTTCTCATTTCTTATTTCTGCATACATTAGAAAGCTTTCTTCATACAATTTTAAAATATGATCTTAGCAAATCATTCTCAAGTTTCATTCCCTCACATATCTGCACAGTTGAGTTCCAGATAATTTATGTTTTCTCACTTTGCTTAACTTCCAACCACTTTCAAAAAATATGGTAAACCAGAAATCCACATGAGCCCAAATCAGTGGGAATGTTTCCCTGTTACAGCTGTGTGTTCTGAAATTTTTGCTGAATTATTTTTGTGTGCTTGTAACTACCTACTTTCAAATTTCCTGTATAATGTTGAGATGAACTAATAGGCTATCATTGATGATATGATCATGAATAATCCCTGAATTTTACACAAATCTGTGTTCATTACTAGATGTGCCTTTCTCAATGAAAAAAATCAATAAAACAAAGGGCTTCATCTAGGGTTCTTACTTAAAAGCATCAGGATGGGGGAAAAATATTTTTAAACAATAAGAGTATCATTACAAGCAAATTTAGACTCAGTAAATTAGTAAAAATCTGACAAACCAAGGTTGGAAAATTGGCAGAACTCAAAAGACAGCAGGAATCACACAGGAGCATGCAGCCAAAGCCATATGGTTTGCATAACACCTATGCTGCTGCTGGAAATCTGACCTCCAATAGTTCCCTCTCTCACTAATACAAGATCCTGTTTTTCAGGGTTTCTGATTGGCTGAGATGAAGTCACATGTCCAACTTCTGGCTGAATCTGTGAATGAAAAAGGGGAATACTGGGCTTCTCTCCATCCAGCAGAACTGACCACCTACATAAGTTTGCTGTGGGAGGATGCGTCTCAGCAATTTCCGCTCAAATATGAATACACAAATATGAAATTTGTATGTTATGTTGCTATAACAGGTGCAATAGGAAAAGAGAATCAGTGGGAAATTGAATCTAAAGGAAAAAATTACTTTATAAATTAAAAAAAGCAAAATGTACACTACTCACAGGGTTTCCCTGGTGTCTCAGGCTGTATAGAGTCTGCCTGCAACTCAGGAGATCTAGGTTCAATTCTTGGATCAGGAAGATACCCTGGAGAAGGGAATGGCAGCCCACTTCAGTATTCTTGCCTGGAGAATTCCATCAACAGAGCAGCCTGGTGGGCTACATAGGGTCACAAAGAGTCAGACACAACTGAGCAACTTTTACTTCAGACTACTCAGAAGTACTCACAGACATATGATTTGTAAAAATGTTGTCTACTCATGTTTTTCTACTTTTTGAAAAATGACTAAAGAAAAAATTACTATATTCCATATGTCTGTTTTTAAATCTAAAAACTATATGCATGTATCTATTTGTTTTTTTAATTATATTTCAGTTTTAATTGGAAGATAACTACTTTACAATATTATGATGATTTCTACTGTACATCAACACAAATCAGCCATAGATACACATATGTCTTTTCCCTCTTAAACCTCTCTCCCATCTCCCTCCCCATCCCACCCTCTAGCTTATTGCAGAGCATGGGCTTTGGTTCTCTTTGTCACGGAACAAATTCCCACTGGCTGTCAACATAGGTAATGTATATGTTTCAATGCTACTCTTTCATATCATCTCACCTTCTCTCTCCCACAGTGTCCAAAATTCTATTCTCTATGTCTGCATCTCCATAGTTGCCCAATAGATAGGTTCATCAGTACCATCTTTCTATACACATGTATTTATTCATTTTAAGCATCCATAATAGGTGCCAGTTGCCATGGGAAATTGACCACATCACTTCATGGGAACTAGATGGGGAAACAATGGAAACAGTGTCAGACTTTATTTTGGGGGCTCCAAAATCACTGCAGATGGTGATTGTAGCCATGAAATTAAAAGATGCTTACTCCTTGGAAGGAAAGTTATGACCAACCTAGATCAGATCAGATCAGTCGCTCAGTCGTGTCCGACTCTCTGCGACCCCATGAACTGCAGCACGCCAGGCCTCCCTATCCATCACCAGCTCTCGGGGGTCACTCAGACCCACATTCATCGAGTCAGTGATGCCATCCAGCCATCTCATCCTCTGTCGTCCCCTTCTCCTCTTGCCCTCAATCCCTCCCAGCATCAGAGTCTTCTCCAATGAGTCAACTCTTCGCATGAGGTGGCCAAAATACTGGAGTTTCAGCTTTAGCATCATTCCTTCCAAAGAAATCCCAGGGCTGATCTCCTTCAGAATGGACAGGTTGGATCTCCTTGCAGTCCAAGGGACTCTCAAGAGTCTTCTCCAACACCACAGTTCAAAAGCATCAATTCTTCGGTGCTCAGCCTTCTTCACAGTCCAACTCTCACATCCATACATGACCACAGGAAAGACCATAGCCTTGACTAGGCGAACCTTTGTTGGTAAAGTGATGTCTCTGCTTTTGAATATGCCATCTAGGTTGGTCATAACTTTCCTTCCAAGGAGTAAGCGTCTTTTAATTTCATGGCTGCAGTCACCACCTGCAGTGATTTTGGAGCCCAGAAAAATAAAGTCTGACACTGTTTCCACTGTTTCTCCATCTATTTCCCATGTAGTGATGGGACCAGATGCCATGATCTTCGTTTTCTGAATGTTGAGCTTTAAGCCAACCTTTTCACTCTCCACTTTCACTTTCATCAAGAGGCTTTTTTAGCATACTAAAAAGCAGAGACATTACTTTGCCAACAAAGGTCCATCTAGTCAAAGCTATGGTTTTTCCAGTGGTCACGTATGGATGTGAGAGTTGGACTGTGAAGAAAGCTGAGCGTCAAAAAAATTTATGCTTTTGAACTGTGGTGTTGGAGAATACTCTTGAGAGTCCTTTGGACTGCAAGGAGATCCAACCTGTCTATCCTAAAGGAGATCAGTCCTGGGTGTTCATTGGAAGGACTGATGCTAAAGCTGATACTCCAATACTTTGGCCATCCCATGTGAAGAGTTGACTCATTGGAAAAGACTCTGATGCTGGGAGGGATTGAGGGCAGGAGGATAAGGGGACAACAGAGGATGAGATGGCTGGATGGCATCACCAACTCGATGGACATGAGTCTGAGTGAACTCCGAGAGTTGGTGATGGACAGGGAGGCCTGGTGTGCTGTGATTCATGGAGTAGCAAAGAGTTGGACATGACTGAGTGACTGAACTGAACTGAAGTGAGTAGTATTACTCAAATGATAACATAATGACTCAGAAAAAAATTGCCAAAATTAAAATAATATTTATGTCTAAACATCTTTAGCTTCATGGATTTACAGAAGAAAAATAAGTTGTTCCTTTATAACTACTTTTTCTTTTGTTATTTTGTGGTTTTATATGTTGTTTCTGTAATTGTCTTAAAAAGTTTTACATCAAAATCACCTGGAAAATGGGATGCTGTTGTAAATGCAGATTTTTAGCTCTCCTCTCAAAACCACTGATTCTTAGGATGATGAGACTAGAAAAATATATCTCAAAGAAACATTCCAAGTGTATTTGAAAATTGAAGAACATGTGCATTGGAAATTCTTCTTAATGGCTCAAAAAGGTTAACTCAAGTTGGACTAAGTTTGCTAAGTATGAAAAGACAAAACAACAGAAAGATCAAGCAGAATGTGAAAAGAAAAATTGAGGGAGGAAGAAAATTGAGGTAGAAGGGAATTACATATATTTTGAAATCTTGCTCTCTAATACTTGGAATAATTTATGTTCCAGAAGACGAAATGTTTGTCCTGCTGAACCAAAAATGTTTTAGGCACTTAATGACATTTAAAAAATGAAAGTGAATTTTCAGCATGAGCCAAAGTCATTTTCTATTTTTCTCAAATGAATCATACCAAGTTTACTAGAGATCTAGAAGAGAATTTTAACCCAAATTTAAAAATATAATTTCCTTACATGTGATTTTTTTAAGCATGCTAAAAGAAAAGTTATTTTGAATGAAAGAGATACTGCAAAGGAAGGGAAGTTATAAGTGTGCCTTTAGACAGCTTCTGGCCTTAGAGTGTTCTGCAAACTGTATTGAAATGAATGGAAGCAATTATAAAAGGAAGCTGCTGACCTTTCTGAAAAGGCTGCCAATCCATAATACCTCCTGCAATGCTTGTCCCCTTTATTCGTGCTTAACAAACCTTGTCACCCTTGTCGCAGTGCCTCAGAACCCCTTGTTAACTTTTCCCCTTTTGTTGTCTTTAGGGTATCTGCAGCACGCCTGTCTGCTGAAATACCTCTCAATTGCCAATTAAAGGAAGTTTAAGAATGACTATCTAGGGATGTATTAACCTAGCAAGTTAACCTGGGGGAAGAATGTGTTAGGGATACAAACGCTCATCATCACAGTCTTACATATTTACCTACCCATCTCACTTACTTAGGAGAGGGTATTGGTTATATATTTGCACGATGATCAGAAAGCGTCTCCCTCTAGTTTTTCAAGGGTGTACACAATTTGAAAACAAACACCAGAATCTTTGAAATGTTTTTCTTTTCCCAGTATGTTCACTTTCCCTCAAGTGAAAAAAATGCTAATATTTAAGCACTGCTTTACAGAAACACTTAACAGGTACCTGTAGGTAGTATAAAGCAATTCCTTTAGGAGGATCTTATCTATAATATCTTCTCACTTTATAATGCCGACTTAACTTATAAGCCCCTGGATCATCCCTGTTTGGATTAGCAATTATTTGAATGATTATTTAGCAGAACTCTCTAAAATCAAGTAGTTCTAGCATTCAGATAAGAAGGGGAAAAATCCAAAACTTTAAATTACCTGATATTTGAACATCTAAGCAAATTTTGATTAAAAAAAAAAAAATCTCCTGACTTGTGTTTCAGCTTTTTTGCACTCATATTAATTAGTTTTCTTGAAAGAACACTTCGACAATGAATCCTTAGCATCTATAATTGAATGACTTTTTAACCTGATTGCAGTAAGAAAGTAAGAGAAACAAAATGGAACATTTTAAATATGCAGTTCAGTTCAGTCGCTCAGTCGTGTCTGACTCTTTACGACCCCATGAATCGCAGCACGCCAGGCCTCCCTGCCCATCACCAACTCCCGGAGTTCACTGAGACTCACGTGCATCAAGTCAGTGATGCCATCCAGCCATCTCATCCTCTGTCATCCCTTTCTCCTCTTGCCCTCAATCCCTCCCAGCATCAGAGTCTTTTCCAATGAGTCAACTCTTCGCATGAGGTGGCCAAAGTCCTGGAGTTTCAGCTTTAGCATCACTCCTCCCAAAGAAATCCCAGGGCCGATCTCCTTCAGAATGGACTGGTTGGATCTCCTTGCAGTCCAAGGGACTCTCAAGAGTCTTCTTCAACACCACAGTTCAAAAGCATTGATTGTTCAGCGCTCAGCCTTCTTCACAGTCCAACTCTCACATCCATACATGACCACAGGAATAACCATAGCCTTGACTAGACGAAACTTTGTTGGCAAAGTAGTGTCTCTGCTTTTGAATATGCTATCTAGCTTGATCATAACTTTCCTTCCAAGTAGTAAGCGTCTTTTAATTTCATGGCTGCAGTCACCATCTGCAGTGATTTTGGAGCCCCCCAAAATAAAGTCTGACACTGTTTCCACTGTTTCCCCATCTATTTCCCATGAAGTGATGAAACCAGATGCCATGATCTTCGTTTTCTGAATGTTGAGCTTTAAGCCAACTTTTTCACTCTCCACTTTCACTTTCATCAAGAGGCTTTTTAGTTCCTCTTCACTTTCTGCCATAAGGGTGGTGTCATCTGCATATCTGAGGCTATTGATATTTCTCCCGGCAATCTTGATTCCAGCTTCTGTTTCTTCCAGTCCAGCGTTTCTCATGATGTACTCTGCATATAAGTTAAATAAACATGGTGACAATATACAGCCTTGACGTACTCCTTTTCCTATTTGGAACCAGTCTGTTGTTCCATGACCAGTTCTAACTGTTGCTTCCTGACCTGAATACAGATTTCTTAAGAGGCAGATCAGGTGGTCTGGTATTCCCATCTCTTTCAGAATTTTCCATAGTTTATTGTGATCCACACAGTCAAAGGCTTTGGCATAGTCAATAAAGCAGAAATAGATGTTTTTCTGGAACTCTCTTGCTTTTTCCATGATCCAGCGGATGTTGGCAATTTGATCTCTGGTTCCTCTGCCTTTTCTAAAACCAGCTTGAACATCAGGAAGTTCACGGTTCACATATTGCTGAAGCCTGGCTTGGAGAATTTTGAGCATTACTTTACTAGCGTGTGAGATGAGTGCAAAGATGGGGACGATAAAGGACAGAGATGGTGTGGACCTAACAGAAGCAGAAGATATTAAGAAGAGGTGGCAAGAATACACAGAAGAACTGTACAAAAAAGAGCTTCAAGACCTAGACAATCATGATGATGTGATCACTGACCTAGAGCCAGACATCTTGGAATGTGAAGTCAAATGGGCCTTAGAAAGCATCACTATGAACAAAGCTAGTGGAGGTGATGGAATTCCAGTGGAACTATTCCAAGTCCCGAAAGATGATGCTGTTAAAGTGCTGCACTCAATATGTCAGCAAATTTGGAAAACTCAGCAGTGGCCACAGGACTGGAAAAGGTCAGTTTTCATCCCAATCCCAAAGAAAGGCAATGCCAAGGGAGTGCTCAAACTACCGAACAATTGCACTTTACTATACTACTTATATATAAATCCATTACAAGTTCAATATGTAACAAATATCAAGTAAAATAGAGAAGGAAATGACAACCTACTCAAGTATTCTTGCTTGGATAATCCCATGGACAGAGAAGCCTGGCTGGCTACAGTCCTTGGGGTCACAAAAGAGCCAGACTCGAGTTAGCAACAGCGGTGGCAGATCAAGTAAAATAAAACAACTACAACAATAACAACACAAAATCAGATACCACTGGTTGTGTTACTTCTAACTAGATGACTCAAAGGAATATTTGAGGCTATGAAAATTTCAGTAGTAAAAAAAAAATTTTTTTCTATATGTTTTATCAATAACATCTCCGAAAGGTTTTGTCCTTAGGGTTCACTGAATTCCTCACTGGATTGGAAAGATTTTACTATCTAGGTGGGAAGAAGCCCATATGTTAGAAATGAACTGAATGTATACTGCTGTCAGTTAGTTCAGAATTCCCCATTCTAAAGATGGTGTCACTGAAAAATGCAAGTTAATTAAGTTATACAGGAATTAGGGCAAACATACTACATTACATGCCTCCACACTTTTTATATGAATGGATGTATTAGGTTGAATTATTTTTACTTTTTCATATAACACTTGCCAGTATATTTATATAAGAATTAGCATTTCCCCCTTTACTATGCTTTCTGTAAAAACTAAACAAACAAACCTCCAAAAAACAAGAAAACAAAAACCAAGTGAACAAATAAAAACCAGAGTCACATTAGCAGATTAGCAGCTATAATAAATCTTGGTCATTTTAGAAACATATAACTCTGCTCTTCTGCCATATTTCCAAATCCTGGCTACCTAACTTATATCTGACCTAATGTAGGACCACTGAACTACTAGGAAATTCTCAGTATTAAAGCACATCTACCTTACACCAAGTCCTTTTAACAGTGCTAAGACTTACAGGTACATCAGAAGTAGTTGGGTGCTAGTTTGACTATGCAAGGCTACACTGGTACTTTGATTTTAAAGGAAAAATGGAGGACTTTTTTCTCTTTCCCACAATATAACATCCCATGTGGCACTAGTGGTTAAGAACCCGCTTGCCAATGCAGGAGACACCAGAGACGCGGGTTTGATCCTTGGGTCAGGAAGGTCCCCTTGTGGCAACCCACTCCAGTATTCTTGCCTGGAGAAACCAGTGGACAGAGGAACCTGATGGGCTACAGTCCATGGGGTCGCAGAGAGTCAGACATGATTGAAGCGACTTAGCCCACATGCATACAACTTTACTTCCAGCCTTCTGCACAAACATTTCAGGACGATACCTCTCTAAACACAGCCAGCATGCTTGGGATTTGTATTGCAAATGTTTTAATTAATATGTTTTCATATTAGAATTTTCCAGAATGGTTTTTCTTTCATTGTGTTATATCCAGTGTCAAGATTATTCATAAATGAGAAGTATTAACATCTTCGACATTATTCTATTGATTTTTAAATATATTTTTAAAATGGTTTTATTTAACTTGAAGTAAGATCATTATTTATTAAATGTGCTAGTTAATTGACTAATAAGAATGCAGTCATTTTGAAAAGTGCCTTAGTTGGGTCAGGTGGAACAGAGGAAAAAAATATAAAGTTCTGATTTTCCAGTTTGTTTTTTTGTTGTTGTTGTTCTGTGAGCCCTACGTGTTGCAAACATGCAGAGCATTAAGGGAGAGCCCTCTTTAACTTTTTATAAAGCAAACAATATTTCTTTTTTCTTAGTTAGAAACTCCATTCCCATTTTGGAAAAGAAAAGACTCTCAAAACTACTTCACCTTACATGGAACAGAGAAGTAAGTACCTCATTTTGTCCTATATTATTTCTTATTGGGTTCCTTAGAAATTTTAGAAAGAAATATTGAAGATGAGAATCACAAGTAAACAAGATTGAGAAGAGTAAGAGGCAGTCAGTCCCAATGCTCGACAGCAGAGAGGTGTCTTTTCCCTTTTTCCCACCTTTCATATGCTTTATGGACCCTGGTAGTCAGAAGAAAACTGAGCTCATATTACATCATTTTGCTTTTCCAGTTTCGTAATAGCATTTTAGAGGAAAAGATATTCTTGAGCAAAGTTTTCCTAAATTTCACTCAAATTGTTCAGCATGATTCTCAACAATCTGACTTTATATAATGAAAGGAATCTGGCATAAGTTTATTATTGAGGCTCCTAGTGGTACTTTACTAGATTTCATATTTACAGTCTAGGTCATCATTTTTTTCCCCACATCTTGTGCTTTGATCTCATCCTCAGGCTAGACAAGTGCCTTATGAAGAGGAAAAAGAAGTTGGTTTACATACTACAGTAATTAAGAACTAAAAAGATGCTTTCCCAGCTGTTGCTTTTGAAGTCAAGTTTAGTTAGTGGCAAGGTGCCAATTTCCAATTAAAAATAAGATTTTTATTTAAACAGTGTAATGTGTTATATATGTCAATATTTTTAACATTCTCTTTTTTTAAGTTAATTTTCCAGTAACAAGGGTTCAAACCATCCATTATTAAAGGCTGAGTCCTTTGACAATGACATAGCCTTGTGTGTTTGTTCAGTTTTTGTTTGTTCATCATTTGTTAAGATGAAATAAATCCCTTTCCCCTATTTTGCTAAATACTTCAAGGAAATTTTAGCTAAGATATTTTTCTGTTTTTGCTTCATCTCCAAAAAAAAAATATTTTAAATACATGAACACATGCATATGCATATACATGATATATTTAAGTTTTAAAATTGAAGTTAAGGAAATAGGTACTAGTGTTAATTCAATGCAGCTTGATAGTAATTTAACATTTCTCTGTTCCTACATTTCCTTATAATAGTAAAGATGTGTTTACCTGATGTGGACATATAAGTACTTCTCTTATCTACCATAAAATGGTAGTGGAGGAAGCCCAAGGATGACTTATTGGCCCAGTGAGAATTCAGTCTTGACTTTGGCTCATAGAAAAGCTATGTTACTAGGAAAATGTGCCAGTATCTGAACATCATGCTCAAGGAAAGAGTAAATACAATGGATGCTTTCTCCTAGGTGGCACTAGTGGTAAAGAATCTGCCTGCCAATGCCAGAGACCCAAAAGACATGGGTTCCATCCCTGGGTCAGAAAGATCCCCTGGAGAAGGGCATCGCAATCCATTCCAGTATTCTTGCCTGGAAAATTCCATGGACTGAGGAGCCTGGCAGACTACAGTCCACAGGGTTGGAAAGAGTTGGACATGACTGAGCACGCACACACTCATATCTGAACACCATGCCCAAGGAAAGAGTAACTACAATGAATATTTTCTCTTTCCTTCTATAGAAACATTTTTTAAAGGATAATGGGCTCAAATATTTATTTTTTAATAAATTCTTATTAAAAAATTTTTATTGTTTACTTATTTGTTTTTGGCTGAGCTGTGTCTTCCTTGCTGTGCAACAGGCTTTCTCTAGATGCGATGAGTGGAGGCTTCTCTTAATTACAGCTCACTGGCTCAACAGTGCACTGGCTCCAATAATTGTGACTATGTATGTCTCAACAGGAGGTGGAATCTTCACAAACCAGGGATGGAACCCGTGTCTGCTGCATTGCAAGGCAGATTCTTAACTTCTGGACCACCAGGGAAGCCCCTAAACTTTTGAAAATGAATGTTTACATGGTTTTCTCTTTAGGAAAAAAAAAAAAAATATTTCATCTCTTTGCTTTTTTCATCCCTCCTCCCATGAATTTGGCTTCCTTCTGGCTCAGTGATGCTCAAGGCTACTGACGCTCTACTTGATCCAACCTCAGGTTCTCATTGTCAGATAATTAACTTGGAATAGCAGCAGCCCTTGGCAGCTATGGCTTATGACTTGGAGATGGCTGAAGGACTGGGAAGAACTTTATTCCACTGCCAAGTTGAGTGTGTGTAGTCGTGTGTATACACACATGTGTGAAATCAAAACGACAATACATTTTCCCCCTCCTCAGATTGGTTTGTCTGACAAGTTATAATTGGAAAGATGGAAATTTGAATTTCAGTTTCAGGTAGGAAGTTAGGAGGTGGCTTGATGTCTTAGTATAAGTCTTAAGGGAAAACTATCTAATATTCTTAGCTATTATGTTTTAAGTTAGAAAAGGATGAGGATGAGACAGTTGGATGGCATCATCAACTCAATAGACATGAGTTTGAGCAAACTCTGGGAGATAGTGAAAGACAGAAAAGCCTGGCAAGCTGCACTCCATGGTGTTACAAAGAGTTGGACACAACTAAGTAACTGAACAACAACAAATAATAAAAGATGTCTTCAAAAAGAAGAGTTTTATTCTCTGGTGTTACTTTAAATGGATTAGGTAATCTGAATTTATCCACAAGGGAATTTATCTGCATTTTTCCAAGCCAGATTATCTTAAAGACATTAAACTCTTGATGTTCTAAAAGATTTTAAGAGTGAGGGAGGAAAGTTAAAAAAGTAGATTAGGGGAGCAGATCACTAAAAATATTCTTTTTTTGTCATACTGATGGAAAAAAAAATTAACTCTGTTTAAATACAACTCTCGGTTTATTTCTTGTCTACAGCCACTCAGTTGGTTACAGATAGAGAAAAAAGTAGACCATTCTTGTTTATTTCATTTAATACTCATCACTCTTAAACTTTTGTCAGCAACTAGTGTTAACTGGCATTTCTATAATATTATTCTTCATTTGGGCTTCCCAGGTGGATCTAGTGGTAAAGAATCTGCCTGTCAATGCAGGAGACACAAGAGACACGGGTTCAATCCTTGGGTCAGATCCCCTGGAGAAGGAAATGGTAACCCCATCTAGTATTCTTGCTGGAAAATCCCATGAACAGAGGAGCCTAGTGGGCTATAGTCTACAGGGTCACAAGGAGTTGGACACAGCTGAAGTGAAGCAAGCAAGCAAGCATGCTTCATTTGTCCCATTGATAGTCAGAAATGACTTCTGTAAATTTCCTTTTCTTTTCTCAAAGCTTCAACATTTTCTCTTCCTTGTTCACTTGCCCTGAGAATCTTATATTCCAGGTCATTCAGAAACTAGAAGCCATCAGCTGTCAGAAAAGAATTTTTACAAGTTCCTACCATCGCAGGTACCCAATGCACTTTGTATCCCTGCCCTCATATTTGACTTCTATCAGTTTGGATGAACTATTCATGATCCAGTCTAAGGAGAATCCTTCCACTTGAGTTCTAGATCCATCTCTTTTACCTATCCAAGGGCATTGCTCTAGGTATTCTGCCTTCATTTTTTGGAATCATTAGTGTTTTATTGCCTATTTCATCATCCCCATTGGCACACCAATGGGCTATAGTTTCTCCCATTACAAGAAACAAGAAAAAGATTAAATATGCACTCCTTTCTTTTCTATTTTTCCTTCTCCACATTAACAGCAAAGCTCCTAATAAGTAGCCTAAACTCTGATTCCTGTCTTCCAATATACTAATGAACACATTTGAGTAAGACTTTCCTCCCACCATAAATTGATCTTCTCCAGGGAAGTTAAAAGCTAACTTCTCAGCAGCATGTAATCAAACTGATAATTTCTTGGAAATGCTGTCTCCTCTGGTATTTAAGACACCACCTCACTCTTCTGGATTACTTCCTTCCCTTTTAACATTCTAATCCTTATCAGTCTCCTGCTTATCTTCAGGCTCTCTTACACTGATGTGCCTCTGGGCTTAATCTTTCCACATGTTCTCTCTACACTCATGTACTCCATGATCTTTTTTATCCTGTCATGTTGAATTTCGATTATGTGCTGAAAATGCCTACGTTTAGATCTTGGCCTGAATCATTTCCCTGCTTCTAAAGGATGATCTTTGGATCTAAAAATATTAAGGCCATCTAATAGTCATTGTCATTGGAAGGACTGATACTGAAGCTGAGGCTTCAATCCTTTGGCTATCTGGTGAGAACGTGAACGTGAACGTGAAGCTGCTCAGTCGTGTCCGACTCTTTGCGACCCCATAGACTGTAGCCTACCAGGCTCCTCTGTCCATGGGATTTTCCAGGCAATAGTACTGGAGTGGATTGCCATTTCCTTCTCCAAGGGGTCTTCCCTACCCAGGGATCGAACCTGGGTCTCCCGCGTAGACAGACGCTTTACCGTCTGAGCCACCAGGGAAGTCCACCTGATGAGAACAGCCAACTCATTGGAAAAGACCGTGATGCTGGGAAAGAATGAGGCAGAAGAAGAGGCTGGCAGAGGATGAGATGAAAGGATGGCATCACTGATTCAAGGGACATGACTTGGGCAAACTCTGGGAGAAAATGAGGGACAGGAAGGCCTGGCATGCTGTCCATGGGGTCACAAAAAGTTGGACATGGCCTAGCGACTGAACAGCAATAACAACATAGCCATTGTCATTAATCCACATGATAATCAGTAGAATATCTACAAGATATCAAAAATCTACCCTCCCTCCACTCCAAAGCATATTATCTTGCTTTCTGACAATCTTTCTCATTTCAATAACTAAGAATCCCATTCTTTTAGTTGCTTAGGCTACATATTTTGGCAGAAGCTTGACTCCTTTCTTTCTCTTACATCTAACCCATCAGCAAGTTCTCCAGTTCTATCTTGAAATATTAAGAATCCCATCAGTTTTCATTATCTCTACTCTATCAACCCAGTCCAAACCTCCATCATTTATCTTTCTGGATCATTTCATGAGCTTTTTAATTGGTATCTCTGTCTCTGCCATCTCTCTTTGTTTCAGGAAAGGGAACCCTTTCCAGGGCTCAAAAGTAGGCTCTTGTCTAATGCTCAGGAATGAACTGTCCCAGGAGACACATATGCCTACAAAGCAAGAGACTTTATTGCAAAGAGGTACCCAGGTGGAGAGCAAGAGGGTAAGGGAACCCAGGAGGACTGCTCTGCCATGTGGCTTGAAGTCTCAGGTTTTATGGTGATGGGATTAGTTTCTAGGTTGTCTCTGGCTAATTATTCTGACTCAGGGTCCTTCCTGGTGGCACATGCATTGGTCAGCTAAGAGGGTTCCATTGAGGATGATTCTGTGAAGTGGTAGGACATACAATATCTCCTTTTGACCTTTCCTGAATTCTCCCAGTTGGTAGTGGCTTGTTAGTTCTATGTTCCTTACTAGGATCTCCTGTTGTAAAATAACTGATGCAAATGCCTATTATGGCATAATACGCCTGGCCAGGGTGGGAGGTTTCCCACCTAAAACCTTCAACACTTTATCCTAAACTTAGAAGGTGGTGTGTGCTGTGCTGTGTTTAGTTGCTCAGTCATGTCTGACTCTTTGCAACCCCATGGACTGTAGCCTGCCAGGCTCCTCTGTCCATGGAGATTCTCCAGGCAAGAATACTGGAGTAGGTTACCATGTCCTCCTTCAGGGGATCTTCCCAAACCAGGGGTTGAACCCAAGTCTCCCACATTGCAGGTGGATTCTTTACCATCTGAGCCAGGAAAGCCCTATAAAGTGGCATTTTTTTTTTTTTTTTAAGTTAGATCATGGCTTTTTTGTTTTACAAAAATCATCCAATCATTTTCCACCTCCCTCAGAGTGAAAACTAGAAAACCAGAGTTCTCCCAGGGTTTTCCAAGGCTATGTCCAATTTGGCAGTTTTTTACTTCATCACCTAACATCTTCCTTCGGCAGCTCACTTTAAACACCTGTTCTTACCTCTTTGCTGGTTTTCTGATAGTCCAGCCATGATTCCCTCTCAGGGATTTCTCACCTGCTGTTCCTCACTCTTTCAGGCCCCTCCTTCCTATTGAGGTATCTGTCTCCTGGCCAGAAAACTTGTATGTGCTTTTTCAGGCCTGATCATAGCAATTACAAAGACTTTTTCTGGCAGGTGTCATGGGGAAACACTGCCCTTCCCATATCAGAGTTTGTACACGTCTAGTGCATCAGTCTCTAAGAGAAATTGTATTATAGTATACGGACTATAATATGTATATATGTATATGTGTATATATGTGTGTGTGTGTGTGTGTGTGTGTGTGTGTGTGTGTGTGTGTGTATGTGTATAAAAGGACTCTGGCCCCTCTGGTCAGCTATGATATTATTCAGATTTGTGGTCCTAACACAGTCACCTTCATCCTTAGATCTCTTTGAGATCCTCAAATCATTACCCTTAAGTGCCTCTGCTGATAACTCCTTATGGGGGAAAGGGGAAACTTGAAAACATTTTTTCCAATTGTGAATTAACAATTGGCCCTTTAGGCAATGGCATCCCACTCCAGTACTCTTGCTTGGAAAATCCCATGGATGGAGGTGCCTGGTAGGCTGCAGTCCATGGGGGTCGCTAAGAGTCGGACACGACTGAGTGACTTCACTTTCACCTTTCACTTTCATGCATTGGAGAAGGAAATGGCAACCCACTCCGGTGTTCTTGCCTAGAGAATCCCAGGGATGGCGGAGCCTGGCGGGCTGCCGTCTGTGGGGTTGCATCGAGTCGGACACGACTGAAGCGACTTAGCAGCAGCAATGCATAAATATGGGAGAAGTTAATGGCATCCCACCCCAGTACTCTTGCCTGGAAAATCCCTTGGACGGAGGAGCCTGGTAGGCTGCAGTCCATGGGGTTGCTAAGAGTCAGTCACGACTGAGCGACTTCACTTTCACTTCACTTTACACTCCTAGCCCTCTCATCCCTTATTCCAACCCTCAAGTTCATAAAAATGAAGGAGACTTTGGTGGGAGATGGCAGAAGAACTCCTTCAAGACTGAGAGAACTTCTATGTGTGTAGTGTGCCAGTCCATGGGAAAAAATGAAATGAGAGAAGGAGCTTTCTCTGATTTTAACCTCTTGCTTGTACTATTGCAATAAATGCTTAAAAGACCGATTGTTACTTTTTTTTAGGCTTGTTGCTAATTCAGTTATTTTGAATGCATGCTGAGTCACTAAGAGTTGTAGCTAAAGCTAAAGCTAAGTCACTTCAGTCGTGTCTGACTCTGTGCGACCCCAGAGATGGCAGCCCACCAGGCTCTCCCGTCCCCAGGATTCTCCAGGCAAAAACACTGGAGTGGGTTGCCATTTCCTTCTCCAATGCATGAAAGTGAAAAGTGAAAGTGAAGTTGTTCAGTTGTGTCCAACCCTCAGGGACCCCATGGACTGCAGCCTTCCAGGCTCCTCCGTCTATGGGATTTTCCAGGCAAGAGTACTGGAGTGGGAGAGTTGTGTCTAACTCTTTGCAACCCCATGGACTGTAGCCCATCAGGCTCTACATGGGATTCTCCAGGCAAACATGCTGGAAGGGATTGCCGTTTCCTCCTCGAGGGGATCTTCCCTACTCAGGGACCAAACCTGCAACTCCTGCAGCAATACCTAACAATTTGGTTCTCTCCAGCTCAACTGAGGTTCTGACACCTCTTACCTAAATGGCTCAAGTTCAAATGTCTCTTTCTAATATAGTTTTGCTGACTATTTAATTTAAAGTTATTTCCTCACAGAACTTTCAGTATTTCCCCCGTTCTATTTTTCTTCCTTAGCACCTATCTTCATAATGACTATGTATTTTTGTCCTTATTTTTTTGTGAGTTTTCTATCACTTAAGTACAATATATCCCCAACATTACAAATCTTTGAGTTGTGAATTTTCAAGGATGTGGATATGCTTTCCATCACCATCACACATGATGCAGCTTGTCCCCCATCTATTGCTGATGACTCTTCAGCTCTACCATATTCCACCTTCTCTCCCTCCTCCAGCCACTAACTCTTCCTGCCTGTTCACTCGATGCCAGCCCCTGTATGCCAGTTATTGTACTGGACTACTGTACTTTTCCAGGTACTATACTGAGTATTGTACAGTACCTGGTAAGATTAAAAATGTTTTCTTTATTTTTGTTTTTAATATATTATTTGTGTGAAAAGTATTATAAAACTATTACAGTAAAGTACTATACAGCCGATTGTGTTAGTTGGGTACCTAGGCTAACTTTATTGAACTTATGAACAATTCATACTTGGAACTCATTTGCATGTAGGGAAGTTACTGTATAAAGTTTATGAGATCAGGAGTTTCAGATTTGCACATTTGTATCATCAATTTCTAGAATAGTACCTGGTTTTTAAGGAGTATACAACAAGAATTTGTTGAATGAATTATTCAGAAGGGGCAGGAGAAAAATGCAGGCTGCAGAGGTAAGATGATGCTTCATTCTTTGCCTACCAATGGCTGGAAAATTCTGACTTCGGTTACCCTTTCCCCACCCCTAAGCTCACTGAGGGTCTCCTAACTATACTTGCAATATAAACTAAATAAATCTTCTAGGATTTTTACCCACTATCCCAAGAGGTCTACTAGGATCTGAGTCTACTAAAAGCGGAATATGGAATGTGGAAATTGGAATGGAAATTGGAAATTTCCACATTTCCTAGTCAATGTGGAAATTGACTAGGAAAGTGTCACAGAGTTTATACTGGTTAGCAGTAGTTGTATGAGAGGCAGTTCAATGTGGCAAGGCCTTAAGCTGATAAGTTGAGATCAACTCAGAATATCAGGTTTGATTTAGGGCAATTGTCCTATCACAAAATCACAGTGTTGCGTTTTGAGAATGGGGGATATTAATATTATTTTTTTTATCAATAACCCAGTTGGCAGCAGATGAAAATTTCTTAAATAATTTAAAAACAGTTTCAATAGCTTTTAAATCCTTATACACATTTACAAGTTATAATAAAAATACCTATTGACGCCAGAATTTAAGATAAATCCAATCATAAATCCATATCTTTTAAAATGTTTGTGTTCTTTGCACATCTCCCTGTAAATACATTTATTTCATTTAATTTTCCATACTACATAAGTCTTTCATTCAAGAATTTTTAACAACTTCCAAATTGTACTTTTGAACAAAATGATTATAGTATTCTAGTTTGAGAAATCATTTTTCTTTGGCTATTTATAGAGTTTGGTGACTTCTATATCTATTCAAATTATAAGACCATTCACATTCTCTCTAGGTTAGAAACAGTACAGCTTTATTTTTGTGGCAGGTACTATCTACATTATTTATACTAAAAATTAATTTAGTCAACCATTGATTCAAATTTTTTTTTTTTTAGTTTTTATTAATTTCTGGATGGTTTCTTAGGCACCAGTGGTAAACAATACAGAACCCAAAGGGAGAGATAGACCAGCAAGCAAATAGCTAACAATATCAGATACTATGATTTTTAAAACATGTAACAATAGATAATAGGAACATCAGGCATTATGAAGAAAGTAAAATCATTTGATTCCTAGAGTTAACATAGTATAGACAGGAAGATAAATATTTAATATCTAAATGAGTGTGTGTGAAAGTCAGTCAGTCATGTCCAACTCTTTGCAACATCACGGAATGTAGCCCAACAGGTTTCTCTGTCCACAGAATTCTCCAGGCAGGAATACTGGAGTGGGTACCCATTCCTTTCTCCAGGGGATTGTCCCAATCCAGAGATAGAAACTGGGTATCTTGCATTGCAGGCATATTCTTTACCATCTGAGCCCCCAAGAAAGCCCAGTATCTAAATATGAGTGTTTATGTGTCTAAATTGGAGAAGGAAATGGCAACCCACTCCAGAGTTCTTGCCTGGAGAATCCCAGGGACAGGGGAGCCTGGTGGGCTGCCGTCTATGGGGTCACACAGAGTCGGACATGACTGAAGCGACTCAGCAGTAGCAGCATGTCTAAATATATGTATAGAGAGACAGAGACAAACAGTCAGAGACAGAATGAGAGATTGTATAAAGATGTTCAGAAGGTATGTGGTATTTCCAAGGGCCTATGTGAGAAAGAGGAGTGAATCATATGAAATAATAAGATGTAGGAATATTTTGCTTAAGGAAAGTTATGCCAGAAAGAAGATTAAAAAGAAAGAAAGAAAGAAAGAAATATGTGAAACCTATGGAGATGGTAGAAGAGCACAGGGCATAGCTTATTCAGGAAAAAATAGTTCATTGTGACAGAAGATTGGGAACAACAGACAGAGGAGTAGGAGTTGAAGTAGATCTTACCCAGAAAGAGATAAAGCAGAAGAAAAGGACAAATCATGTAGGGTCTCACATTTTGGAGAAGAATTTGGACTTAGTTAATTACTACCATACTGTGTGTATATGTATGTATTCTAAAGGTAGTAGGAAATCATTAAAGAGTTTTTTATCAAGGAAGTGGTATAATTCCACTTATTCTAGACTGCCATCCTGCAAAGAAATATGGGAGAGAAAAGTGATGCAGACAAATGAGTAAAGTAGTATTTTCGTACAAAAGGAATTTTGTATCTTCAAGAGTTGATTGTTTCAGTCCAAAGTGAAACTCAGGGTACCATTCAGCATTTTAAAAGTTGTGATGTGTGGTGCCAATCTTGGCAAGGTAAAGTGAAAATGCATAGTATAAGCAAATGAAGTGACTCAGTTAACAACAGGAAAATAACTGGACACTTGAGAGCCACAGTCTTTTTTTTTTTTTTTTTTTTTGCATTGAAATAAAGTAACATGCTAAATCTTTGATCTAGGTCCATGTACGCCCTCCAAATACTTTAACATTTCTTATACCTATCTACAGAAGACACTTACAGTCTCAATGTTATGCTCTGTTTAGTTTCAGTATAGTGTAGTATTAAAGGACCTTGTATTGAGGGTCTGCAGTTACAAATTATGGCGGAATGAGTCTAGAAAACGTCAGACCATATATTCTTCTCTGGGCATTATCTCTGCACTCTTTTAGAGTTTGCACCATCTATACTTAGAACTACATACTTCATCATGCTAAGAAATTCTTAAGTTGAAATTTACAGATAATCATGTATGACTCCCCTTCCCAGTCATTTGTACGTTAGAACAACCAAAGACTACCTCAAAACTGAGTTTGCTTTGTCATTTGCTCTTTGAATTCGACCTTTAAATTATATGAATACACTGTTTATGCATTTCATTTTCCATCCTCAAAAACCATTCTGTGAAATAATCAATTCAATAATTATTTTCTTGTGGCAGTAAAGCTGAATAAACATGTAGGATATCTGCTAACTGTAAGCAAGATTTTCTTTCTTTTTTTTTGAAGTCCTCTATCTATCCATGGGAAGAGATATATCCAGTTTAGGGTAGGGGACTCAGGTTAATTTCATGCAGATCATTTCCTCCTTTTTTTCAACATATTTCAGTCCTAAATTAATACACTAGGTGCTCTGCAGCCAGCATGGTTGCACATTGATCTTGGCCAGCTTGTTTACAGTGTTTTGGCAAGTTGCTGATGTACTTCTCCCCGGGGATAGAGCAGGGGTTAATTGCTGTTAAACTCTCAGTGCCAAGTAATGGTTCAGCCTCTCTGCTACATTAAAGATGACACTAATAAGGAAAGAGTGCAGTGGATTGCTCTATGTTGAAAATTGGACTTGTGGTGACAGAAACTTGGAGCAGAGCTGATGTAATAGGAAGACCATAATGTAATTATAACTGCTGAACATGTGTCATACCAAGTTAAATGATACATTAATGAATCAAAACAGGTGATGAAGTGTTGCTCTTTCAGCGGATAGAGGTGCTTTCAAGGTTAGATTGCTATTAATTTAATAATCTGTAATATGGATATTCTTCAAATCACAGATGAAATCAACCTTAATGCTTTCATATAACATTGCTTCTTGAGTTTCAAAGAGATAAGATAAAAGAAACAAAGCAAAAGTGAGTAGAGTTCAATGCAACTCATTCTGTGTTTAATTCTGTAAGAAAGGGTTTTACATTGTAAGGTGAGTAGTTGCCCAAGGCCTTCTTCTTGTCCCGGTAGACTACTAGATCATTTTAATCCACATCTAGCCAGCTAGTAATTCGCCAGGGAACATAGACCTGTAGAAGCAAACAGCTATTTCTTTTCAAACAGACATTTCTATATTATTGATGCATAATACTCTAATGTGGCTCAAGTTCACAAAATAGGTAAAATATTATAATGTCCCTGAAATCCTCTAATCTATTTGGTGCTGTATTTTTCTAAGTATCTATAAAATTTTTAAACCTATTTCCTCATTAGTTTTAAAATTAGCTTTAAAATTCATAAATAATAATAGATTACTTGCTATTCATTATTTTTAAATATTCTACTTTAATTCTCTTTTGGTAATACCACTCTCATTTCTGATTTCTTCAGAGCTTTCAGGAGACTGATATTTTTACATGGTCTTAGCATTTAGGGGCTCAAATATAGATTTATTTTGAAAAATAAATAAATTTGCTTTCTTTTTTAAAGAATCTAGAAATTCAGCATATTATTCTATTGAACTCTATTTTGCAAATAAATTTATTAACAGAATGCATTTGGAAACTTCAACCTAACTTATGTAGATTTCCTTATGTACATTACTTATGTAAAGTGCAATTTGGTCTTCCCATGTGGAACTAGTAGCAAAGAATATACCTGCCAATGCAGGAGACACAGAAGACATGATTTCTATCCCTGAGTTAGGATACCCAGGAGGAGGGCATGGCAGTCCACTCAGGTATTCATGCCTGGAGATTCCCATGGACATAGGAGCCTGGCAGACTATAGTCCAATGAGTTACAAAGAGTCAGACATGACTGAAACGACTTAGCACGCACAATGTACAATTTAATTTCCCCATATATTATCTTCTTTCAATGACAAATAGTTATTGTTATTTGGTGTTATTTCACCAATGATTGAATACAATTGCAAAGGTATACAGATGGTTGATTCTTTCAAACAAAGGAACATTAGTTTAAGAGGCTAGAAAATAAATGAGTGATTTTAAATATAAAAATAAAATAATCGTGTCATATCTGTCTTTTAAAAGATATTAACTATAAAATTTATTCCTATACTACAGTTCCAATGTTAATTAAATATTTGTGCATATTCTCAAGAAAATTAAGCAAATTTCAATTTTGAAGGATAGCAGAATATGCCAGCTCAAAATACAGTTTGCCTTCTGTATTCATAGGCTCTGCATAAGCAGATTCATCCAAATGCAAATGAAAAATACTTGGGAAAAAATTCCAGAAACTTCTGAAAAGCAAAACTTGAATTTTCCATGACCCTGTAACTATTTACATACAATTTACATTGTATTTGCAAATATTTACATAGCAATTATAGTGTATTAATTATCATAAGTAATCTAGAGATGATTTAAAGTATAAAGGAGAATGTGTCTAGATTAAATGCAAACACTACACCATCTTATATAAGACTTGAGTATTCATGACTTTGTATCTGCTAGGGGTCCTGGAACCAATTCACTGTTGATACAGAGGGATGACTCTATATCACTTTGGTCTATTGATTACTATGAGCTGTATGCATTTGAAAAATAACAAGTGTTGGGGTGAGGTGGAAAGTTTTCTCTAAACTTTATCTACTTAAAGACAGATCCTCCAAAAAGAAATTCAACTGTCATAAGCCCAGAGAGTTTCACTAATCAGGGGAGGCTGACCCATTATAGGAGAGAAAACTAGAAGTTAACACCACACCCAAACAAACTTTGTCACAAACTATCATATATCCCATCTGTTCTTTTAAGGGCCCATTTATCTTCTCTGAAATTTATTTACTCTTTTTTCTTTTTTTTTTTTTTTTTTTTGTGGCTGTTGTTTTATTATATTATAGTTGCTTATGGAGTTTCTATTTTTTCCCCGCAATGTCATTACCCTATTTCTTAATTGGTGGTATAGGAACAAAGGGAAGTATATGGCTCTTTTATTATTATTATTTTTTTTTTTTTGCCCTTTTTAAAAGCGTTTTTATTTTGTAATGGGGTACAGCTGATTAACAATGTTGTGATAGTTTCAGATGAACAGCAAAGGGACTCTCTTAAGAAATTTACATCCTCCCTCTTTTTCCCCTGTTTCGATAGTATTTAAGTCTGAACTCTAAGACACCTTGGATGAATTACTCATCTTTTCTTGAGTGTCTCAAAAGTATGAAACATGCATATTAATAAACTTCTATTTGGTTTTCTCTTGTTCCTCTTTTATTACAGAGGTCTCAGTTAAGACCTCTGAAAGATAGAGGTAAAATTATTTTTCCTCCCTTATAATATCATCAGTTTTATTATCTTTGTTGATATTATTAACAATAAATGCATTTACTTTCAACAAAGATTATTAAGAAAATGTAGTTTGATTTTTGTTTGTATTTTAATTATTTTCATACAAAACTAACCAGTTTATAATGGTCATGGAAACATGGGACTTTAAAAGCAAGCAAGCAAATAAACAAACAAAAAAATGAGTTGTTTTGTTTTTTTTTTTTTTTTCCTAGTAAGCAATACATATTATTTGCTCTGGGAAGAGAGAACCTTTGCCAAAGGCAGGAAAGGATAAAAATAGAGAAGGACCAGTTAGAGAGACAGAGTGTGGAGATAGCATTGGACATCCAGAATAACCTTACTGTATATCCAGAACTGGAAGCAAAATTTGTCTAGTGGCATTAAACAGAGTTTGGAGTGATCCTGGTACCCATGAATATGAGAGAATAAGACTGAAGCTGAGGGCCCCTCTTTTCAACAGATAGTCAGTAGTGAAAAAGTCTCACTACAAGAGAAGAAGGATTGCTTTCTAGAAAGCAGATAAAGGTCAATAATGTCAAACAATACAGAGTGAAAACAATATATTAAATAAACATGACTGACTATTGACTTTAGCCACAAGAAATTTATTAGTGTCTGGCGAGAGAGGGATTGTGACAGAAGTTTCTTGATAGTCAGTGGATGAAAGGATGGGAGATGAAAAATATGAGAGCATGTGTATACTATTCAGAGGGCTTCCCAGGTGACTCAGTGGGTAAAGAGCCTGCCTGAAATGTAGGAGATGCTGAAGAAGTGGGTTCGATCCTTGGGTTGGGAAGATCCCCTGGAGAAGAGCATGGCAACTTACTTCAGTATTCTTGCTTGGGAAATCCATTGGACAGAGCAGCCTGGTAGGCTACAGTTCACAAGGTCACAAAGAATTGGACACAACTGAAGATACTGAGCACGCACGCCTGCATACTATCTGGAACTATCTTTCATTCACTAGGGAAAGAGGGAAATTTTCACTTGTTAGAAAACAATGCTGGGTTAAGGGCATTGTAACTTTAAATAAGGAGGAAACTTGAAATTGTTTATATGTAGAAGGGAAAGAATCCATTAAAAGGAAGGGCAAGGCAGGAGAAGGGAGGTAATTAGCAGAGGGAAATTGTGGTGAATAGCAGAGAAGATAATCCCAAGCCATGGTAGAAAGGTTAACTTTCATAAATGAAAAAGCCAATTTGTCCATGAAAATGAAAAGGAATAGTGGATGGTGATGGCATGGAGTGAGATGTTCTGCCTATTGACCTTTATTATTTACTCATTTGTTTGGTTTTCTCTGAAGTAGAAGACAAGCACTGCTACATGGGATGCTGAAAGATATGGAACAGAAGGCTGAGGTAACTGGCAGAATAATTGAAATAGCTGCTGGGGTTATGTGAGAGGTACTTAACAGAGAACTTAGACAAAGTTAAGAAGAGCATGCAGGGAGTGGCTCTATTGTAGTTTCAGAGGAGGTAAAAAGTCTTTCTCAGAACCAGCAGGTCACATAGCACCAAGAAAGTCGATGCAAATTTGATTGGCTTCACCTGTTTCATTTTTTAAACTCAATTTCACATTTTCTCCTATTTATTTAGTATTTGGTCTGGAAAAGATGATTCCTTGCTATTTATGCCTCTCAGGAACAGTGGGTGAGGCTAAACATGAAGATCAGAGGAACTAAAACAAATTAGACTGAGAGTGTTCTTATGCAGCTTATGGTCTATCTGAAGGTAACTGGTAGGTTTATATAAATGGGGCCTTAACTTACAAAGATCATTCCAAAATAAATTGAGCAGGTATAATAATTCACTGAAAATTGCTCCTGAGTTATTGCTTGCTGTTGCTGACCACAAAGAAAAACAAAAAAATCCCCCAAAACTTCAAGTCAGCAACTTGTGGTTAATGTCCCCTTGCTTTATGCTCCTCTATTTAATTTTTTTTTTTCTGAATGGCTCTCAGAAAGATATTAAACTTTTATGATTTTTTCCAGATGATTCATGATTTTTGTTTATCAAACGATTTGTTGTTTTTGATGTTTTTGTTTAAATAGGAACAAATGAAAAGATGCTTGAAAAAGAATGTGTGCATATTATTGATGAGGACAGCAACACAATTGAAAATGAACAGTTCCTATCACTCTTCATTTATATTACAGCTTTCCTCAAGTGTTTTGTTTTGATAGTTATCTTCAGATCCTATTATCTCTCTTCTTTAATATTTCAAGTTATCTATCTGAGCTTTGACTTTTGTGATAGGTGTGATGAGAAACATTATATGGAATTTGTTATTAGCCAAGATAATTTTTTAAAAAATTGTTTGAAACTTTATACTAAAGATTTGCAATGACTTTCTTTGACGAGCACAGACATGATGATAGGGATTCTATTAACAAAGTATTTCATAATTAAGAACATTATAATTTGCTAACAGAGCTCACAACAGCTGCCTGTGGAATAAGACAATATGCTTTTCCTCTCCCCACTGGGCCTAATTCCCTAGTAACCTTATTGAAAATGTGCATGGGCTACAAAACTAAAGATTAACTGTCCAGGGACCTGCTTCCTGGAGCTTATTTGAAGATTAAATCAAATGGCAGGCAATATATATTTGGTAAAACGGCTTTGTTGTAATTTTTTTTCCCACGTAGTAGTAAGTGTTATGGAAGAAAATGACACTTTATAGCTGTTTTTCAAAAAAAGTTAAAATATTCCTAAATGTGAAATAGTTTTATTCTCGTGCTGAAATCAAAATGAATAATTTATTTCTTCACAACCAAAAGCATCTTCTGCTTTTTGAACATGTAATAAAGAATCTCTAATTACAAATTATCCATAATTACAAATTGTTCAGCCTCTTAAAAGATGATTATTATTCATTATCTATTTATTCATAACAAATGCCACTAAAGGTGTGAAAGATGAGTTTAAAATGCCAACTGAGATTTGCAATATTTTAATTAAATAGAAAGCAGTTCAAATATATATTTAAAAACAGAGCTTTTAGACTACACATTAGTAAATGGATTTCTACTTAACAAATCAGAGAAAGATGGATGAAGATGTTCTGCTTTTAAAAATACTATATTTAGCATGCCTGTGCAGAGACACTGAAGTGTGATTTGTCCTCATAGCAGACATCTGAAGAACAAGTGACATTCTTACACAAAATCCATATTGGTGATGTATTTAATTACAGAGCTGATTGAAATTGACAGCTTTAGTGACCTGAGTTTGCACTTGTGGTGATTGATGTATGCTTCAACTCTGGTTACTTTTAAACCAATTCACATATTGCTCAATACTATAATATCATCCTGTCAAATTGCAAACTACATTTTTACAAGTATGGGGACTGGAGAGAGTGCATGTGTAATTAAAGGGAGAGAGAGATGAATTGTTTAAAAACACCTATGCAACTGTTAAACTGGGACCGCTGTTATTTGAAAGCAGAATGAAAGAAAATTCAATACACTTACTCAGGCACCTATATTCGTAGAGTCATCTTTACTGCTAGAGAAATGTATTCCTGACTGTAATTCATGGTTAAGAAAGAAGTCTCAGAACTTCGACGGATGTCTCTAAAGCCTTGTTTTCTTAAGCTGATGTCAGCTTTTAGAAAAAAAAAAAAAATGTGTGTTAGTCAGTCAGTCATGTCCAACTTGGCGACCCTATGGACTTTAGCCCACCAGGCTCCTCGGTCCACTGAATTCTCCAGGCAAGAAAACTGGAATGGGTAGCCTTTCCTTTCTCCAGGGCATCTTCCCAACCCAGGAAACAAACTCAGGTCTCCTGCATTGAAGGCGGATCCTTTACCAGCTGAGCCACAGGGTAAGCCCAAGAATACTGGAGTGGGTAGCCTATCCCTTCTGCAGGGTTATCTTCCCTTCTCAAGAATCAAACCAGGGTCTCCTGAATTGCAGGCAGATTCTTTACCAACTGAGCTACCAGGGAAGCCCCTAACCAGAGAAAGGTGATGATAAATTCCCCTTCTGTACTTGCTGCCTCAGAATTTCTGTTCACTATTTAATTCTTGACATAGCAACTCATCTTTTAAAACAATGTTCCAGTTCATCCCATTTATAAACCTATGTTTTCTTTTCCATTGGATTTCATTCTTTAGACTATCATGAAATCATATCACTGCATGACAGAAAAATAGCAGGAGATAGCTAAAAATTAAATATTAGACATTTTGTATATTTTAACAGTTCTCATACCAAGGTTGAATATGTTTCTACTTAAACTCTTCTTGTCACCTTATTTTGAGGGTTCAACTTCTGTTTTTTCTTTTTAAGAACATGTTTCATGTTCTCTGCTTCTCTTATTGAGTCTCCTGTTCTTTTTTTCCATAGTGGAATACCATTGAAAATGCAAGAATTCAAGATAATAATTATATACAGCACATAAGCATTCTTTTTTCTTCCAGCCCTTTATCATTGTCTGATTGCTTATCATGACTTAAAATCAACTCATGAACAAATCAAATTTAAAATAGTTGAGTGCATGAAAATGTATATTTCCATTTCTTCCTCAAACTTCCCCACTCCTCACAGAAAATATTGAAATAAAGAAAATGATATAAACTTTAAAGGACAGAAAAAATCAGTAGAAAAGTCATAAGTTGGGAGATACCAGCAATTTTTAGAAGATGAGGAAAAAAGAATCAAAACAAGTGAAACCAAAGAATGTATAAGAAGTAGATACCAACAAAAGTGATGCAGATTAGTTCACGGATCCCTAAAAGCATTTAGGAATTGAAGCCACCAGGATCTGTGGAAAGTAGACAGGTAGGTTGTCAAGCAAGGTATTATTTATGGAATGAGGCTTTTTTTCCCAGAAAAAAGACTTAATACAGGAGTTTAGTTTCTTACATAATTATTAGAAAAGGTGGTGAATCAGATTTTAGATTGGCCTTCTAGGAAAAACTGAAAGAGCACAAAAAAGCAGAAACCCCAAGTGAATAACATGGGATGTAGCTAAGGAGTTGTGAGCTCAAGAACATACCTCTTCCCCCCCCCCCCCCCCCCTTTAAAAACATATTGTCATCTTGACTCATCTACCTTGGATTTAGGAAGCTGGAAAACAAGCAATGAGATGCTGCTGCACAGGACTCTCTTTTTCCATGAACTTGCATATCAGAAGAAATTGCCAAAAAGAATCAGAAAAATGGCATGTGCCTCCCTTCTGCCTTCTAAACCACATGCATCTCATTTCTGTTCAGAACTAATTCACTCACGGAGACAGCTGAAGCAGGAGGATGATGAAAAGAAGTAGCCAATCCATATTGTCTCCAAGAATGAGGAGGCAGAACATTTTTTTTTACAAAAGATTGAGAACTGAATAGATTTTAGAGACCATTAACATCACAAAATTTCCCTCCCCATTATATGCAAACAGGTGATTATCCATTGTTACTCAAAAAAGAGAAAGGCTGTTTCTCTAGAGCAATTGACCTAGAATCTAGAGATTTGAGGTCAACATGCACAAAGAATAGCAAGTTAGTCCTCATACTGAAGAGGAATCCTCTATAGTGAATGAGGAGGCTCCCAATCTCCTCTTACAAACAAAAAATAAGGGAAAAACAGGTAGGACAAGATTAAAAGGGGTAATAATCTGAGTTGCATCAGACTTTTCAACTTATACTTCCTATACATTTGTCTTGGCAAAACAACAGAGAATGAGTTTCAATAAATTAAAAGTGCAATCTGGGGGAGGAGCTAAGATGGCGGACGAGTAAGACGGGGAGAATACTTTCTCCTCCACAAATCCATTAAAAGAACATTTGAATGCTGAATAAATTCGATAAAACAACTTCTGAATGCCGACAGAAGACATCAGGCACTTAGAAAGACAATTCATTGTCTTCAAAACGAGAAATCAAGCCCTGCGGTAACTCCTTTTGCGGAGAAGTGGCGCGGACACCAGCATTTGCTATTGGCAAGTGGGGGCTGGGCTAGGAGGAGCAGCAAGGCCTGCATTGCTTTGAGAAAGGATTTGGCCTGGCTATCTCGGGCGCTATCTGAGCGAAATAACCAGACTGTCGGTTATCTACTACATCAAAAGCCAGCCCTAACTTAAGACACCACCAGGACTACCTACGGAACAAAGGGCTGCACAGAGTTGGCCGGCTGCAGGCCGTCCCACTCCGGTGACAGGCAACCAGGGCCAGAGACGGGTAATTACAGCCCTAGAGAGACACTGTCTAATGGAACTGTGAGTAGGTTTCTGTGCTGACTCACGCTTCTTGGGGCTCTGGATGGTCAACATCTGCCTGAGAAAGTGCGCTGTTTGTACACCCAGAAAACTGAGCGGCGGAGAGGCGATAAGTTGCAGCAGCTGTGCTCACTGAACATTTCATCACCTGCACTACTCGGATCTGGGAAGGGCATAAAACGCAGACTCAACCAAGTCTGTGCTTCTGAGGATTATCCGAGTGCCTGAACCTGGCCGGTTTAGATTTGGGTGTTCATCTCCACCCCCTCTGTAACAAGGCAGAGATCAGATATTGAAAAGACCTGTAAACCGCCTCAATAAAGAGAATTCAACAAACTACCAGAATATAGTAAGGACACTCTAAATTTGGCATTTTTAACAAAATGAAGAGACAAAAGAATACCCAGCAGCTAAAGGAACAGGATAGATCCCCACCAATCCAAACCAAAGAGGAAGAGATAGGGAATCTACCTGATAAAGAATTCCAAATAATGATAGTGAAATTAATTCAAAATCTGGAAATCAAAATAGAATCACAGTTAAAGAGTCTGGAGACAAGGATTGAGAAGATGCAAGAAAGGTTTAACAAGGACCTAGAAGAAATAAAAAAGAGTCAACACATAATGAATAATGCAATAAATGAGATCCAAAACACCCTGGAGGCAACAAATAGTAGAATAACAGAGGCAGAAGATAGGATTAGTGAATTAGAAGATAGAATCCTAGAAATAAATGAATCAGACGAGAAAAAAGAAAAACGTATCAAAAGAAATGAGGACAATTTCAGAAACCTCCAGGATAACATCAAACGCTGCAACATTTGAATCATAGGAGTTCCAGAAGAAGAAGATAAAAAGAAAGATCATGAGGAAATACTTGAGGAGATAATAGTTGAAAACTTCCCTAAAATGGAGAAGGAAATTACCACTCAAGTTCAAGAAATCCAGAGAGTCCCTAACAGGATAAACCCAAGGTGAAACACCCCAAGACACATATTAATCAAATTAACAAAGATTAAATATAAAGAACAAATATTAACAGCAGCTAGGGAAAAACATCAAATAACTCACAAGGGAATTCCCATAAGGATAACAGCTGATCTTTCAATAGAAACTCTCCAAGCCAGGAGGGAATGGCAAGACGTAATTAAAGTGATGAAAGAAAATAACTTACAGCCTAGATTATTGTATCCAGCAAGGATCTCATTCAAATATGAAGGAGAAATCAAAAGCTTCACAGATAAGCAAAAGTTGAGAGAATTTTGCACCACTAAACCATTTCTCCAACAAAACTAAAGGACATTCTCTAGATAGGAATCACTAAAAGGGTGTATAAATTCGAACCCAAAACAATAAAGTGAATCTTATTTATCAATAATTGCTTTAAACGTTTATGGGCTGAATGCCCTAATCAACAGACAAAGACTGGCCGAATCGATACAAAAACAAGACCCCTACATACCTTGTCTACAAGAGACAACCAAAAGACTAAAATGGGTCAAATGGATACAAAAACTAGACCCCTATATATGTAGTCTACAAGAGAACCACTTTAAAATACGGGATATATACTGACTGAAAATGAAGGCCTGGAAAAAGATTTTCTATGCAAATATGGACCATAAGAAAACAGGAGTAGCAATACTTATATTAGATAAAATTGACTTTAAAGATCTTGAAAAGGAGACAATGAAGGTTACACATAATGACTTAAAGGAACAATCCAAAAAGAAGTTATAACAATTATAAATATATATGCACCCAACATTGGAGCATTGATATATCTAAGACAAACATTAATTAATATGATAGAAGAAATATGCAGCAATAAAATAATAGTGGGAGACTTTAATACCCCACTCATATAATATGGCTGTAATAGACAAAGTAAAGAGCAAAACATATTTACTTATGAGCCTCAAAAAATTCAGTTCACTCAGGAGAGTTAAAAAAAAAAAAAAAAGACTTATTTGTTCACTCTGTAAAGCTTTATTGACTACTTTATGGGTTTGGTACCACTTTGGGTAGTAGGGAGGAAGAGGTGACAAATGTGATCCTGTTCTAAATAATATATTGTGGTAAAGATAGACCTACCAATACAAAATACCAAGATGTGCCTAAAGATGAGGACACCCAAACTGGACTTTTTGTTTCCTGAACTTTTCATTTCGAGAACAAACCTCCTAATATAGGATGAATTCAACATGATTTTTTTTAAGTGTTCTTTGTGATTAAAAACAGAAAGCCATTGGTTAAGAAGTTGCATATACTCCTCCCCACCATCATTCCCCTTCTTTCTTCCCATTTCCCTCCCACCCTCATTGATCCTTTCCTTTGTCCATTTTCCCCTGGAAAAAAAAAAAAAAAAAAAAAAAGTGCAATCCAAAGAATGAGAAGTTATGGAATTCAGAAAACATGAGGGACCTGAAGGAATGCTCTTTAAGAAGCACCATAATAAGAATGTTCCAGGACTTCCCTGGTGGCTCAGAGGATAAGAATCTGCCTCCAATGCAGGAGACCCAGGTTTGATCCCTGGGTGGGGGAAGATCTCCTGGAGTAGGAAATGGCAAGCCACCCCAGTATTCTTGCCTGGGAAATTCCATGAATTTCCATGAAATTCCATGACTGTAGACTGGCCATCTACAGCCCATGGGGTTGCAAAGAATCAAACACAACTGAGTGACTCACACACTTACATAGGAGCTTTCCATGAGTTTCAGCTAGCCTGGAGAGTAGTGAAGTCAGACTGGAACAGAAAGACTGAACACCTGTATTGTATCAGAAAAAGGAAAGGATGAAAGGGAGAATGAAAGAGGGATAGATAGAAGAAGGAAGGAGGGAAGGGAGGGAGAAAGAGAAGAGAAGTGAGGGAATAAAAATGAGAGATAGCCTAATGTGATGGAAAATATTAAAGAGGGTTCTGCAATTCTAAATATCAGCATATTGGGCTAAATAAATCAGAAGTACATAGAAAATACACATCAAATAAGAATAGATTTTTAATTTCAGGGGAAACTAAATGTGTCTTTATTACACACACAAATAATAAGGCTTTATGGCTTAAAGTAGTGAATAACCCTAATTATATGTTTAATATTGATTCAACAAAATAGAAATTTTCTCTGAGATTTAAGGAAGAAACTGCATAGACATTAAACTGTTAAATTTGTACTCACTTGGATATTATATCAAAACATCTGAGATTAAAATTTGTAGGAAAAATAATAGTTATGTTCTTTAGATATACATGAAGCAATGCAAATAGTAAAGATGAAAGATTATTCTATCTTGAAGGAGGCTGTGGTGAGAAAGTGTAACAGAGGAAGTGATCCTTTGTTTCAAACTTTTAAAATAGTTGAATTTTAAAAACATTAGAGTGTTACCTAAGACTACATTTTAATTATATAGAGATAATTATATACATTTATTAAAACAGCTGAATAATACAGAAATGCATAAAAGAGATAAATAAACACTCAGCAATAATTATTAAAAACAAGCTGGCAAACATTTTGAAGCTTCTTCTGTGTGAATACATTTATGCATATATTTTTTTGTTTTGTCATTTAATAGCTTTAAAAATGTCTTTCATACATCACAAAGTATTATACAGAAATATTACATAAACTTCTCCAGTTGTTGCTGAGTCACTCAGTTGTATCTGACTCTTTGCAACCCCATGGACTGCAGCATGCCAGGCTTCCCAGTCCTTCACAATCTCACAGAGTTTGCTCAAATTCATGTCCATTGAGTCAGTGATATCACTCAATGGCATCTCCTATATAGACTTGTCCTGTATATTTAGGTTATTCCCACTTTTAATCATCAAAAGTAAGGGAAAAATCATTATCCTTTTATTCAAACAACTTTTCCAAAATAGATCTTAGATTTTCTTCATTACAGTTATGATAAACTTTCTAATTATGTTCTTATTTGTATTAAGACAATGTTTTTAGAGAAGGTATAGATTCAGAGAAAACAGAGATTTCCCATAAATATATATATGGCCTTCCCCATTAGCCACACCCCCCACTATTTGTTACAACTAGTGAACATCCATTGACACAGCAGTCACCCACAGTATATAGTTTACATTAAAAGTCACTCTTTATATATATAATACTTTGATTTTAATATTTTAATATAATATTAAAATAAATAATTTTATTTATTTATTTTTGACTGTACTGGGTCTTCATTGCTATGCAGGCTTTTCTCCAGTTGCAGCAAGCAGGGGATACAATTCACTGCAGTGCATCAGCTTCTCGTGGTGACTTCTCTTGTTGCAGAGAATGGGTTCTAATGTGCATGGGCTTCAGTAGTTGTGGCATGCAGGCTCAGTAACTTCAGTTGCACAGGCTTAGTTACTTTGCAGTATGTGGGATCTTCCCAGACTAGGGATCAAACCCACGTCTCCTGCACTGGCAGGGGGATGCTTTGCCACTGAGCCACCAGAGAAGCCCTAGAGCTCACTTTTAATGTTACATGTCTTATGAGTTTGGACAAATGTATAATGGTGTATGATCATAATTATGGAATAATTACATAATTATGAATCATAATTATGGTCCGTGTGGGGCCACTCAAGAAAGACGGGTCATGGTGGAGGGGTCTGACAGAATGTGGTCCACTGGAAAAGGGAATGGAAAACCACTTCAGTATTCTTGCATTGAGAACCCCATGAACAGTATGAAAAGGCAAAAAGATAGGATACTGAAAGATGAACTCCCCAGGTCAGTAGGTGCCCACTACTCTATTGGAGATCAGTGGAGAAATAACTCCAGAAAGAATGAAGAGTTGGAGCCAAAGCAAAAACAATGCTGAGTTGTGGATGGCACTGGTGACAGAAGCAAGGTTCAATGCTGTAAAGAGCAATATTGCATAGGAACCTGGAATGTTAGGTCCATGAATCAAGACAAATTGGAAGTGGTCAAACAGGAGCTGAGAAGAGTGAACAGTGAACACTGACATTCTAGGAATCAGCGAACTAAGATGGACTGCAATGGGTGAATTTAACTCAGATGATCATTATATCTACTACTGTGGGCAGGAATACCTTAGAAGAAATGAAATAGCAATCATAGTCAACAAAAGAGTCTGAAATGCAGTACTTAGATGCAATTCCAAACACGACAGAATGATCTCTGTTTGTTTCCAAGGCAGACCATTCAATATCACAGTAATCCAAGTCTATGCCCCAACCAGTAATGCTGAAGAAGCTGAAGTTGAACAATTCTATGAAGACCTACAAGACTTTTTAGAACTAACACCCAAAAAAGATGTCCTTTTCATTACAGGGGACTGGAATGCAAAAGTAGGAAGTCAAGAAACACCTGGAGTAACAGGCAAACTTGGCCTTGAAGTATGGAATGAAGCAGGGCAAAGCTAATAGAGTTTTGCCAAGACAATGCACTGGTCATAGCAAACACCCTCTTACAACAACACAAGAGAAGACTCTACACATGGACATCACCAGATACTCAACACCGAAATCAGATTGTTTATATTCTTTGCAGCCAAAGATGGAGAAGATCTATATAGTCAGCAAAAACAAGACTGGGATCTGACTGTGCCTCAGATCATGAACTCTTTATTGCCAGATTCAGACAGAAATTGAAGAAAGTGGAGAAAACCACTAGATCATTCAAGTATGACCTAAATCAAATCCCTTATGATACAGTGGAAGTGACAAATAGATTTAAGGGACTAGATCTGATAGAGTGCCTGATAAACTATGGATGGAGGTTTGTGACATTGTACAGGAGACAGGAATCAAGACCACCCCCCCAAAAAAACAAATGCAAAAATAGCAAAATGGCTGTCTGAGGAGGCCTTACAAATAGCTGAGAAAAGAAGAGAAGCAAAAAGCAAAGGAGAAAAGGAAAGATATACTCATTTGAATGCAGAATTCCAAAGAATACCAAGAGAGATAAGAGAGCCTTCCTCAGCGATCAATGCAAAGAAATAGAGGAAAACAATAGAATGGGAAAGACTAGAGATCTCTTCAAGAAAATTAGAGATACGAAGGGAACATTTCATGCAAAGATGGGCTCGATAAAGGATAGAAATGGTAGGGACCTAACAGAAGCAGAAGATATCAAGAAGAGGTGGCAAGAATACACATAACTGTACAAAAAAGATCTTTATGACCCAGATAATAATGATGGTATTATCATGACTTAGAGCCAGACATCCTGGAATGTGAAGTCAAGTGGGCCTTAGAAAGAATCACTACGAACAAAGCTAGTGGAGGTGATGGAATTCCAGTTGAGCTATTTCAAATGCTGAAAGATGATGCTATGAAAGTGCTACACTCAATATGCCAGCAAATTTGGGAAAATTCAGCATTGACCACAGAACTGGAAAAGGTCAGTTTTCATTCCAATCCCAAAGAAAGGCAATATCAAAGAATGCTCAAACTACTGGACAATTGCACTCATCTCACACACTAGTAAAGTGATGCTTAACATTCTCCAAGCCAGGCTTCAGCAATACATGAACCACGAACTTCCAGATGTTCAAGCTGGTTTTAGAAAAGGCAGAGGAACCAGAGATCGAATTGCCAACATCCACTGGATCATCGAAGAAGCAAGAGAGTTCCAGAAAAACATCTATTTATGCTTTATTGACTATGCCAAAGCCTTTGACTGTGTGGATCACAATAAATTGTGGAAAATTCTGAAAGAGATGGGAATACCAGACCACCTGACCTGCCTCTTGAGAAACCTGTATTCAGGTCAGGAAGCAACAGTTAGAACTGGACATGGAACAACAGACTGATTCCAAATAGGAAAAGGAGTACGTCAAGGCTGTATATTGTCACCCTGCTTATTGAACTTCTATGCAGAGTACATCATGAGAAATGCTGAGCTAGAAGAAGCACAAGCTGGAATCAATATTGCTGGGAGAAGTAACAATAAACTCAGATATGCAGATGACACTACCCTTATGGCACAAAGTGAAGAAAAACTAAAGCATCTCTTGATTAAAGTGAAAGAGGAGAGTGAAAAAGTTGGGTTAAAGCTCAACATTCAGAAAACTAAGATCATGGCCTCCAGTCCCATCACTTCATGGCAAATAGATGGGAAAACAGTGGAAACCGTGGCTGACTTTATTTTTTGGGTCTCTAAAATCACTGCAGATGGTGATTTCAGCCATGAAATTAAAAGACACTTACTCTGTGGAAGGAAAGTTATGACTGACCTAGATAGCATATTAAAAAGCAGAGACATTACTTTGTTAACTGAGGTCCGTCTAGTCAAGGCTATGGTTTTTCCTGTGGTCATGTATGGATGTGAGAGTTGGATTATAAAGAAAGCTGAGCACCAAATAACTGATGCTTTTCAACTGTGGTGTTGGAGAAGACTCTTTTTTAAAAATATGAATTTATTTATTTTAATTAGAGGTTAATTACTTTAGAATATTGTATTGGTTTTGCCACACATCAACATGAATCCACCACAGGTATACACGTGTTCCCCATCCCAAACCCCCCTGCCACCTCCCTCCCCATACCATCCCTCTGGGTCATCCCAGTGCACCAGCCCCAAGCAACCAGTATCATGCACTAAACTTGAACTGGCAGTTTGTTTCATACATGATATTATACATGTTTCAATGCCATTCTCCCAAATCATCCCACCCTCTCCCTCTCCAAGAGTCCAAAAGACTGTTCTATACATTTGTGTCTCTTTTGCTCTCTTGCATACAGGGTTATCATTACCATCTTTCTAAATTCCATATATATGAGTTAGTATACTGTATTGGTGTTTTTCTTTTTTTTTTTTTTTTTGAGCAAGGCAACAATGCCCACTGTCATCACTTACATTTCTTTCTTTCTTTCTTTCTTTTTTTTTTTTTTTTTGCAGGGGAAAATGGACAAGGGAAAGGATCACTGAGGGTGGGAGGGAAATGGGAAGAAAGAAGGGGAGTGATGGTGGGGAGGAGTATATGTAATTTCTTAACCAATGGCTTTCTGTTTTTAATCACAAAGAACACTTAAAAAAAAATCATGGTGAGTTCATCTTGTATTAGGAGGTTTGTTCTCGAAATGAAAAGTTCAGGAAAAAAAAGTCCAGTTTGGGTATCCTCATCTTTAGGCACATCTTGGTATTTTGTATTGGTAAGTCTATCTTTACCACAATATATTATTTAGGACAGGATCACATTTGTCACCTCTTCCTGCCTACTTCCCAAAGTGGTACCAAACCCACAAAAGAGTCAATAAACCTCCACAGAGTGAGCAAATAAGTCTTTTTTTTTTTTTTTTTTTTTAAGCTCTCCTGAGTGAACTGAATTTTTGGAGGCTCATAGGTAAATATGTTTTCCTCTTTACTTTGTCTATTACAGCCAGATTATATGAGTGGGGTGTTAAAGTCTCCCACTATTATTGTATTGCTCTAGAGAATGTCCTTTAGTTTTTGTTGGAGAAATGGTTTAGTGGTGCAAAATTCTCTCAACTTTTGCTTATCTGTGAAGCTTTTGATTTCTCCTTCATATTTGAATGAGATACTTGCTGGATACAATAATCTAGGCTGTAAGTTATTTTCCTTCATCACTTTAATTACGTCTTGCCATTCCCTCCTGGCTTGGAGAGTTTCTATTGAAAGATCAGCTGATATCCTTATGGGAATTCCCTTGTGAGTTATTTGATGTTTTTCCCTTGCTGTTTTTAATATTTGTTCTTTATATTTAATCTTTGTTAATTTGATTAATATGTGTCTTGGGGTGTTTCACCTTGGGTTTATCCTGTTAGGGACTCTCTGGATTTCTTGAACTTGAGTGGTAATTTCCTTCTCCATTTTAGGGAAGTTTTCAACTATTATCTCCTCAAGTATTTCCTCATGATCTTTCTTTTTATCTTCTTCTTCTGGAACTCCTATGATTCGAATGTTGTAGCGTTTGATGTTATCCTGGAGGTTTCTGAAATTGTCCTCGTTTCTTTTGATACATTTTTCTTTTTTCTCATTTGATTCATTTATTTCTAGGATTCTATCTTCTAGTTCACTAATCCTATCTTCTGCCTCTGTTATTCTACTATTTGTTGCCTCCAGGGTGTTTTGGATCTCATTTATTGCATTATTCATTATGTGTTGACTCTTTTTTATTTCTTCTAGGTCCTTGTTAAACCTTTCTTGCATCTTCTCAATCCTTGTCTCCAGACTCTTAAACTGTGATTCTATTTTGATTTTGAGATTTTGAATTAATTTCGCTATCATTATTCGGAATTCTTTATCAGGTAGATTCCCTATCTCTTCCTCTTTGGTTTGGATTGGTGGGGATCTATCCTGTTCCTTTAGCTGCTGGGTATTCTTTTGTCTCTTCATTTTGTTAAAATTGCCAAATTTAGAGTGTCCTTACTATATTCTGGTAGTTTGTTGAATTCTCTTTATTGAGGCGGTTTACAGGTCTTTTCAATATCTGATCTCTGCCTTGTTACAGAGGGGGCGGAGATGAACACCCAAATCTAAACCGGCCAGGTTCAAACACTCAGATAATCCTCAGAAGCACAGACTTGGTTGAGTCTGCGTTTTATGCCCTTCCCAGATCCGAGTAGCGCAGGTGATGAAATGTTCAGTGAGCACAGCTGCTGCGACTTATCGCCTCTCCGCCGCTCAGTTTTCTGGGTATACAAACAGTGCACTTTCTCAGGCAGATGTTGACCATCCAGAGCCCCAAGAAGCGTGAGTCAGCACAGAAACCTACTCACAGTTCCGTTAGACAGTGTCTCTCTAGGGCTGTAATTGCCCGCCTCTGGCCCTGGTTGCCTGTCACCGGAGTGGGATGGCCTGCAGCCGGCCAACTCTGTGCAGCCCTCTGTTCCGTAAGTAGTCCTGGTGGTGTCTTAAGTTAGGGCTGGCTTTTGATGTAGTAGATAACCGACAGTCTGGTTATTTCGCTCAGATAGCGCCCGAGATAGCCAGGCCAAATCCTTTCTCAAAGCAATGCAGGCCTCGCCGCTCCTCCTAGCCCAGCCCCCACTTGCCAATAGCAAATGCTGGTGTCCGCGCCACTTCTCCGCAAAAGGAGTTACCGCAGGGCTCGTTTTCTCGTTTTGAAGACAATGAGCTGTCTTTCTAAGTGCCTGATGTCCTCTGCCGGCATTCAGAAGTTGTTTTATCGAGTTTATTCAGCATTCAAATGTTCTTTTAATGGATTTGTGGAGGAGAAAGTATTCTCCCCGTCTTACTCGTCCGCCATCTTAGCTCCTCCCCGTGGTGTTTTTCTTTCTGGCTTACTTCACTCTGTATAAGAGGCTCCAGTTTCATCCACCTCATTAGAACTGATTCAAATGTATTCTTTTTAATGGCTGAGTAATACTCCATTGTGTATATGTACCAGAGCTTTCTTATCCATTCATCTGCTGATGACATCTAGGTTGCTTCCATGTCCTGGCTATTATAAACAGTTCTGTGATGAACATTGGGGTACACGTGTCTCTTTCAATTCTGGTTTCCTCAGTGCGTATGCCCAGCAGTAGGATTGCTGGGTCGTAAGGCAGTTCTAGTAAAGTAATGCTCAAAATTCTCCAAGCCAGGCTTCAGCAATATGTGAACTGTGAACTTCCTGATGTTCAAGCTGGTTTTAGAAAAGGCAGAGGAACAAGAGATCAAATTGCCAACATCCGCTGGATCGTGGAAAAAGCAAGAGAGTTCCAGAAAAACATCTATTTATGCTTTATTGACTATGCCAAAGCCTTTGACTGTGTGGATGGATCACAATAAACTGGAAAATTCTGAAAGAGAGGGGAATACCAGACCACCTGATCTGCCTCTTGAGAAATTTGTATGCAGGTCAGGAAGCAACAGTTAGAACTGGACATGGACCAACAGACTGGTTCCAAATAGGAAAAGGAGTATGTCAAGTCTGTATATTGTCACCCTGTTTATTTAACTTATATGCAGAATACATCATGAGAAATGCTGGACTGGAAGAAACACAAGTTGGAATCAAGATTGCTGGGAGAAATATCAATAACCTCAGATATGCAGATGACACCACCCTTACGGCAGAAACTGAAGAGGAACTAAAAACTCTCTGTTGAAAGTGGAGAGTGAAAGGGTTGGCTTAAAGCTCAACAGTCAGAAAACGAAGATCATGGCATCCAGTCCCATCACTTCATGGGAAATAGATGGGGAAACAGTGGAAACAGTGTCAGACTTTATTTTTCTGGGCTCCAAAATCACTGCAGATGGTGACTGCAGCCATGAAATTAAAAGACAGTTACTCCTTGGAAGGAAAGTTATGACCAACCTAGATAGCATATTAAAAGCAGAGACATTACTTTGCCAACATAGGTTCGTCTAGTCAAGGCTATGGTTTTTCCTGTGATCATGTATGGATGTGAGAATTGGACTGTGAAGAAGGCTGAGTGCCGAATAATTGATGCTTTTGAACTGTGGTGTTGGAGAAGACTCTTGAGAGTCCCTTGGACTGCAAGGAGATCCAACCAGTCCATTCTGAAGGAGATCATTCCTGGGATTTCTTTGGAAGGAATGATGCTAAAGCTGAAACTCCAGTACTTTGGCCACCTCATGGTAAGAGTTGACTCATTGGAAAAGACTCTGATGCTGGGAGGGATTGGGGGCAAGAGGAGAAGGGGACGACAGAGGATGAGATGGCTGGATAGCATCACTGACCCGATCGATGTGAGTCTGAATAAACTCCGGGAGTTGGTGATGGACAGGGAGGCCTGGTGTCTGCGATTCATGGGGTCGCAAAGAGTCGGACACGACTGAGCAACTGATCTGATCTGATCTGGTACTGTCTTATAAGATAGCTATTTTCAGCAAAGATAGAATCAAAACTTACAAGTTATCAAGAAACATGAAGTCCATATTAAAGAGAGAGTTGTAAATAACCACTTTTAGCATATGGTTCATAAAAGGAAAAGGGTACTTATCACTGTATAGAAAAACTATCAAAGGAAATGTCCCAGGAGAGGCTTGCCTCTCCTCTTAATTCCTGAATATTCAGGAATTAATAAAGAACAGAGAATTCCTGACAGATCCAAAGTAGCACACAGGAAGCCTCCTGTTAAATGCTTCCTGACAGGTGGACTCCACGAGTTGGTAATGGACAGTAGGCCTGGCATGCTGCAGTTCATGGGGTTGCAAAGAGTTGGACACAACTGAGTAACTGAACTGAACTGAATGGATCATAATTACAGAATATTTTCAGAGCCCTGACAATCTTTGCTTCATCATTTTATCTTTCTCTCCCTTCCCAACAACCATTGATCACTGATATTTTTACTCTCTTCATGTTTGTGGTGGTGGTGGTGGTTTAGTCACTAAGTTGTATCTGACTCATTGCAACCCCAGGCTCCTCTGCCATTGGGTTTTCCAGGGAAGAATACTGGAGTGGGTTGCCATTTCCAACTCCAGGCAATCCTCCTGACTCAAGGATCGAACCCAGGTCCCCTACATTACAGGTGGATTCTTTATCAATTGAGCCACCAGGGAGGCCCACTCTCTTCATATTTTTGCCTTGATCAGAATGGTGGAACAAAATTACTAGAGGGGGCTAGATATTTCCCTTCCTCTCAGTCATTTAGGCACTTATCCTGGCAAGTTAATGCCTGATTAACTAGCTTCCCCTAATGGCACGCTTATTAAGAAGAACAGAATGATTTTGTTTATTCCAAAGTAGTTATTTGTATTTTTTTTCCCTGCTGAAAGTACAAGAGGATTTTTCTCTAATATTTAGTGTGGGAATCTATTGAGACTCCATAGGTAAATCATAAAGTATTAGAGGGTCCCTCTTCTGACTGAGTCCCCCTGTATTTTTTAGCTCTTAGACTTGGCCACACTGAACCTTCTGTATTTCATTTCAATTACAGTTCAGATTTTCCTACCTAAAATTGGTTTCTGTGGTTCTTTCTGACTCTACTTTGAGGACTCCCTGTCTGTCTTTCCAATCTTGATAGCAGCGGTTTGTTTTGTGTTTTCTTTGCTATTGTGGAACCAAGGAGATTTGTTGATTTTAAAGTTTGTTCAGATTTTTAGTTATGATGGAGTGGTGATGTCTAAGCTTCTTACCATGAAACAGAAAATTGGACTCTCATGATATTTTAAATTGCCAAACCATCTGGAATTTATTTCCCCAAATTTGAGGTATAGCAATAACTTCACTCATTTACAAATAATTAAGATTCCATAATGATATTGGAATGATTCACATCTCCCTGCTACTTTTGAATTCTTTTCTTCTAAAGTAAATATTGGCGTATCCTTGGGTATGTTCTTGGTTATAATGAGAATTTTAATTTTATTTTATCTTTACTTTCTGTCTCATTTGCTTATCTATTTATCTACTTATCTATTGTCTACCTATATCTAATCTGTTTGTTTATTTAATTTTGCCTTATAATCAAAAACCTTCAGCCAAATGTTAAAATATTAGCAATGTACATACATGAATTTTTCTCAAGTTCAGTGTATAAACTTACAAGATTTTACTATTAAGACAAAACTATTCTATAAAGCAAAATTTCATGAGCTTTCCTATTTAGATTTTTTGTAGAAATAATATATGAATTTAATAAAATTTTCCTTTGTGCCTTCTTTGCTGTGACTAGTATGAATAGATATTACATTTTTCAGTTGCCCTTTCAACATCATTTAAGATGATCATTATTTTATTCTCTTTAACTCTTTTTTTAAAAATTTTTCTCTTTAACTCTTAACATAGCAAATCATACTGTTTTTCAGTTGATAAACCAACCTAACTTTCCTCAGTTTGGTCATAGTACTTAAGCATTTTTATATATCATTAGATCAATATGCTAATATTATAGTCATTAGCTTACATTTTTTCTTTTTCTTGATATCCTTGTAAAGTTGGTATCAAGATCATCTGGGCTTCATAACATAATTTTGAAAGTGTTTCTTCTTTCTCTGTTCTTTAGAAGATCTTATGCTCCTTTGGTGGAAAAGGAAATGGCAGCCCACTCCAGTACTCTTGCCTGGAAAATCCCATGGGTGGTAGGCTACAGTCCATGGGGTCGCAAAGAATCAGACACGACTGAGTGACTTCACTTTCACTTTCATGCTCCTTTGGTGTGATTTCTTCATTAAGTGTTTAGAAGAATTCATTGCTAAATCAACTGCATCTGGAGATTACATTGATGGAAATTTTTATTTTTCATTCATTTTCTTTAACATTTTGTTACAGAGTCATTCAGAAGTCTTCTTTCTTCAGAAGTTTTACTTGTTTTTGCCTAGAAATTTGTACATTTTATTCAGTTTTTCAAATCATTAAATGCATTTCATAAAAATCCTCTTATTACATTTATTGCTAGAGTGTCTATAATATTTGTATTGATACCCATTTTTCCATCTGTGATATTTTATGTGTTCCTCATTTTCTCTCTTGACTTCTTTTCTTATTTTCTTTTTGGTCAGTCTTGAGAAGAATATGTCAGGTTTATTAGTTTTAAAATGTCAACTCTTATTCATTTTCTCTATAATAATTTTCCTATTTAGTTTATTGTCATGTTTATTATCAATATTTTCCTCCATCTTATTTCCTTTAGTTCAGACTGCAATTCTAACTTTCTGAAAGATGCTTTCATCTTTAATTTAAATTTATTAAAGCATTTCTACTATATTTATTTACAACTATTAATTTCTTTATAAGAATTGCTATAGCTGAATCTCACAAGTTTTTATATGCTATATTGTTATTAAATTTAGTTTAGTTTATTTTAGTTCCATTTTTATATCTTTTTGACTGATGAATATTTAGTTGACATTCTTTTTAAAACATTTTATTGGAATAGTATTGATTTACAATATTGTGTTAGTTTCAGTAAGGTGAATCTATTATACAAATACGTATATCCACTCTTATTATATTATTTTCCCATATAAGCCATTACAAGAGTGTTGGGTGGAGTTTCCTGTGCTATTTTTCTGTATTGCTGATATCCCTTGAAATTTACCCACGTGGTTACTCTTTCTGTTGTTCTTTATTCCTTAAATAATCTACTGTTTTTCAATAGGATCCTGTTAATATTTTTAAACTTGTATTTTATTTCAAAAATTATAGTATAAGTTATAGTTTTGTCATCTTGCTTGGAGACTATTAAATTTTTGAATTTGTGGCTCATTATTGGCACCTCAGTGTAAAAGAATCTGCCTGTAAAGAAGGAGAAATAGGTCCATGAATTTGATCCCTGGGTCTGGAAGATACTCTGGGAAAAAGAAACGGCAACCCTTTCCAATATCTTGTCTGGGAAATCTCAAGGACAGAGGAGCCTGGTGGCTAACAGTCCATGGGGTTGCAAAGAGTCGGGCCACCATTTTTATTCAACAACAGTTTTTAGATACTGGAAGTTAAACAACAGAGGTCAGTATTCCTAGAAATAAAGAATGACTTGATATAAGCCCTGCCTTTGTCCTAGGTTATGGCCTAGAGAGATACTACAAGCTATGATGCACAGAGAAGAACCTCAAGCATGACCCATTCATCTCCTCCAGTCAAGAAGCCAGAATTTGAGTGGGTAGCTGGTCTCATGGACACTGAGAATATATCAACAGAAGTCTTCTTCTTTGTTTGGAGACTATCAGAGCATAGAGGCCACTTGGATCTAATTATCTTAAACAGTACTTACTAACTACAATGTCCTTGATGACAGAGAAATGATTTACTACACAGTACAGTCCTAGGTAGGATCAGTGAAAGTATAGGAGGAATTACATGGGACCAACATAATATCAATTATGCTAATAGCCACCACAAAGCTAGTGGAGGTGATGGAATTCCAGTTGAGCTATTTCAAATGCTGAAAGATGATGCTGTGAAAGTGCTGCACTTAATATGCCAGCAAATTTGGAAAACTCAGCAGTGGCCACAGGACTGGAAAATGTCAGTTTTCATTCCAATCCCAAAGAAAGGCAACGCTAAAGAATGCTCAAACTACCGCACAATTGCACTCATCTCACACGCTAGTAAAGTAATGCTCAAAATTCTCCAAGCCAGGCTTCAGCAATATGTGAACCGTGAACTTCCTGATGTTCAAGCTGGTTTTAGAAAAGGCAGAGGAACCAGAGATCGAATTGACAACATCCACTGGATCATGGAAAAAGCAAGAGAGTCCCAGGAAAACATCTATTTCTGCTTTATTGACTATGCCAAAGCCTTTGACTGTATGGATCACAATAAACTGTGGAAAATTTTGAAAGAGAGGGGAATACCAGACCACTGCCTCTTGAGAAACCTATATTCAGGTCAGGAAGCAACAGTTAAAACTGGATGTGGAACAACAGACTGGTTCCAAATAGGAAAAGGAATTCATCAAGGATGTATATTGTCACCCTGTTTTTTTAACTTATATGCAGAGTACATTATGAGAAACGCTGGACTGGAAGAAACACAAGTTGGAATCAAGATTGCTGGGGGAAATATCAATAACCTCAGATATGCAGATGACACCACCCTTATGGCAGAAAGTGAAGAGGAACTAAAAAGCCTCTTGATGAAAGTAAAAGTGGAGAGTGAAAAGTTGGCTTAAAGCTCAACATTCAGAAAACGAAGATCATGGCATCTGGTCCTATCACTTCATGGGAAATAGATGGGGAAACAGTGGAAACAGTGTCAGACTTTATTTTTCTGGGCTCCAAAATCACTGCAGATGGTGACTGCAGCCATGAAATTAAAAGACACTTACTCCTTGGAAGGAAAGTTATGACCAACCTAAATAGCATATTCAAAAACAGAGATATTACTTTGCCAACAAAGGTTCGTCTAGTCAAGGCTATGGTTTTTCCTGTGGTCATGTATGGATGTGAGAGTTGGACTGTGAAGAAGGCTGAGTGCCGAAGAATTGATGCTTTTGAACTGTGGTGTTGGAGAAGACTCTGGAGAGTCCCCTGGACTGCAAGGAGATCCAACCAGTCCATTCTGAAGGAGATCAGCACTGGGATTTCTTTGGAAGGAATGATGCTAAAGCTGAAACTCCAGTACTTTGGCCACCTCATGGAAAGAGTTGACTCATTGGAAAAGACTCTGATGCTGGGAGGGATTGGGGGCAAGAGGAGAAGGGGACGACAGAGGATGAGACGGCTGGATGGCATCACTGACTTGATGAATGTGAGTCTCAGTGAACTCTGGGAGCTGGTGATGGACAGGGAGGCCTGGTGTGCTGCGATTCATGGGGTTGCAAAGAGTCGGACATGACTGAGCAACTGATCTGATCTGATCAGTAGAATTTAAGCTCCAGAAAAGCAAGAACATTTTTCTCTTCATCACTGAACTCTCAGTGCTAGTCACAGGATCCAGTACCAAGTAAATGCTCAATAAACATTTTTAAATGTATAAATAAGTATAGGAGCTTGGCAGAAGTAAACATCCTCCCTAACTATCATTAAAATATAAGTACACATTCAAATTCATTGCACTGTACTGAAAATTAAATAAACACTAGACACCACTGGGGTCCAGGGCTTTCACTTTTCAGGGAACAGGTATGAAAAATATCCTCCTCATGAAATGATGGGCTTAATTGTCACCTCCTTAGGTGACACCTTAGGTGACACACCCCAGTCATCCTTCTGCTTGGTTAATACAGAATCAGAAAACTGGATATAGAAACACTCTGTTGTAAATTCATTTCAAAAGTCACTCATTCACAATCCATAAGCCTGAGAGAGCTAACACTTTAGTAACCTGATAATACAGTCAACTGTTTCAACCTGATTTTGGTTTATGTGCACAATACACCACTCTCTGAGCAGACCTATTTAGGTATCTTAATGCATTTGTCGGATAAGGCAATGGCGCCCCTCTCCAGTACTCTTCCCTGGAAAATCCAATGGATGGGAGGAGCCTATTCAGGCACCTAATGCAGTTGGAGAAGGCAATGGCACTCCACTCCAGTACTCGGAAGAGCCTGGTAGGCTGCAGTTCATGAGATCGCTAAAAGTCGGACACGACTGAGCAACTTCACTTTCACTTTCATGCATTAGGGAAGGAAATGGCAACCCACTCCAGTGTTCTTGCCTGGAGAATCCCAGGGACAGGGGAGCCTGGTGGCAGGTTGTCTATGGGTTCGCACAGAGTTGGACACGACTGAGCGACTTCACTTTAATGTGGTTGTAATAGCTTAAATCTGTGCTTAACTCCCTCACTACCTCCTAAGTACAACCATGTTTCATTCATCTTTTTATCTCCAGTGCCTTACTCTGATAAGTATTATAGAATTAGCTATGAATTAAAAAATATTAAATGACTGAACACTAGGTATTTGATTAGTGTTTTAAATAAAATATTTTATTCATGATACATGTATCAGTTTATAAATAATTCTGACCCAAACTACAGGTTAAAATTATATCATAGACCTTCATGATAAAAAGGATTGTAGTGGTCAGAGTTCCAAATCTTCCCACCCAATTTTTTTCAAGCTAAGAAATGAGTTTAGTATGAATACTAACCATTCCCAAATCCCTTTGGGCCTTTTTTCTACGTGTTTAAAATTTCCCTGACACCGGAAAAACAACAGTTGAATGATGACCAGATGGCAGGAGAGCTGTGGTAATTTGGCTGAAAGTAAGATGAGCATTGAAGCATAATGAGCAAATTAGAGATTTTAATCTTTTCTATGGGCAGATCAACCTAATGGAGTGGACAAGAACACCCAATATCTTTTTATTAAGTTTATTTATTTCCTTTAAGAGACAGTTACTGATTCACTAGTATGATGATTTTGAGGAGATGTGACTGATGGATTAGATGGAAATATTTTTCAGGTATTATCTTCTTAGAGCTACCCAGGGTGAATCCTTCCTAATCTTAGTGTATGAGGGCAGGAATGATATCATTGAGGTGTGCAGCTAAAACCTTGAAAACAATCTTGTACTCTCTATTCAGGAGAGCAAAAGGGGATGAAAATCCACCAATTGTTCCTTACCTTGTCATCTTTTTAAGGATTATGGGATCAAGGGAGTTTTCATGTCTTGGGACATAATTCTGGTCTTAAAAAATTCTGAAAAGACTCTCTGTTGTTAGCAATAATTGCCTCAATCAGGTTTCATAAGAATCGATGGGAAATCTGTCAGCACCTGAGGCTTTTCTTAGGTTTATGGTGTGGATTTGGGGTCTCTCACTTTTAATGATACTATCTTGTCCAACTTATTGCCTTAATGGAGGGAGTGAGTTGAAAGTGAGGCCCATCAATTTTCTGTGGGGCATAGATTAGAAAAAAAAATCTGTTGACTGCATTAAAAAGCATGTTGAAAATATTAATATCTTAAGTTTGCCTTTCTGAATTGTTGAAATAGTCTAACCTGGAATGTTATTTATTTGTATTTTTAGCAGTTAGCTAACCTATATACAACTGATGAGAAATATATTGTATAAATTAATCAATATTTGAGGTAATAAGAATGGGAATTCTATGTAGACTCTAGTATTAAAGTAGAGTATGTAGTTTCAGTTTGATGTGAAACTCTGGAGGTGACAATTTTCTTTTCAATTGAATGAACAATAGAATAAATTATCTTGATAAGTCTACTTATTTAAATTCTGTTCTAAAATACTGTGTAATTTAGCATGTTGAAAGCTAGAACTTAATTCGACTTTATGTTTTATCAAAAAACATGTGTTTTATCAATAAAATACTAATAAACATGATAATAATACACTACTTAAAACTAATGAATTCCTTGTGGATAAACATACAACTCAAAATTTTCTTTAACATTAGTCTTTGTATGTGTTTACTTCAGTGTTTTGCTACCTTGGGAATTTTTTTTTTTTTTTAATTTGGGTTTAGACATATATATTGATTTAAGAAGTGGGATAGATACCTAATTTAAATAGAAAATATCAATCAAATTTACTGATATATGAATTTGGTGAAAGAAGATGCTATGTTAGAGTCATTTCCTTCTTGTGCCTCAGCACATCATTTTCTGTTCAGAAATTTCCTTTTTTTTAGATTATTTAGGTCTGGTAAAATGATGACAATGTGTAACTGTTATAACACCTAGCTTAGGTCGCTGAGAAAATCATGAGACTCCAGACTGGCTAATTATAAAATACCTAACCGTACCAAATAATACCAGTAACATATAAGAAATATGCAATTTGCTGCTTTAAGATTGGAAAGAGAGAGATAATTCTTTGTCTGGAATATGAGAATCATGTTGTTGATAATTTTTGAGACTCATCTTGGAGTCTTATGGGCAGAACAAGTCAAAAACAAAACAGGTAGAGAAAAGGAGGGTTTCCCTGGTGGCTCAAACAGTAAAGAATCCTCCTGTAATTTGGGAGACCTGGGTTCAATCCCTGGGTAGGGAAGACCCACTGGAGGAGGGCATGGAAACTGGTTCCAGTATTCTTGCCTGGAGAATCCCCATGGACAGAAGAGCCTGGCAAACTACAGTCCAAGGGGTCACAGAGAGTTAGATATGACTGAGCAATTAAGCACAGAACAGAGTAAAGGAATTTAAAAAGGAGGTAAAATGAACTTGGGTAAGCCATCGAGAGAGAGAGAGAGAGAGAGATGATAATGGGATGGCTGGTGTCATCCTTTGGATCTCTGGACCACCAACTCACAAAGCCAGTGCCAGTCCTTCAATTTTCCAGTTATATTTACCAACAAATTCGATTTGAATTTAACTTGTTGAGTAGAATTTCTGCCACTTACAACAAAAAGAAGCTCTAATACATTAAAACTAAGATCATGGCATCTGGTCCCATCACTTCATGGGAAATAGATGGGGAAACAGGGTCAGACTTTATTTTTGGGGGCTCCAAAATCACTGCAGATGGTGACTGCAGCCATGAAATTAAAAGACGCTTACTCCTTGGAAGGAAAGTTATGACCAACTTAGATAGCATATTCAAAAGCAGAGACATTACTTTGCCAGCAAAGGTCCATCTAGTCAAGTCTATGGTTTTTCCAGTAGTCATGTATGGATGTGAGAATTGGACTGTGAAGAAAGCTGAGCACTGAAGAATTGATGCTTGTGAACTGTGGTGTTAGAGAAGACTCTTGAGAGTCCCTTGGACTGGGTGTTTTTTGGAAGGAATGATGCTAAAGCTGAAACTCCAGTACTTTGGCCACTTCATGCAAAGAGCTGACTTATTGGAAAAGACTTTGATGCTGGGAGGGATTGTGGGCAGGAGTAGAAGGGGACGGCAGAGGATGAGTTGGCTGGATGACATCACTGACTCGATGGATATGAGTCTAAGTGAATTCCGGGAGTTGGTGATGGACAGGGAGGCCTGTCATGCAGCAATTCATGGGGTCGCAAAGAGTCGAACATGACTGAGCGAATGAACTGAACTTAATACATTAACTTAAAGGTGAAATATAGAAAATAGAGATTAACTTATTAAACATAACTGCAAATTGTATGTTCTACTATTCATCTGAATGGCCATAAAGTAGGAAAATAATGACCTCCTGATAGATGTAAGTATTCTATTGGAGTGGGTCAAAAGTTTAACTAAATATTCTCAAACTTCTTTGAAAGAAATAGATTTAGGAGAGTTGCAGTCAAAATGTGAAAATGGCTTTGAGTTTTAATACTAAAAGTCTTTTACATTTGAAGGAAAGACAAAAGAAAAGAAGAAAGAAGTCATCCAATGGATATAAATTTCACTTTCCATTTTGCTGCTACTTAGATAAAGTCAAGAAATGGCAGTACAGCAATGTAGAAAAACACGAGAGTTTAATATAGTGGTAGATGTTAAAGATGTATTGTATTGTTATGATGGCTCCTGATCATTTATGCACATGCTTTGAAACATTTTGAAATTATTTTAATAGTGAAGACTCAGCAAGATTGGGACTAGTGAAAGCTGGGAGTAGCAGGCAGCCATCAATATCTTTTTGTACTCTTTGATTTGTGTAAGAAGCATGAATCTTTATTCAGCTATTCATTCAACAAATATTTACTGAGTAGTACTTTGTGTCAAGCAGTGGGGATAAGTGAACAAGGTAGAAAGGCTGCATTTCCTTAAATATCTTGCAACTCAATAAAGAATACATGTAAACTGGATAATTAATATTGCATAATATAAGCGATGCTTGAGGGCATATTGGAGGATTTAAAATAAAAGTAGCATCTAATCTTGATTTAGAAATTCTTGTAAAAAGTTTTCCAAGAAATAGCTGCCAAGATTGATTCCTGAAAGATGAATAGAAATTAGAAAGGAATAAAGTCAAGGGAGTAATGTAGACAGATGAAAAAATAGGTTCAAAAATCTAGAAGAAGTAAATCTTATGCCTTATACAAAAATTAACTCAAAGTGAATCAGAGGTTTAAATGTAAGTTGTACATATGTAACAGAAATAAACATAGGAGAAAATATTCAGGCAAAGAATTTTTTAAATTTGTTACCATAAGCATGATTTATAAAAAGGAAAATAGATAAGTTGGATTTCATGAAAATTTAGAATGTTTATTCTTCAAAGATTCTATTAAGGATATGAAAATACAAGCTACAACTGGGAGAAAATGTTGCTAAAGGCAAGCACCAAGAATATATAAAGAGCTTCCAAAACTGAACAGTAAAAAAAACAAAAGAATCTAATTAGAATATGGATAAAAGACAAAAGAGATATAACACTCTAGAGGACATAATAATGATAAATAAGAACATAAGATATTCAACATTTTAGCTGTTATATATGCAAATTAAAATCACAATGGATATCAGTGCATACCTTTTAGAATGGCTAAAATAAAAACATAAGGACAATACCAAGTGCTGTCAAGGACATAGGAAACTATATTCCTCATATATTGCTGATTGAAATGTGAAATGTAGACATTCTGCAAAACAGTTTGATAGTTTCTTAATACAACTAAGTATATGCATGCTCAGTCATGTCTTACTCTTCGTGACCCCATGGACTGTAGCCTGCCAGGCTCCTCTGTCCATAGTATTATCCTGGCAGGAATACTAAATTGGGTTGCCATTTCCTTCTCCAGGGGATCTTCCCAACCCAGGGGTTGAACCTGTGTCTTCTGCATTGACAGGTGGGTTTTTTTACCATTGAACCACTTGGAAAACCCTGTAACTACTGTACAATCCAGTAATTGTACATCTCAGATGTTTCCTGGAGAAATGAGGACATGTTTACACAGAAATCTGTAAGTGAAATTTTATAACAGCTTTATTCATAATTCTCAAAAAATACTCAAAAACCAAAAACAACACAAATTTCTTTCAACAGGTAAATGATTAAACAAACTCTAGTACATCTATACCATAGCATTTTATTAATCAAAAAGGAACAAATGCCTGTGACAATCTGATGAATTATCAGAGGATCAACTTGAGTGAAAATAAATCCCCAAAGTTAAATAGTGTTTGACTACATATATACATCACTTTGAAATGATACAATTTCAGAAACTGAGAATAGAAAGCTGTCAGAGGCTAAGGTGGAATAGGGAGTGTTAAGGAAGTGCGGGTGGCTGTGAATGGGCAAAACGAGGGCTCCTTGTGATTGTGAAAATGTATCTTGACTGGATCAGTTTCAACATCACTCATGATACTGCACCATAGTTTTGCAAGATGCTATCAATAGGGAGAAATTTAGAAATGAGTACATGGAATTTCCCTGTATTATTTCTTACAAACTTGTGGATATACAACTATTTTAAAAATAACAAAAAACTTAGAATTATCATTGTGGTTTGATGTATAACAATTATCATATGTTTGAACCTGTGTAAGTGACTGAATCTCTCCATGGATCCATCCTCTGTTGCATAGGAAGGTTCTCTGTTCCCATATTTCTGTAACTGATATGAATAGGATGGATCAGAAGAAATGGAGTGGCCATCATGGTCAACAAAAGAGTCCGAAATGCAGTACTTGGATGCAATCTCAAAAATGACAGAATGATCTCTACTTGTTTCCAAGGCAAACCATTCAATGTCACAGTAATCCAAATCTATGCCCCAACCAGTAACGCCAAAGAAGCTGAAGTTTAACGGTTCTATGAAGAGCTACAAGACCTTCTAGAACTAACACCCAAAAAGGATGTCCTTTTCATTATAGGGGACTGGAATGCAAGAGTAGGAAGTTAAGAAACACCTGGAGTAACAGGCAAATTTGGCCTTGGAATACGGAATGAAGCAGGGCAAAGACTAACAGAGTTTTGCCAAGAAAATGCACTGGTCATAGTAAATACCCTCTTCCAACAACACAAGAGAAGACTCTATACATGGACATCACCAGATGGTCAACACCGAAATCAGATCGATTATATTCTTTGCAGCCAAAGATGGAGAAGCCCTATACAATCAGCAAAAACAAGACCAGGAGCTGACTGTGGCTCAGACCATGAACTCCTTATTGCCAAATTCAGACTTAAATTGAAGAAAGTAGGGAAAACCACTAGACCATTCAGGTATGACCTAAATCAAATCCCTTATGATTATACAGTGGAAGTGAGAAATAGATTTAAGGGCCTAGATCTGATAGATAGAGTGCCTGATGAACTATGGAATGAGGTTCGTGACATTGTACAGGAGACAGGGATCAAGACCATCCCCATGGAAAAGAAATGCAAAAAAGCAAAATGGCCGTCTGGGGAGGCCTTACAAATAGCTGTGAAAAGAAGAGAAGTGAAAAGCAAAGGAGAAAAGGAAAGATATAAACATCTGAATGCAGAGTTCCAAAGAATAGCAAGAAGAGATAAGAAAGCTTTCTTCAGTGATCAATGCAAAGAAATAGAGGAAAACAACAGAATGGGAAAGACTAGGGATCTCTTCAAGAAAATCAGAGATACCAAAGGAACATTTCATGCAAATATGGGCTCGAGAAAGGACAGAAATGGTATGGACCTAACAGAAGCAGAAGATATTAAGAAGAGGTGGCAATAGTACACAGAAGAACAGTACAAAAAATAGCTTCACGACCCAGATAATCATGATGGTGTGGTCACTGACCTAGAGCCAGACATGCTGGAATGTGAAGTCAAGTGGGCCTTAGAAAGCATCACTACGAACAAAGCTAGTGGAGGTGATGGAATGCCAGTGGAGCTATTCCAAATCCTGAAAGATGATGCTGTGAAAGTGCTACACTCAATATGCCAGCAAATAAGGAAAACTCAGCAGTGCCCACAAGATTCGAAAAGGTCAGTTTTCATCCCAACCCCAAAAAAAGGCAATGCCAAAGAATGCTCAAACTACCGAACAATTGCACTCATCTCACACGCTAGTAAAGTAATGCTCAAAATTCTCCAAGCCAGGCTTCAGCAATATGTGAACCGTGAACTTCCTGATGTTCAAGCTGGTTTTCGAAAAGGCAGAGGAACCAGACATCAAATTGCCAACATCCGCTGGATCATTGAAAAAGCAAGAGAGTTCCAGAATAACATTTATTTATGCTTTATTGACTATGCCCTGGGAAGGCAATGGCACCCCACCCCAGTACTTTTGCCTGGAAAATCCCATGGACGGAGGATCCTGGTAAGCTCCAGTCCATGGGGTCGCTGAGAGTCCGACAGGACTGAGCGACTTCACTTTCACTTTTCACTTTCATGCATTGGAGAAGGAAATGGCAACCCACTCCAGTGTTCTTGCCTGGAGAATCCCAGGGACAGGGAAGCCTGGTGAGCTTCCGTCTGTGGGGTCGCACAGAGTCGCACACGACTGAAGCGACTTAGCAGCAGCAGCAGCATTGACTATGCCAAAGCCTTTGACTGTGTAGATCACAATAAACTATGGAAAATTCTGAAAGAGATGGGAATACCAGACCACCTGATCTGCCTCTTGAGAAATCTGTATGCAGGTCAGGAAGCAACAGTTAGAACTGGTCATGGAACAACAGACTGGTTCCAAATAGGAAAAGGAGTATGTCAAGGCTGCATATTGTCACCATGTTTATTTAACTTGTATGCAGAGTACATCATGAGAAATGCTGGACTGGAAGAAACACAAGTTGGAATCAAGATTGCTGGGGGAAATATCAATAACCTCAGATATGCAGATGACACCACTCTTATGGCAAAAAGTGAAGAGGGGCTAAAAAGCCTCTTGATGAGAGTGAAAATGGAGAGTGAAAAGGTTGGCTTAAAGCTCAACATTCAGAAAATGAAGATCATGGCATCTGGTCCCATCACTACATGGGAAATAGATGGAGAAACAATGGAAACATTGTCAGACTTTATTTTTCTGGGCTCCAAAATCACTGCAGATGGTGACTGCAGCCATGAAATTAAAAGATGCTTACTCCTTGGAAGGAAAGTTATGACCTACCTAGATAGCATATTCAAAAGCAGAGACACTACTTTACCAACAAAGGTTCGCCTAGTCAAGGCTATGGTCTTTCCTGTGGTCATGTATGGATGTGAGAGCTGGACTGTGAAGAAGGCTGAGCGCCGAAGAATTGATGCTTTTGAACTGTGGTGTTGGAGAAGTCTCTTGAGAGTCCCTTGGACTGCAAGGAGATCCAACCAGTCCATTCTGAATGAGATCAATCCTGGGATTTCTTTGGAGGGAATGATGCTAAAGCTGAAACTCCAGTATTTTGGCCACCTCATGCGAAGAGTTGACTCATTGAAGAAGACTCTGATGCTGGGAGGGATTGAGGGCAGGAGGAGAAGGGGACGACAGAGGATGAGTTGGCTGGATGGCATCACTGATTTGATGGATGTGAGTCTGAGTGACCTCCGGGAGTTGGTGATGGACAGGGAGGCCTGGCGTGCTGCGGTTCATGGGGTCGCAAAGAGTCAGACACGACTGAGCGACTTATCTGATCTGATCTATTTATGAAAACTTGAGAATAGTTTTGTTTTATTAGATGGTATCATTTCTATTATAAATGTTTAAGTATGTTGCAAACATTTGAAAGGGCAATTAAATTTATAATCACATTTTGCAAGAAAATATACAAATCATATTTTTTTATTTTCTTTTGCTTGGTTTTAGCTAATCAGTTACTTTCAAGTTAAAAAAAGGGAATCTTAAAGAATGTTATATGGTTACAAGGCATGGCATTTAGTGTAATTTGTGTCAAAAAGTACAAGTAAAAGTAAAAACCTTCAAATTTAAATAATGAAACACAAAATGCATGTTCTAAGTTGTCAACTGACAACTTTTCATATAGATGACATGTGCACTGTAGGTATAAAACCATATTTTATTTTTAGACAATTGCAGGATGCTTACTGGCTGGTTGAGAAGTTGAAAATCATTTAACTTTTATTATTTTATACAACTTTATACTTGTAGGCCAGGCCAAGGTAACTTAGATAAAAATAGTCTAAAGCTAACATCTAGAAAGAGGTAATAATAATAACTCATTGTGTATTAAGAACTTAATTCCAATGGCTATCTACTAGGTTTCAAAATATATGGTACTTATATTGGACAGAGGTTCAGATCAGCACCTTTTATTGTTATCATCATTATTTTCATATTTGAAGGTTTGGAGATGGTAGGTAAGGGACAGTTTAATAAAAAATTATACTGGAGAATCAGATCAGATCAGATCAGTCGCTCATTCGTGTCCGACTCTTTGCGACCCCATGAACCGCAGCACGCCAGGCCTCCCTGTCCATCACCAGCTCCCGGAGGTCACTCAGACTCGCATCCATCGAGTCAGTGATGCCATCCAGCCATCTCATCCTCTGTCGTCCCCTTCTCCTCCTGCCCTCAATCCCTCCCAGCATCAGAGTCTTCTCCAATGAGTCAACTCTTCGCATGAGGTGGCCAAAATACTGGAGTTTCAGCTTTAGCATCATTCCTTCCAAAGAAATCCCAGGAATGATCTCCTTCAGAATGGACTGGTTGGATCTCCTTGCAGTCCAAGGGACTCTCAAGAGTCTTCTCCAACACCACAGTTCAAAAGCATCAATTCTTCGGCGCTCAGCCTTCTTCACAGTCCAGCTCTCACATCCATACATGACCACAGGAAAGACCATAGCCTTGACTAGGCGAACCTTTGTTGGTAAAGTAATGTCTCTGCTTTTGAATATGCTATCTAGGTTGGTCATAACTTTCCTTCCAAGGAGTAAGCATCTTTTAATTTCATGGCTGCAGTCACCATCTGCAGTGATTTTGGAGCCCAGAAAAATAAATTCTGACACTGTTTCCACTCTTTCTCCATCTATTTCCCATGTAGTGATGGGACCAGATGCCATGATCTTCGTTTTCTGAATGTTGAGCTTTAAGCCAACTTTTTCACTCTCCACTTTCACTTTCATCAAGAGGCTTTTTAGCCCCTCTTCACTTTCTGCCATAAGAGTGGTGTCATCTGCATATCTGAGGTTATTGATATTTCCCCCAGCATTCTTGATTCCAACTTGTGTTTCTTCCAGTCCAGCATTTCTCATGATGTACTCTGCATATAAGTTAAATAAACATGGTGACAATATGCAGCCTTGACATACTCCTTTTCCTATTTGGAACCAGTCTGTTGTTCCATGACCAGTTCTAACTGTTGCTTCCTGACCTGCATACAGATTTCTCAAGAGGCAGATCAGGTGGTCTGGTATTCCCATCTCTTTCAGAATTTTCCATAGTTTATTGTGATCTACACAGTCAAAGGCTTTGGCATAGTCAATAAAGCATAAATAAATGTTTTTCTGGAACTCTCTTGCTTTTTCCGTGATCCAGCGGATCCTGGAGAATAGTGTCAACAAAGTAAAAGAATCAAAAGAAATACCTTGAAATTCTCCCTTCAGATTTTTTCAGGGATTATCACTTGTCATAAATTGAGATGAAAAATAAAAACAAACAAAAAAAAATTCTGCAACACAGATGTACACACATTTTTAGGGTATCTTTATTTGTTGCCTGAAAAATTCACTAAATAGGACACGATTTTTATTTTACTTATTTTTACCTAAAGGAAATATTTTATTTTTTAACTTTATGGTGGGAACGCAAACTAGTACAGCCACTATGGAGAACAGTGTGGAGATTCCTTAAAAAACTGGGAATAGAACTGCCTTATGATCCAGCAATCCCACTGCTGGGCATACACACCGAGGAAACCAGAATTAAAAGAGACATGTGTATCCCAATGTTCATCGCAGCACTGTTTATAATAGCCAGGACATGGAAGCAACCTAGATGTCCATCAGCAGATGAATGGATAAGAAAGCTGTGGTACATATACACAATGAAGTATTACTCAGCCATTAAAAAGAATACATTTGAATCAGTTCTAATGAGGTGGATGAAACTGGAGCCTATTATACAGAGTGAAGTAAGCCAGAAAGAAAAACACCAATACAGTATACTAACGCATATATATGGAATTTAGAAAGATGGTAACAATAACCCTGTATACAAGACAGCAAAAGAGACACTGATGTATAGAACAGTCTTTTGGACTCTGTGGGAGAGGGAGAGGGTGGGATCATTTGGGAGAATGGCATTGAGACATATATAATATCATATATGAAACGAGTCGCAAGTCCAGGTTTGATGCACGATACTGGATGCTTGGGGCTGGTGCACTGGGATGACCCAGAGGGTTGGTACGGGGAGGGATGAGGGAGGAGGGTTCAGGATGGGAAACACATGTATACCTGTGGCAGATTCATTTTTATATATGGCAAAACCAATACAATATTGTAAAGGACACGACTTTTAAAGGATTATATATTAAATAATGGGGATGGGAAAAAGTGGAAACAGAGTGACAGATTTTATTTTCTTGGGATCCAAAATTACTGTGGATGGTGACCGCAGTCATGAAATAAAAAGATTCTTGCTCCTTGGAAGAAAAGCTATCACTACCTAGAGGGCATATTAAAAAGCTGGGACATCATTTTGCCAACAAATGTCCATATAGCCAAAGCTATAGTTTTTCCAATACTCGTACAGGGATGTGAGAATTGGATCATAAAGAAGGCTGAGCTCTGAAGAACGGATTGTTTTCAAATTGTGGTGCTGAAGAAGACGCTTGAGAGTCCCTTGGACAGCAAAGAGATCAAACCAGTCACTCCTAAACGAAATTGACCTTGAATATTCGTTTTAAAGATTGATGCTGAAGCTGAACCAATACTTTGGACACCTGATACAAAGAACTGACTCACTAGAAAAGACCCTGGTGCTGGGAAAGATTGAGGGCAGGAGGAGAAGAGGGCGACAGAGGATGCGACTACTGTATGGCATCACTGATTCAATGGACATGAATTTGCTCAAACTCCGGGAGATAGTGAAAGACAGCAAAGCCTGGCATGCTGCAGTCCGTGGAGTTGCAAAGACTCAGACATGACTTAGCTGAACAATAACAACATATTAAATAATAGTTTATGTTGCAACATGAAAAGCAAAAGCTTATTTTTACTGGCTACAAGGAAATTTTCTGTCCAAATAATGATGATGAAACTCTAGTCTTTTATGAAAAAATTTCAAACTACTATGAAACAGCACAAGTATTGTTTGTTCATAGTCCAAAATAGCAATATATTAAACTGAAATTTAAGGGCTGCAAAAGAAATCTCAATAAAACCCTGAGACACAGGAAAAGTAAATGAATCATTGCTGCTAACTAAATAGTGACAGATTATTTAGATGGAAAATGATATATCAGAGAAAAAGACATGAAAATGATCAACTACATCAATTTGTCAGTGAATTCTAATGAGAAAGTTAAGACATTTAAAAATGAGCATAAGAAAAAAAAGCAAAAGAAATACATTTTAAGTAAAATGTATTTTTTTTTTTTTTTTTTTTTTTTAAGAAAAAAAGTCTTGCTCCATCCTGGGGACCACAATATGAATTTTATAGCAGCCTTTAATGGAATAGTAAAGGATTTCTATTTGGATTTTCACAAGCATGAACATGAATCCCCCAGTGACTGAATTTACTACTCTGTGGTTTTTGAATTTGACTTGAAATGTGCTTCATGCTTGCTAGCTTATTGCTGCATTAAATTCGAGCTAAAAGAATCTTTCCTATTTCACATTGTTCATAAGATACATTTCCTTCTTTTTGTTGGTTAATATGTAAAGATAAATATTTAAAATGCATTTGGGAATAGTTATCACCTTAATTAAAACTGTTTAGATATCAAATATATGTACACTAAATTATTTTTGTGATCGTCTGTCTGTCTACAGGGCTGTCCTGTGGGGCTGGGGTTATAGTTAGTTTCAAAATTATCATTTGTTGTGGCTTCATCACTGTTACTATTGTTTTGTTACTCATCCCTCTCAACTCTTTTCTATTTTACTGTCGTATTTTGCTACTGCTATATACTATGTGTCTTACTATATTCACAACTGAGTGCCACAAGATTGGGTAGTTGGGATTAGACATGGTATTCCAGAGAAAGTTGCCAAAATCAAGCTCTTTATATATTAAAAGGACAAAATCCTTTAGAGAAGCAGAAATTATTAGCACTACCTGATTTGTATTTTGGATGGTAATGAAGATAAACTGTTTAATATTTTACCTATATTAACATAAATTTGCATTTCCTATCTTAACCCATCTTCTGAAATAGGTGGTTCTCATGGTAAAGATGCTGATGCTGGGAAAGATTGAAGGCAGGAGGAGAAGGGGATGACAGAGAATGAGATGGTTGGATGGCATCACGACTCAGTGAAGATGCAGGTTTGACCCTGGGTTGGGAAAATCCCATGGAGGAGGAAACGGAAGGGCAATCCACTCCAATATTCTTGCTTGGAGAATTCTTGCTTAAAGGAGCCTGGTGAGCTGCAGCCCATAGGGTAGCAGAGTCGGACAGGACTGAAGCAACTTAGCACACACACATCTTTACCCATCTCCTAAACTAATGTCTTCTAAGATAAAACAATATTACATCCATGAGCAGAAAATTACTCATGAAACCTAGAGTTTGAGAGCATAAGTATAGTTCAAGATTTTCTTCCTTTTCAAAACAACAAATGGGTACTATCGTTATAAAAACATATATAGGAAAGATTCAGTTTGGAAGTGGATAGATAAATCACGAGGCTCTTGGTAAGGAGGGATAGCAGATGAAGGCAATGACTAACATATGAACAACAGATATTTTTAATATCTTTTGTGATAATTTCAACATTTGTATCCTGTCTGAGTTTGGTTAGGGGAAACAGTGGGAACAGTGTCAGACTTTGTTTTTCTGGGCTCCAAAATCACTGCAGATGGTGACTGCAGCCATGAAATTAAAAGACGCTTGCTCCTTGGAAGGAAAGTTATGACCAACCTAGATAGCATATTCAAAAGCAGAGACATTACTTTACCAACAAAGGTTCGCCTAGTCAAGGCTATGGTTTTTCCTGTGGTCATGTATGGATGTGAGAGCTGGACTGTGAAGAAGGCTGAGCGCCGAAGAATTGATGCTTTTGAACTGTGGTGTTGGAGAAGACTCTTGAGAGTCCCTTGGACTGCAAGGAGATCCAACCAGTCCATTCTGAAGGAGATCAATCCTGGAATTTCTTTGGAAGGAATGATGCTAAAGCTGAAACTCCAGTATTTTGGCCACCTCATGCGAAGAGTTGACTCATTGGAGAAGACTCTGATGCTGGAAGGGATTGAGGGCAGGAGGAGAAGGGGACGACAGAGGATGAGATGGCTGGATGGCATCACTGACTCCATGGATGCGAGTCTGAGTGACCTCCGGGAGCTGGTGATGGACAGGGAGGCCTGGCGTGCTGCGGTTCATGGGGTCGCAAAGAGTCGGACACGACTGAGCGACTGATCTGATCTGATCTGATCTGAGTTTGGTTATAAACCCTTTTTTAAAAATGGATTTTTTTGATGTGGACCATTTTTTAAAAGTCTTTATTGAATTTGTTACAGTATTATTTCTTGTTTATGTTTTGGGTTTGGGGCAAGACACATGGAATCTTAGTTCCCCTACTAGGGATCAAACCTGCATCCCTTACAATAGAAGGCAAAGTCTTATCCACTGAACCACAAGGGAGGTCCCTGCTTATAATTCTTATGTTGTCTCTTCAGATTATTTTGTTGTGATTGTTGTTGCCTTTTGACCTGCCTTGTAATTTTTTGCTGAAAGGCAAAAATGTTTTGGATAATAGGAACTGAGGCAAATGAGAAGTTATATGAAAATTTATATTAAAATATTTAAGAGTTTATCTGGGTTTAAAATTTGCTGCAACTACATGTATTATAGGCTTAAAAATCCTTGACTTTTCTTTTTCTTTTTTTTCTGTGTACTTTTATAACCTCTGTTGATTTGGATTTCCATGAATTATCCTCAGAGAAGGAGTTCATGTTTGGGCTTCCCTGGTGGCTCAGACGGTAAAGCGTCTGCTTGCAATGCAAAAGATCTGGGTTCGATCCCTGGGTTGGGAAGATCCCCCAGAGAAGGAAATGGCAACCCACTCCTGTACTCTTGCTTGGAAAATCCCATGGTCGGAAGAGCCTGGTAGGCTACAGTCCATGGGGTTGCAAAGAGTTGGACATGATTGAGTGACTTCACTTCAGCAGTAATTCAGTTACCATTCTGGATTCTGTTTGACTTTTGCTAAAATCTGGGAAAGAAAGGGATTTCCTTGGTGGCTCAGCAGTAAAGAATTCACCTGCAATGCAGAAGAGAGATAGAGGAGATACAGGTTCAATCGATGGGTCAGGAAGATCCCCTGGAGAAGGAAATGGAAACCCACTCCAATATTCTTGCCTGGGAAATCTCATGGACAGAGGAACATGATGGGCTACAGTCCATACGTCACAAAGAGTTCAACATGACCGAAATGACTGAACATATGACACGGGGGAAAAAAAAAGCCATACATAATCGTACAGTTCAGTCTCATTGTTTGAACTCATTAGGGCTAGGAACTCATGCTTCTCTAGTGGTATACCATGTTCTCTCCTCTCCTTTCTACTTCCTTCTTTGGCACCTTGTTTCCCAGTTTATTTCCTTGAAGCTCTAACTTCTGTTTATTATGCTTCCTGCCACCTCATCACCAATATACTTTTAGTTAGACAAGAAGGCTAAAGAGACTGTGCTCAGTTGCTTGGTCATGTCTGATTCTTTGCAGCCCCATGGACTCTAGCCCACCAGACTCCTCTGTCCATGGAATTTTCCAGGCAAAAAAATATTGGAGTGGGCTGTCATTTCCTTCTTTAGGGAATCTTCCCAACCCAGGAATCGAACCCATGTATCTTATGTCTCCAGCACTGGCAGGCGGAATCTTTACCACTAACTCCACATGGGAAGACCAAAGTAGATATAGCGCTATCCCCAGCTGGCATGAGATTCTGGCAATGCCTTTTCTCCTAGAGATTAGGCCTTTACTATGAGAAATATTCTGGGCCTATTTCACTATAAAGGCCCAGAGAAGGAAACAGCTACCCACTCCAGTATTCTTGCCTGGATAATCCCAAGGACAGAGGAGCCTGGTGGGATACAGTCCATACAGTTGTAAACAGTTGGACATGACTGGGCCACTAACATTTTCACAGTGCTTATTTTATGCTTACAGGTCATATGATTTCTGTCTTAACTATTCAACTCTGTTGTTGTAGTACCAAAAACAACTGTAGACAACATATAAGAAAATGGGTGTGCATTTATTCCCATAGAACTTTATTTATAAAATCCAGCTTTACTATATGTGACATAGTTCACATATCTCCATTTTACCACTGTTCCCAGCCTCAAGGCTCAGCTGGCTCCAAAGCAAGAAATTCAAAGTAAGACCCATAGAAGGCATGATAGCCACCAAAATAGTTGCATAATCTAGTCAATTTACATAGATAGAATACTTGAAAATAAGTGTAGAAATGAATTATGACTGGGAGGTCAAGGTTGAAGGATATAAAATGTTGAATCAGACCATATTTTTTGATATTAGCCCTTTAAAGCAAAAATTTTGGATTAAGTGTTTAAGTTTGATGAACTAAGATATCTAACAGCTTACCTGATGAGTTCACTGTAATATGGGCTCAAAAATATGGAGTTGAAATGGCCGAATTTCCTTTGTGTATTACAGAAGATCATATCAACAAACTTGGACTTCTAAAGTGGTGCTGGTTGCAAAAACCCACCTGCAATGCAGGATACATAGTGAGACACGGGTTTGACCCCTGGGTGGGGAAGATCCTCTGGAGTAGGAAATGACAACCTGCTCCAGTATTCTTGCCTGGAGAATCCACACGGGCAGAGGAGCCTCGCAGTTTACAGTCCATAGGGTTGCAAAGAGTCAGACATGACTGAAGCGACTTGGTATGCATGCATGCATCAACAGACTTAAAAATATTGGAATGCTAAAAGACTCTGATGCCAGGAGGGATTGCGGGCAGGAGGAAAAGGGGATGACAGAGGATGAGATGGCTGGATGGAATCACCGACTCGATGCACGTGAGTTTGAGTGAACTCTGGGAGTTGGTGATGGACAGGGAGGCCTGGTGTGCTGCAATTCAGAGGGTCGAAAAGAGCTGGACATGACTGAGCTACTGAACTGAACTGAAAAAGAGTTTATCAAGTAATATTTGATGAGATATCTTGAGAGGGGCAGACAACTTACTATTGTTGTAATAAATAAATTTGTGATGAGGTTCCAGAGTCCCTTCAATACAAGAGAACCTGGTACCTTTGTGTCTTGCAACTTTTCTAAAAATTTATATCACTAATCATCATCCTAGCCATTCCTAAACAGACCTGTGAACTGTAGATTGAGAAAGGAAAAAATCATAAGAATCCTCAGGGATTATTTAACATTGATTTTGAAGGGTGAAAGAATCACCATATTCTATCAGTCAGAATAGGGACTTATGGGACTGTCCTAGTGGTCCAGTGGTTAAGAATTTGCTTGCCAATGTAGGGGACGTGGGTTTGATCGCTGGTCTGGGAAGTTCTACATGCTGAAAGGCAACTAAGCCCATGTGCCTCAACTATTATGCTTTAGCTTTAGAGTCTATGTGCCACAATTACTAAGCCCATGCACCACAGCTACTAAAATCTGCGTGCCCCAGAGCCTGTGCTCCACCACAAGGGGAGCCACTGCAATGAGAAGCACTGTACCACAACTTGAGACATTTCTCGCATAGCAGCGAAGATCCAGCACAGCTGAAAAATTAAGAAAATGCTATATTGTTAAAAAAAAAAAAAAAGAGCTCATGGGAGTCTTGTAATCAATGAAGGATTTTTATTGTGAAATTTTGCTTTAGGTCTGTTTCACCATGGGCTTAGTTATCCAAGGATGTGTCTGCATTTCACAATTATCTATCTCCCTTGCAATGTTCTATGGGCCAGTAGAGTTCACTACTCCCTGAAGAGAAGTGTTGCCTTACACAATGGGTCTAGGCAGCATTATTAGACTATTGGAGTCAAGTTATGATGGCCTGACCTGTGAGTAGTATCTTATTTGGGAAAAATACAGAAAATGTGGCTTGCTCTCCAGCATTCTTTCTCATGTTTTCTGGCCATTAAGAAGCTACATAAGCTTCTTATGAAAGAATTGAATTGAAGCTACATAAACTTCAAGCATGTGTACTTTCATTTAGTATGAAATCTGTAAGAGTGTGTGTGTGTGTGTGTATTTATGTGAAGTAGAACGTGTTCAGTCATGTCCAACTCTTTGCCACCCTATAGACTTTAGACCATCAAGTGTCTCTGTTCATGGGATTTTCCTGGCAAGAATCCTGGAGTGGGTTGTCATTTCCAACTCCAGGGGATCTTCTTGACCCAGGGACTGAACCCATGTCTCCTGCATCTCCTGTATTGACAGACAGTTTCTTTACCACTGAGCCACCTAAGGAGCTCCGAAATTTGTAAATGGACCTGCCCAATTGGTCATAAGCAGTATATAGAAGTAATGACTTTGAATTTGTGTAATGTAATTATATTATTCATGGGAGTCAACCAAGTAGAAAGCAATGTGAATAATACATTTTAATTTTTCACCAAAACTGTTTCATGGACTTAAAATTATAATAGCACTTACTTTTCAGCTGATATAAATATCTCAAGGCATAGCACAAGTACTTTCTTAATAATGATAAGCTATCAGGTAAATTTATTTTAAAATTATATTTTCTCTATCAGTCATAACAATCAGAAGGATATGATCTATCTACTCTGATAGATATAAATATATTCATCAGTACATAGAAATATCTTCACAGCTGAGTATACCACTTAATTCAAAGTTAAAGGGCTTATACTAAAGTTCAAATAATTTTAGTGAATTGGGTGTCATTACGTGAACATCTTTGTCAGCAATTACTGGCTATGAAAATATGAAAACAAGTACAATTTGTCTAAAGTAGACATTTTTACTTTGAAAGATAATGTGAATATTTCTTTAGTTGTCCTCTTTCATGAAGAACTAGAAATTAGAATCAGCCAGAAAATGTCAAAAAATTACCTTTTCCCTCAAACTGTAGTTTAATTGAGCTTTAACATCAAATAAACAGTCTTTACCTTTAACACGAATGCACCCAAAAGACAGTTTCCATTCATTTTGTATGATTAAAACTGCATTAGGAATATAAATGTATTAATTTACAGATACAGATACTAATTGCTTAAATATTGAGTTCAAAACCAGGCACTAATATATGTGGAATAATTGGTTCTTGCTGTAGAAGGAAACCATAATAAAGAACTTGAAAGTGCTGTCACATTTCACATAACTAGTAAAATCGCAGAATATTTGAAAAATATTCTGAAAGAAAATGTCTTGGGGCTTTCTTAATGAGAATGAATGTGGTTTGAAAAGATCAAATAATATTCACATATGTCAAATACAGGTTTTAATAATGGTTAGAGATAATGAATAAAATTAAAGTAGGTCAATTTAAGTCATTTATTTTCCAAAAGGAGTTACACATCATAATCATTACTTGTTAAGACATAATTAAAAGCAAAAATTATATTTACCAAAGAAAACTGTTACTAAATATAAAAAATAAACATGAGTAATTTTACCAATTTTGAATTTCCATGTTCATTCATATTAGCATATCAGCATTTTGTAGTTAATGGTCATATGTAAATATAATAATGTAATAATAATTGAGATAATAATAAATAGCACAGTCATGAAAACAGTGCCTTTACTTTGGCACTTTTATTGTGATTGAGAAACAAATCCGATACTTTCTAGCACAGATAAAACGTTTCTTGGACATACATATTTTATCTGTGAGAATAAACAACTGTAAAACAATAGATAAACATTCCTTAGATACATTAAAAATAAGATTAAATATAAAACATGACCCTCACATATGCATAAATTAAATAGCATAAGGCTGTGATCTTTGCTGTAACAAATATATTCTTTGTAAATAAGATTCTAATACTAAACCTATCAGATCATGACTTCAAAAAGATTACTCTTATTTGGGATTTCAGGTTGCTTAATAAAAATCTTCCATAAATTCACTGTAAATGTCTAATTTTCTTTAAAAATCAGGCTCAAGGAAATTGTTTACTTATAAAACTAACTTGTAAAGTCCAATGTACATACTATCTAGGATATTAGAATATTTTCTATGATAATCATTTTTATAGGTGCCCATTTTAAAGAATTCTAGATGATCAATCTACACTCTAAAAGTCTTTGTCATCATTTCTTAATATTTGAACAAAGTCAAAACAAAGTCAGAATCAACTAATTCATAGTATGAGTCGGGATGGCAGATGTCATAATAATTACTCTTTCATTAGTTTAGCAAATTAAGATAACTTTTTAAAAGTCTATATTATTGGCATATTTCAAAGAATAATTCATTTCTATTATTTTAAAATAACAAGTATACAATTTCTTACTTATGTGGTGTTGACCAAAATACCTACTTAATGAAATCTGCTTCAACTCTAAGAATGAATGAGATCTTCACAAATTTTACTCTACTAAACAAGAATTTATGATTAATGGAATAGAGTTTATTTGGATTAATTAAACTATATAAACATAAATTTGTAAACCTGGTTTGAGAAGAGATCTTTAAACATATTTTGTCAAGCATGGTAAGGTGCTTCAGTAGTGTCCAACTCTGTTATCCTGTGGACTATAGCCTGCCTGGCTCCTCTGTTCATGGGAATTCTCCAGGCAAGAACACAAGAGTGGGTTGCCGTGCCCTCTGCCAAGGGATCTTCCAGTGCAGGAATAGAACCCTCGTCTCCTGCATTGTAGGCAGATTCTTTACCATCTGAGCCATCCAGAGAAGCCCGTATTTATACACATACATATATTTAATATATATGAAGTATGCTGCTGCTGCTGCTAAGTCGCTTCAGTCATGTCCGACTCTGTGCGACCCCATAGACGGAAGCTCACCAGGCTCCCCAGTCCCTGGGATTCTCCAGGCAAGAACACTGGAGTGGGTTGCCATTTCCTTCTCCAATGCATGAAAAGTGAAAGTGAAGTCGCTCAGTCGTGTCCGACTCTTAGCGACCCCATGGACTGGAGCCTACCAGGATCCTCTGTCCATGGGATTTTCCAGGCAAAAGTACTGGGGTGGGGTGCCATTGCCTTCCCCGTATATGAAGTATACATACATATATATTTACATGTATGTATATAATATATATATGCATATTCCATACATTGTTGAAAATGTATGTGTCTTCTGAGGTTCTTGGGTTCAGTTCTATATTTGTTTTTTAGGCTCTGTTTCCTAAAGGTGTCATGAAATATTTTATGTCTTTACTGAGAGAACTGATTTTAAAATATTGTCCCTATGCTTGTTGATTTCTATATTTTTAAATCTCTATTTTACCTACGTATATTTTATGTTCAGTTGATTAATTCTCTGCTTTAGTTTTCTTATATGCTTATATTTAAGCCAATTTATTTATGTTTTATATATACATGCAAAATATATCTTTGCTTTTTAAATTGTCAATATTTAGTACATTATATTAAATTATTGATATATTTTAAGTTCAGCACAGTTCAGTTCAGTTCATTCACTCAGCTGTGTCTGACTCTTTGCCACCCCATGATCTGCCCCCCACCAGGCTTCCCTGTCCATCACCAACTCCTGGAGCCTACCCAAACTCATATCCATTGAGTTGGTGATGCCATCCAACCAACTCATCCTCTGTCATCCCCTTCTCCTCCTGCCCTCAATCTTTTCCAGCATCAGGGTCTTTTCAAAGGAGTCAGCTCTTTGCATCAGGTGGCCAAAGTATTAGAGTTTTAGCTTCAACATCAGTCCTTCCAATGAACACCCAGGACTGATTTCCTTTAGGATGGACTGGTTGGATCTCCTTGCAGTTCAAGGGACTCTCAAGAGTCTTCTCCAACATTACAGTTTAAAAGCATCAATTTTTCAGCACTCAGCCTTCTTTATAGTCCAACTCTCACATCCACACATGACCACTGGAAAAACCATAGCCTTGACTAGATGGACCTTTGTTGGCAACGTAATGTCTCTGCTTTTTAATATGCTGTCTAAGTTGGTCATAACTTTCCTTATATATTATATTACAGTATTTGACTCACCCCTTCTACTTCCCTTTTCTTCTTTTATTATTTTTTTGAGTTAAATGCTTATTTTTAATTTATCTTTTTCTGTTTTATTATGTTCTTTATTTGATATACATTTATCTTCATTTAGTGGGAATCTAATGATTGCAGTTGGTTCATATTACTTACTAGTCACAGTCCCATGTAAGAACTCAGCATATTATTTTTACTATGTCTTCAGCAACTTAACATTGTGACATTTAAACTCCATTTGGCTCCTTCAGATTTATGTGGCAGATCTTTATTGTACTTATTTTAATATGCATTTAAGACACTTTTTTAGACCTGTTTTAGATTAACAGCAAATTTAAGGGGAAGGTTCAGAAATTTTTCATATATTCCTTACTGTCCATACATCTAGCCTCCCCCAGTCTCGATATCCCTATCAAAATGGTGCTTTTGTTACCATTGATGAAACTGCAGTGACACATTACAATCACCTGACGTCCACAGTTAACCTTAGGGTTCACTCTTGATTGTTGTGCTTTCTATATATTTAGACAAATTTAAAATGATATGTAATGACCACTATGGTGCCATACAGAGTATTTTTACTTCCCTAAAAATCCCTAATGTTATTCCCAGTCATCCTTTCCATGGCTCCCCCACCACCATTTTCAACTACTGAAATTTTTGCTGTCAATACTTTTGCCTTTCCCAGAACACCATACAGGTGGACTCATACCTTATGTAGTCTTTTAAAATTAACTACTTTCACTTAGTAATATGCACTTATTGCTCTTCCAAAAACTTCAGTAATATGCACTTATTGCTCTTCCAAAAACTTCACATTTAGAGGTGTGTCTCCTGAAGGCAGGATATAGCTGGGTCTTGTTTTTCAATCTGTCTAGCCACTCTGCATCTTTTGATTAATGAATTCTGTCCATTTACATTTTGTATGATTATTGGTATATGAGGACATATTGCTGCCATTTTAACTTTTGCTTTCTATTTGCTTTATGTTGCCATTGTTTCTTTTTCCTGTGTCTCTGCCTGTCATTATAGTTAGATGATTTTCTTTGAGGATTTTCTCACCTTCTTATTTTTCCTTTTTTTTTTTGGCCTCTGCTCCAATTTTATGTTTTGTGGTTACTATGAAATTTGTGTAAATTCCTCAAATATAAAATAGTCCTTTTTTGCTTACATAATCTTTTCTTCATTTATCAATATAGGTTTTGCCCTTTTCTTCTTTCTCTTTTATGTTATTGTCTCAAATTATCTCTTTTTACATCTTATATTTGCAGCAAATTGAAGTAGCTATGGTTATTTATACTGTTTTTATTCCTTTTAACTTGTATGCTATAATTAAGTGTTGAACAGGCTATTCTGCAATAGAGCTATGATTTTCTGATTGTTATTTATCAACTACCTCAAAATTTTGTGTACTTTTTTTTTTTATTAGGTAAATGACCTCAACATTTCTTATAAGGCAGGTCTGGTGTTGAACTCTCTCAGCTTTTGTTTCTCTTGGAAATCCTTTCTTTTCCTTCATATCTCAATGGTAAGTTTGCTAGATAAAGTATTCTTAGGTGACAGCTTTTATCTTTCAGAACTTTCAGTATGCCATTCTACTCTCTCATATCTGGTAGAGTTTCTGCTAAGAAATCTGCTGATAGCCTAACAGGTGTTCCCTTGTAGGTTACCATATTTTTCCTCTGACTGCCTTTAAAATTCTTTCTTTGTCATTAAGTTTTAACAGTTTTAACATGGTATGTCTTGGTGAAGGTGTTTTTTACTTGAAGTCATTAGGTTTTCTCTTAGCTCTATGTACTTGTATATCCAGTTCCTTCATCAGGTTTAGGAAGTTCTCAGTTATTATTTCTTTAAACAAACTCTGTGTTCCCTTTTCCCTCTCTTTTCCTGGGATACCTATTATCCTAATATTACCCTTCCTAATAGAGTCAGATGTGTCTTTAGAATTTCTTTTTTGTGTCTGTTAGCTGCTCAGTTATATCCAACTCTGTGATCCCATGGACTGTAGCCTACCAGGTTCCTCTGTTCGTGGAGTTCTCCAGGCAAGAAAACTGGAGTGGGTAGTCATTCCCTTCTCCATGGGCTCTTCTCAACCCAGGGATTAAACCTGGGTCTCCTGCCTTGCAGGCACATTCTTTACTGTCTTAGCCACCTAGATTTCTAACTCTGAGCTTGCTAGCTCTCTCTTCCAGATAGTTTGGTCTATTTCTAATAGTTTCTAATGTATTCTTCATCTCATGTATTGAGTTCTTCAGCTCCAGAATATAGTTTGATTTTAGCATTTCAGTCTCACTGGTAAAGTATAACTTCTGTCCATGAGTTTTGTCCCTCAGCTCATTGAGCCACCTTTCTGGGCTCTCTTTTAGCTCATTTACTTCATACATGGCAGTTATTTTGAATTTTCTATTAAAAATAGCTATAAATAAATAGCAATATCCTGTGACTTCAAATCTGGTTTTTGCAGACTTGTCATTTTCTTTTTGAGATACTTTATTACTGTGCTTTTCATGGTGCTAGGTGAATTGTTCCTCTGCTGGTGCAATTGAAGTTGCAAACATCAATTTTAGGCAAAGCCTTTTATTTCTTTTTTTCTTTTCTTTTTCTTTTTTTACTTGATTCTAAGGGTTCAATGAACCTGCTTGCCAATGCAGAAGACGTAAGAGACAAGGGTTTGATCTTTGAGTTAAGAATATCCATTGAAGGAGTACATGGCAACCCACTCCAGTATTCTTGCCTGGAGAATCCCCTGGACTTTCCTGGTTGTCTACAGTCCATAGAGCCTCAAAGAGTTGGACACAATTGAAATAACTTAGCAGACATACACAAAGATTCAACAAGGTAGTAACTGGAGGCCTTTCTTTAGTTATTCAGTAGGTGGTAATGTAACACAAGTTTTTGGTTTCTCTTACCTGAGACTTTTGGTTATATTTGAGGTCACACTCACTGCCTGGTGCACTTATTATTTCTTGGGACTTTGGGGCCATTGGTGACTTGTGCCTGCCAGTGTTGTTGGCATCACTGTCTGGGGCACCAAGACTGTGGATGCCTCTGTCACTGAGGGGCAAGTTCCACTTCTGTGGCAGGAAGTAGGTGGAGGGTGCATGAGTGTTTCTGCTGTGACCAGGGTTGTTGGGTTCACAGGCACTGGTACTGTAGGCTATCTGGAGTCAGGGGCATCTTCATGGCTAGAGGTAAAGTTTGTAGAGCCCACTGTTGCTATCTATTTACCCATGGGCATGGGCACTGCTGCAGCCAAGAGGCTGGTGTCATGTGTGCTGACTCTTCTGATGCTACTGTGTTCTCTGGGGCTGCAGATGCAGCTGCCACGGCCAGGGGTCCAAGATCATAGGCAACCCTTTTGCTGTTTCCTGGTTCTACCTCCTCTATGTACTCCAGTCCACCTACCTTTAAATGTTCAGACTGGAATTCCCTGGCATCTTGGTGTGTTGCGCAAAGGCAACTTTGTCAGGTTATGTTTTACTAGTTGTAGACGGAAGAGGTACAATAAACGAAGCATCTCACACAACCATCACTAACACTGGAGGATTTTTGAAGATGCCCAGTTGTGTCCAACACTTTGCGACCCCAAGGGCCATAGCTTAACAGGCTCCTCCATCCATGGGATTTTCCAGGCAAGAGTACTAGAGTGGGTTGCTGTTTCCTTCCCCAAAGGATCTTCCTGACCCAGGTTTGAACCCAGGTATCCCACACTGTAGGCAGACACTTTACCATCTGAGCTACCAAGGAAATCCTAAAAACTACATAGGTTTTTGCTAATTGATGTGTTTTCTCACTCATAAGTAATAGAAGTGTGTTTACTGGATCAGTTTTGAGTTTAACTCTCTGACCTGTATCAAAGATATGTTCATACCATATTTGTGGGATGTCCTTCAACAAATTCCTTTTTTCTTAACTAGAGTGAATTTTCTTGTTATAATATAAAATCTGATACAATGTTTGGTGTCTGATTAAGGCAACATAAATGGGAACCAGTCAGTAATATTGAAACTATTAGTAAAAAATGAAGTGACTCAGGCAGTCTGCAGTATTCAGAAGAAAAATCAGTAAAAAAATTAGTGCCTTTAATTAAGAGTAATAAAGTGCCCATTTGAGGTAAGCTTTAAGGCATCCAGTAGCCATTGGGACTAAACAGTGTGATGGATGTAAGGAATTGGAAAACTATGTGATGAAGCCATGGCTTCTAACCACACTGAAGAAAAAACTAAAAATTTCAAAATCCTTCACTCAAAAAATGTTCAGAGATTTGGAAGAAAGGAATCTGTTATTTTCTGCAGGATCAGAAAAAATAAAACATTTTATTCTCTGCTTTCCCAAATGTGACAACAATTTTTTACTGAGATGTTCAGTTCAGTTCAGTTCAGTCATTCAGTCATGTCCGACTCTGCAACCCCATGATCGCAGCACGCCAGGCCTCCCTGTCCATCATCAACTCCCGGAGTTTACCCAAACTCATGTCCATCGAGTTGGTGATGCCATCCAGCCATCTCATCCCCGGTCGTCCCCTTCTCCTTCTGCCCCCAACCCCTCCCAGCATCAGGGTCTTTTCCAATGAGTCAACTCTTTGCATGAGGTGGCCAAAGTATTGGAGTTTCAGCTTTAGCATCATTCCTTCCAAAGAAATCCCAGGATTGATCTCCTTTAGGATGGACTGGCTGGATCTTCTTGCAGTCCAAGGGACTCTCAAGAGTCTTCTCCAACATTACAGTTTAAAAGCATCAATTCGTTGGCAGTCAACTTTCTTTATAGTCCAACTCTCACATCCAAACATGACCACTGGAAAAACCATAGCCTTGGCTAGACGGACCTTTGTTGGCAAAGTAAGGTCTCTGCTTTTGAATATGCTGTCTAGGTTGGTCATAACTTTCCTTCCAAGGAGTAAGCATCTTTTAATTTCATGGCTGCAGTCACCATCTGAAGTGATTTTGGAGCCCCCTGAAATAAAGTCTGACATTGTTTCCACATCTATATCCCATGAAGTGATGGAACCAGATTTCATGATCTTAGTTTTCTGAATGTTGAGCTTTAAGCCAACTTTTTCACTCTCCTCTTTCACTTTCATCAAGAGGCTTTTTAGCTCCTCTTCACTTTCTGCCATAAGGCTGAGATGTTAGAGTAACTTAAATGACACTGAGAGCATGGACTTGAAAACATTAGGGCACTATATTGGGAAAGAAAACTTTGGATGGTTATATGTCTTAAGAAACCTCAGAAGACCTGGTACTTTGTTAAGCATCTTTTGTGTGTTTAGTGGGAGAAGATACAGTAAATGTAAGAATTACATAGGAAATGTAAGTATTACATTGATTTCTATATGTAATGAAATTGTAATTTCATTCTATTGTAATGAAATTCTAAATGTAAGAAATTATAACAAGATGTGTCAAATCTAGGTTCATAATCTCTCTTTATATGAAACCAAAATTTTTTAACTTTCTAAGGAAATAACAAACATTAATACCGTTATTCAGGATTTGATGAATTTTGGGCATATCCTCATGATACTTAGAGGCATTATTGTGTGCATTAAAAGCATAGTTGTTACAATCAGACACATTAATTCAAATCCTAAATCCATCATTTCCTATGTCCATTTTCTAAGACAGATTTTTTTTCTGTTCTGTGCTACCTTTCACTATCTGCAAATGCAAATAAAAATTAAAAATCTCATCTATGTACTTTCTAGAAGTAATGTAAGGGGTAAATGAAATAAAGTTATAAAATCTTAGAACAGAGCTTAAAATAATGTGTATGTTGAATTAAAAAGAAAAATAAAAGATCTTTGACCAGCCTAGATTCCAGTTGGATCTTGAACAATGACAGCAAATTATTACAAGTTAAATCACTTGTTGAATTTAACTTTCTGGTTGTTGTGCCAGATATGGCCACTTTAATATAGGAAGCTAAAAAGAAAAAACAAACCAAAACAACTAGAACAACTCTAACACCTATTATTCAGCTCTTAAGCTCTCAAAGAATTTTCCGCTGTATTTCAAAAAACCATGAAAACTAAAGAAGCCGTTATCTTTCACTTGACAGGCATAGCAATACACTTTCATTATCTGAACAGTCTATCAATTCTGAGTTCTATATTATCATTTATAATGTATGTATTTTGATATCTTTTCATGTAACAGGATAAAAACTGGCCCATTTTGTTGATACTGTATGATGATAATACTAGATGTTTGTAAAATAGAAGGTATCCTATATTTCTTAAAAATATTAAATATCTGCCAGAGGGTGAGACATAAATTGAATAAAAATATGCCACCTTAATAAAATCCATTTAAATGTAAAATTTACATCTTCCATACTTGCTCCAAATCTGTTTTAAAAGATATATCTGGATTTTCTTGTGTTTGTTGCTTGTCTTGCTTAGTTTAATCAACTCAGTGGTCTCTATTTCTTAATGTTATCTGCTTAGTCTGTGCTTAATCACTTAGTCATGTCTGACACTTTTCAATCCCATGGACTCTAGCCCACCAGGCTCCTCTGTCCGTGGAGATTTTCCAGGCAAGAATAGTGGAGTGAGTTGCCATACCCTTCTTCCTTTCAACCCAGGGGTCGAACCAAGGTCTCCTGAATTGCAGGCAGATTCTTTACTGTCTGAGCCATCAGGGAAGCCCCTTATAATATTATAAATTGCCTCATTTATATTATTTGAAAAAAGGAAGTCATTTGTTTTATTCGTTACATTTTTTTTGTATTTTATATTTGTTATAAATTTCTGTATTTTTGAAACTTTCTTCTCTTTTGGTAGATTAGAATGATTAAAATGTTTTGTTTATTATTTGTTTTAGCTTCTGATTTTACTTTTTTTTTTTTTGGAGGGGGCACAACATATGGTATATGGAGTCTTAGTTCCCTGAGCAGGAATCAAATCCATGCATCCTGCATTGGAAGCATGGAGTCTTAACTGGTGCATGGCCAGGGAAGTGCCTAGCTTTTGCTTTTAAAGGCACCAAGCATATTGTTCAGGAAACACATCAGTGCTGTTGTTACAAAGGACATATCCTCCACTTTAATCCCTACAGCAATGTGATAGACACTCATTATTGAATGCAATTGTTCATTAATTGCTGCTGTTAGATCTGCAACCTCTGATTTCTCTGGAAATAGATACTACTTCTTCAACTTCTGTGACCAACAATAGAATGAATTCTTTATGATTCCTATTGCTTCACCGGAGAAGGCGATGGCACCCCACTCCAGTACTTTTGCCTGGAAAATCCCACGGACGGAGGAGCCTGGTAGGCTGCAGTCCATGGGGTCGCTAAGAGTCGGACATGACTGAGCTACTTCACTTTCTCTTTTCACTTTCATGCATTGGAGAAGGAAATGGCAACCCGCTCCAGTGTTCTTGCCTGGAGAATCCCAGGGACGGGGGAAGCCTGGTGGGCTGCCGTCTGTGGGGTTACACAGAGTCGGACACGACTGAAGTGACTTAGCATAGCATTGCTTCACAGATAAATCTAGAACAGGTTTCTGTAATTAATAGATTATAGAACTACATTTTAAATTCAAAAGATGTTGTGATTTTAGCTTCTATGATGGGATACGAATTTTTCATCACAAGATGATAGATGCTCTAAAAGTAGGAGAGACATTGAGATGCTCAGTTGCCAGAAAGCAAAGAAGTTTGGCAAAATATACCAAAGTACATTATCAAGAATGGAAAACATAACTTTATTTATGACTCATTTATTTTTAAAATCTTTCTTTTCCCACAAAAAACTCCATGTCTCTTCAATTTTTATACGTTGGATTCTGAGCTGTTAAATTAATATTTTTGATATATCTTTATGATTTTATATACATGCTCTATAATCCAAGAGGTAAGTATTAAAATGAACTACAAACAATGCATTCCTATATACAATGGTAAATGAAGGGGAGAATTCATAGATAAAAATGCATAATTTTGTTATATCATTACATAGAAATTTAAGACATGTTGGTTAATGCCATTTATCTATTTCTATAATTGATTGTGAGTCTATTGTTACTTATAAGCTATAGAAAGGAACTTGTGCCAATTTCCTCAGTGATGGACCATTAAAAGAGACTCTAGATTCTGAAAATTAGAAAATGTAAATTGCAAATATACCTTAAGAAAATGTTTAAGTTGCTACAAAAAACAAGAGATGCTTTAAAATTTTTGCTTTATTACTTAAAGATGAAGAAACAAAGAGCTCTACATTGATAAAGGCAAGAAAGCATAAGGAAATACAAAATTAGCAAGAATGCAATGGCACCCCACCCCAGTAATTTTGCCTGGAAAATCCCATGGATGGAGGATCCTGGTAGGCTCCAGTCCATGGGATCACTAAGAGTCGGACACGACTGAGCGACTTCACTTTCACTTTTCACTTTCATGCATTGAAGAAGGAAATGGCAACCCACTCCAGTGTTCTTGCCTGGAGAATCCCAGAGACGGGGGAGCCTGGTGGGCTGCCATCTATGGGGTCGCACAAAGTCAGACACGACTGAAGCGACTTAGCAGCAGCAGCAGCAGCAGGTGGCTTAGTGGTGAAGAATCCGCCTGCAATGCAGGAGATGTGGGTTCAATCCCTGGGTCAGGGAAGATTCCCTGGAGAAAGAAATTGCAACCCACTCCAGTATTCTTGCCTGGAAAATCCCATGGACAGAGGAGTCTGGTGGACTACAGTCTATGAGGTCACAAAAGAGTCAGACACAACTTAGCAAGTAAATAGCGACAACAACTGATTTGGCATTCCACCAAAATTCATAATCTTTATCTTTCCATACTAGTCAGTCTCTTCCAAATTCCTATCTTACTTCCCCCTCATGCTTTTTTTTTTTTAATTTAATTTAATTTTTTAACTTTACAATATTGTATTGGTTTTGCCATATATCAAAATGAATCCGCCACAGGTATACATGTGTTCCCCAACCTGAACCCTCCTCCCTCCTCCCTCCCCGTACCATCCCTCTGGGTCGTCCCAGTGCACCAGCCCCAAGCATCCAGTATCGTGCATCAAACCTGGTGACTCGTTTCATATATGATATTATATGGTGACTCGTATCATATATGATATTATACATGTTTCAATGCCATTCTCCCAATCATCCCACCCTCTCCCTCTCCCCACAGAGTCCAAAAGACTATTCTATACATCATTGTCTCTTTTGCTGTCTCGTATACAGGGTTATTGTTACCATCTTTCTAAATTCCATATATAGCGTTAGTATACTGTATTGATGTTTTTCTTTCTGGCTTACTTCACTCTGTATAATAGGCTCCAGTTTCATCCACCTCATTAGAACTGATTCAAATGTATTCTTTTTAATGGCTGAGTAATATTCCATTGTGTATATGTACCACAGCTTTCTTATCCATTCATCTGCTGATGGACTTCTAGGTTGCTTCCATGTCCTGGCTATTATAAACAGTGCTGCGATGAACATTGGGGTACACGTGTCTCTTTCAATTCTGGTTTCCTCAGTGTGTATGCCCAGCAGTGGGAGTGCTGGATCATAAGGCAGTTCTGTTTCCAGTTTTTTAAGGAATCTCCACACTGTTCTCCATAGTGGCTGTACTAGTTTGCATTCCCACCAACAGTGTAAGAGGGTTCCCTTTTCTCCACACCTTCTCCAGCATTTATTGCTTGTAGACTTTTGGATCGCAGCCATTCTGACTGGCATGGAATGGTACCTAACCTTAAAGACTCCACCGGAAAACTACTAGAACTAATCAATGAATATAGTAAAGTTGCAGGATATAAAATCAACACACAGAAATCCCTTGCATTCTTATACACTAATAATGAGAAAATATAAAGAGAAATTAAGGAAACAATTCCACTCACCATTGCAACGAAAAGAATAAAATACTTAGGAATATATCTACCTAAAGAAACTAAAGACCTATATATAGATAATTATAAAACACTGGTGAAAAAAATCAGAGGACACTAATAGAGAAATATACCATTTTCATGGATTGGAAGAATCAATATAGTGAAAATGAGTATACTACCCAAAGCAATTTATAGATTCAATGCAATCCCTATCAAGCTACCAATGGTATTCTTCACAGAGCTAGAACAAATAATTTCACAATTTGTATGGAAATACAAAAAACCTCAAATAGCCAAAGCAATCTTGAGAAAGAAAAATGGAACTGGAGGAATCAACCTGCCTGACTTCAGACTCTACTACAAAGCCACAGTCATCAAGACAGTATGGTACTGACACAAAGACAGAAATATAGATCAATGGAACAAAATAGAAAGCCCAGAGATAAATCCATGCATATATGGACCCCCTCAGGCTTTTTGAAGTTTATATTTATCTCAAGCGCATTCATCATTATAAAAAGTTTTAGACATTAAATAGCAATAATATTAAACATAGTAAGAATGGTGATAATGATAATAATGTAGACCAAATTTATGAAAGTTGTGATGGAGGCAATATAAAGTGATGAGACCAAGTTATAAAGACAAAGGCCTGTCTTTTCAAGAAAACAATATATCTTTGGTTCTGAGATAATATATCCCAGAAAATTTTACTTATTTTTTGATAGATTTTCCCCTCATTTTTTCTTTCCCCTGTTTTCTCATTTTTTCCTTGCTATTACATTTGATTAATTTAATTATATACCAATTTCTTTTATACTTATTGTACTGTGCTGTGCTTAGTCTCTCAGTCATGTCTGACTCTTTGTGACCCCATGAACTGTCGTCTGCCAGGTTCCTCTGTCCATGGGGATTCTCCAACCAAGAATACTGGAGTGGGTTGCCATGCACTCCTCCAGGAGATCTTCCCAACCCAGGGATCGAACTTAGGTCTCCTGCACTGCAGGCAGATTCTTTACCATCTGAGCCACTAGGGTAGCTCAAAAAATCTACTTATTGGCCTTTGCTTTCAAGATTGAAGCTTAAAAAACTGAGTTGTTTTCAAATGAATTTTTCTCTCATTCTGGATTGGAAACAATTTGCGGTATAGTTCCAACTTCTTTGGTGCCTTAAGGCATAAGAAATGGGTTCACTTTACAAAGGATGCATGGTAATATCCAGCAAATTAGTATTAGTTATTAGTTTAGTTCTTGAAATTAGTTATTTGTTTAAATTGTCTTGTAAATTCAAGTTCTTTGGTGCTTCAGAACAAAGCACTGTCTCGGTTCATTGCTTGTGTGAGTGCTAAGTCGGTTCAGTTGTGTCCAACTCTTGGTGACATTATGAACTGTAGCCTTCTCTGTCCATAGAATTTTCCAGTCAAGCATACTGGAAAGGGTCACCATTTCCTCTTCTAGGTGATATTCTCGACCCAGGAATCGAACCCTCATCTCTTACATCTCCTGCATTGGCCAGGGATTCATTACCACTGAGTCAGCTGGGAAGCCCCATATAACTGTACTGCTGCTGCTGCTAAGTTGCTTCAGTCGTGTCCGACTCCGTGCGACCCCATAGACGGCAGCCCACCAGGCTCCCCCTTCCCTGAGATTCTCCAGGCAAGAACACTGGAGTTGGTTGCCATTTCCTTCTCCAATGCATGAAAGTGAAGTCGCTCAGTCATGTCCGACTCTTCACCACCACATGGACTGTAGCCTACCAGGCTCCTCTGTCCTTGGGCTTTTTCAGGCAAGAGTGCTGGAGTGGGTTGCCATTGCCTTCTCCAATATAACTGTACTAGTTAACTCAATTATTTCTTAAGTTTTCTCACTCTTACACAACATTCCACAAGGTGTATTATTTCTACATGTTATTAAATTTTTTTTATTACATATTGATTCATGGTGATTGCATCCTCAAAATTTTGCTCTATTGCCAAGTCCTGGAAGATCATTTTCTAGTTTCTACAGAAAGACTACTGAGACCCATAGTAGTCCTTCTATAAGACTAACTAGTTATCTAAAATATTTTTGGTGTCTATAATGTGTTTGTCGGGGAAGGCAATGGCACCCCACCCCAGTACTTTTGCCTGGAAAATCCCATGGACGAAGGAGCCTGGTAGGCTGCAGTCCATGGGGTCGCTAGAGTCGGACAGGACTGAGCGACTTCACTTTCACTTTTCACTTTCATGCATTGGAGAAGGAAATGGCAACCCACTCCAGTGTTCTTGCCTGGAGAATCCCAGGGACAGGGCAGCCTGGTGAGCTTCCGTCTATGGGGTCGCACAGAGTCAGACATGACTGAAGCGACTTAGCAGCAGCAGCAGCAGCAATGTGTTTGTTCTCCTTTTCTTAACATAACCCAGATTTTATTTAATTGCTTAGCCATAGGCATGATGAGAAAGAAACTATCTTTTAAGAGCACATCTGCTATTTTAAAAAGTGGTATTCTTGGTATCCTTCCCCAGCATTTCCTGTCTCTAGGGTGGAATATTCCCAATTTTAGATGAGAACCCTAAAGAGAGAGCTTGAATATGCATATGGTATTCAGTGTGACATTAGCAGGTGCAACATTGCTTTAAAGACTGCAGTAAGGAGTTTCAAAATGAATGTGATATTGCTCAGGGAACTCCAATTCATTTGATTTAAGCTAAAGGAGACTTTCCACTGGGTTATTCTTCCATATTCAAAACACTTTGTATCTTTTTTCTTCCATTAATGATACAAAAATAGACTACTAAAATCAGGGTCTATATAAAGACATAACACTCAATTTATACAATCAGTTTAGAAAAACATGAGACTGAGATATTTAAAAGATTTCTAGAATCCTGTTTATAGCTGTTTACCTGTTATGGACAGAATTCAAATATCCTACCTAGTCTTCATAAAATTTTTGGCAGAAGAGCTCTGAATTAAAGCAAGAAAAAAATTTCATTTTCTTTCTACCCAGCTAAAGTTTGAAAATATCAGTTAAAAATCCAATTCTGGTTTTCTTACTAGGCTAGTCTTGATTTACACCTATTTTAGTCAGTTACAATATACCTGTACTTATTATTTATAGGTAATTTCTCTAAAAATCATTGGAAATTCTAAGACGGACTAGATATCACCTTGAGCTTACTTTTAGAATTTGTTACAAGACTTAACATTTTTCAAAGAAAATCAGATATCTTGATATATAGTTACAAATATGAAGTAGAAAACAATGAGTCTCAAAGAAGTGGTATGCAGTATCATGTGAGCAGAATAGGAAAATGTTGTTTTTGTGTAGTCTCTAAGTTATGTCTGACTATTTTGCTACACCAGTGACTGAAGCCCACCAGTCTCCTCTGTGAGATCTCCCAGGCAAGACTACTGGAATAGGAAAAAGAGTACACATTTATTTTAAAACTTTATTTTTATTTTATTTTTTATTTAAATTTATTTATTTTAATTAGATTTTAAAAAATGAAGTATAGTTGTTATATAAGTTACTGTATGCAATATAGTGATTCACAATTTTTAAAGATTATATTCCACTTATAGTTGTTATAAACTATTGGCTATAATCCTTGTGTTGTATAATATATTCTTGTAGCATATTTTACACAGAATAGTTTGTACTCCCTACTCCTACTCTTCTATCTCTATATTGCCCCTCCCCTCTTCCCTCTCTTCCCTGATAACCACTAGTTTGCTCTCTATATATGTGAGTCTGCTTTTTTTATTTGTATGTAATATTTGCTAGTTTGTTGTACTTTTATATTCCATATATAGGTGATATGGGAAGAGATTATTTTTATTTAAATTTTTTAAATTTTATATCAGAGTGTAGTTAACCATGTGTTAATTTCAGGAGTACACCAAAGTAATTCATTTATACATACATATTTATATGCACTTATAGCTTTCTGACAAAGGTCTGTCTAGCCAAAGCTATGGTTTTTCCAGTAGTCATGTATGGATGTGAGAGTTGGACCATAAAGAAAGCTGAGCACTGAAGATTTGATGCTTTTGAACTGTGGTGTTGAAGACTCTTGAGAGTCCCTTGGACTACAAGGAGATCAAACCAGTCAATCCTAAAGGAAATCAGTCCTGAATATTCATTGGAAGGACCGATGCTGAAGCTGAAGATTCAATACTTTGGCTACCTGATGTGAAGAACTGACTCATTGGAAAAAACCCTGATGCTAGGAAAGATTGAAGGCAAGAGGAGGAGGGGACAACAGAGAATGAGAGGTTGGATGGCATCACTGACTCGATGGACATGAGTTTGAGCAAGCTCCAGGAGTTGGTGATGGATAGGGAGGCCAAGAGTGCTGCAGTCCATGAGATCACAAAGAGTCGAACGACTGAGCAACTGAACTGAACTGAACTGAGCTGATAGCTTTCCTGGTGGCTCAGATAGTAAAGAATCTGCCTGAAAAGCAAGAGACCTCGGTTCTATCCCTGGGTCAGGAAGATCACCTGGAGAAGGAAATGCCAACTCACTACCATATTCTTGCCTGGTAAATTCCATGGACAGAGGAGCTTGGTGGGCTACAGTCCAGGGGTCACAAAAAGTCAGACACAACTGAGCAACTAACATATACATATATATTTATAATACATACATGCTGCTGCTGCTGCTGCTAAGTCGCTTCAGTCGTGTCCGACTCTGTGCGACCCCATAGACGGCAGCCCAACAGGCCCCGCCGTCCCTGGGATTCTCCAGGCAAGAACACTGGAGTGGGTTGCTATTTCCTCCTCCAATGCATGAAAGTAAAAAGTGAAAGTGAAGTCGCTCAGTTGTGTCCAACTCTTAGCGACCCCATGGACTGCAGCCTACCAGGCTCCTCCGTCCATGGGATTTTCCAGGCAAGAGTACTGGAGTGGGGTGGCATTGCCTTTCAAATCCTTTTCCCACTTAGGTTACTACAGAACTAAGCAGAGTTCCCTGTGCTATACAGTAAGTCCTTGTTTATTATGTATTTTACATATAGCAGTGTGTACATGTTAATCCCAAACTTCCAATCTATACCCCCACTCTTTCCCTCTGGTAACCATAAATTCATTCTCTAAGACTGTGAATCTGTTTCTCTTTTGTAAATAAGTTTATTTGTATCATTTTTTTTTTTTTAGATTCTGCACATAAGCAATATCATATTATATTAGTCTTTGTCTGACTTACTTCACTCAGTAGAATAATATCCAGGTCCATCCATGTTGCTGCGAATGGCATTATTTCATTCTTTTCAGTGGTTGAGTAATATTCTGTTGTATATGTGTGCCACATCTTCCTTATCACTCATATATCAATACATATTTAGGTTGCTTCCCTGTCTTGGCTATTGTAAACAGCACTACAATGAACATTGGGGTGCATGTATCTTTCGAACCATGTTTTTCTCTGCATGTATGCCCAGGAGTGGGACTCCTGGATCATGCAGTAGCTCTATTTTTAGTACTTTAACACCATACACAAAAGCAAACTCAAGATGGACAAAAGATCTTAATGTCAGACTGGATACTATAAAGCTCTTAGAGAAAAAAATTAGGCAAAGCACTCTTTGACATAAATCTCAGCAATATCTTTTTTGTTCTATCTCCTAGATTAATGGAAATAAAAACAAATATAAACAAATGGGATCTAATTATACTCAAAAGCCTTTGTACAGTGAAGAAATCCATAAACAAAGAGAAAAGACAACCCATGAGATGGGAGCAAATATTTACAATGATGTGACCAACAAGGGATTGGTCAAAATTTACAAACAGCTCATGTGGCTCAATTAAAAAACAAACAAACAAAAATTGGGCAGAAGACCTAAATAGACTGTTCTCCAAAGAAGACATACAGATGGCCCAGAGGCACACAAAAAAATGTTCAACATCACTAATTTATTAGAAAAATGCAAATTAAAACCACAGTGAGATATCACCTTACATCAGTAAGAATGGCGATTATTAAAATGTCTACAAACAATAAATGCTGAAGAGGGTTTGGAGAAAAGGGAATCCTGCTACACTGCTGATGGGAGTATAAACTGATACAGCCAGTAGGGAAAACAATATGGAACCTCCTTAAAAAACTAAAAATAGAGGCACACATTTATTTTAAAATGTTATCATTATTATTATCATATGACTGTCATCCATTTTAACAGAAAATAACATCTGCTTTATTTGCTAATTATATCATGTATATTAACCTGAAATTTCAACAGGAAGTCAAGTGCTCAGAAATCAGTGTCACAAATTAGGCAAGTAATTCTTTATATCTCAAGTGCTTACTTATCAGTAGTTACTGTGTTGATTAGACAGTGTAGGCTTTACAAATATTATCTTATTTAATCCTCTTATATAACTCTAGTTCAGTTCAGTCGTTCAGTCTTGTCTGATTCTCTCCAACCCCAGGAACCACAGCATGCCAGGCCTCCCTGTCCATCACCAACTCCCGGAATCCACCCAAACCCATGTCCATCGAATCGGTGATGCCATCCAACCATCTCATCCTCTGTTGTCCCCTTCTCCTCCTGCCCTCAGTCTTTCCCAGCATCAGTGTCTTTTCAAATGAGTCAGGTCTTCTCATCAGGTGGTCAAAGTATTGAAGTTTCAGCTTCAATATCAGTCCCTCCAATGAACACCTAGGACTGATTTCCTTTAGGATGGACTGGTTGGATTTCCTTGCAGTCCAAGGGACTCTCAAGAGTCTTCTCCAACACCACAGTTCAAAAGCATCTAGAGGTGGGTACTAATATCTCACATTAACTACTCAGGAAGATGAATTAGATAGAACAGTGCTAGAGCTCTTATGAAGGATTGAGTATGTATTTAAAATTTACCACTTACCTCTGTAAAATGTACCATGTATATAAACAGTCTGTAACTCATATCTTTCATTTGTAAATGCTGTACAATATATTTATCTCATATTTAAGGAGAAATTAAGTTAATATACTGAAAGTGACTAAAAGACAGTACATGTTAAGTAGCATTTAAGAGTTTACTGTTATTACAGTAACAGAGATAGTGAATTGCAAAGCCAGAACATCAATACAGGTATTCCTGGTTATTTCAATGATTTTGTAAGAAACAGAATTCATATTGAAGTATATAAAGGTTGATTGTAAAACAAATATCTATGTTCCACCATATCAAGAGGAATTTCACCAAGTGCTTTCTCTGTATTTATTAAAATGAACTTATAGGTTTTTTTCCCTTTAATTTGTTAATGGGGTGATTTTCCTTGGTTGATTTTTAATGTTAAGTGAATCTTGAATTCCTGATCATCTGAAATTCAGCTCAATTTAATAAAAATACAATGGAAAAATTTTCATATTGCTATACTCAATTTGTAATGTCCATCTACTAAGAGCTCCTCAGGTGGCTCAGTGGTAAAAATCTACCTGAAGGAGATGTGGGTTTGATCCTCAGGTTGGGAAGATCCCCTGGAGAAGGAAATGGCAACCCACTCCAGTATTCTTGGCTGGGAAATCACATGGACAGAGGAGCCTGGTGGTCTACAGTCCTTGCGGTTGCAAAGAGTGGGACATGACTAAAAACTAGTGACTAAACAGTCTACTTATTACTCCATGAAAGGTAAGAAATTACTCTGTTTACTCTCTGGCTGATATTGACATCTTCTGTTATTCTTTGCTATCCTGCAATTTCTCTGTAATGTGTCCTGGTGATAATTCCTTCCTCCTTTCCTCCCATCCTCACTCCCTTTCTTTTTTTCCCTTTCCCTCCCTCCCTTTCTCTTTCATCTTGCTTGGGATTTACTTGAGTTCTTTAGTCTGTCAATTGATATCACTCATAAACTCCATTGGGCTAATAGATTAGTAAGTATGAGTTTACTTCAAATTCTCCCCAACATGAGAGTCCTTCAGAGTCCCAATTTAGTAGAGAAAGAATTTCCTATTATTTTCCCTTGACTTTATTTTCAGTTTTTGTAGCTCTGTGTGTGTGTATACTCAGTCATGTCCACCTCTTTGCCACCCCATGGACTGTAGCCCATCAGGCTCCTCTGTCCGTGGAATTATCCTGGAAAGAATACTGTAGTGGGTTGCCATGCTCTCCTCCAGGGGATCTTTCTGACCCAGGGATCAAACTTGGTTTCCTGGGTCTCCTGTATTTCAGGTGAATTATTTACCTGCTGAGCCACTGGGGAAGTCCCTTAGAGTTTATTGGTATAAGTTACAAATGCTTTCAAGGCAAAAGAGGCTACAGTGTTTTATTTATCCTTCTGAATTTCTATCTTCAGTTAGGTATTGGTTTATTAATGTCTTACTATCATAGATGCCCCTCAATAATTTTTAGAATGTTTAAAAATATTCTACTTATCATTTTAAATTAAGATTTTGTAGAAGAACTTAGTGCTACTAATTATCAGAAAAAGAAGTGACATTTAAGCTAGAGTACAGTGCATCCTTCGAACATCTACTGCTCACCAAATATACTATTTGGTGAACTATTTTTAAAATACATATTGTGTGTGCCAGGTAGTGTTTAAGATATGTGAGATGTATTAGTGAACAGAAGAAAGATCCCTAAGCTTAGAGAGCTTACATCTTAGCTTACTTTCTATATTTTAAAAACTAAACTATGATAATATATTAATCTGAGCACCAAAGGATTGATGTTTTTGAACTGTGGTGTTAGATAAGACTCTTGAGAGCCCCTTCAACTGCAAAGAGATCAAATCAGTCAATCTTACAGGAAATCAGTTCTGAATATTCATTGGAAGGACTGATGCTGAAGCTGAAACTCCAATTTTGGCCACCTGATGAGAAGAACTGGCTGACTCACTGGAAAAGATCCTGATGCTGGGAAAGATTGCAGGCAGGAGGAGAAGGGGATGATAGAGGATGAGATGGTTGGATGGCGTCACTGACTTAATGGACCTGAGTTTGAGCGAGCTCTGGGAGTTGGTGATGGACAGGGAAGCCTGGCATACTGCAGTCCATGGGGCAGCCAAGAGTCAGACACTACTGAGTGGCTGAACTGAACTGAAGATAATACATTAATACCTAGAGAGGTAGACTAATCTTCAGGGAAAGACATTAAATATACTACATGCTATTTTGAAAATTGCAAATGAAAGATAGTTTTTTTTAGCACTGTTATTCTTTATTTTCAGTTTTGTTTGAATACAAGTAGACAGTTATGTTACAGTTCCAAGCTGCTCTCATTCATAGTGTAATTAAATTGGTTAGTGAAGCTTGCTGTATTTTTTTTTAATTGAAAACTGCTAAAGCAATTTAATGAAATAGTTTAGATTTGTTTACTTTTAAAATCTGATATTTTTCTCAATCTAAGCTCTTCTGAGCATAAACAATATAATTTTACTTTGTCTCTTCCTGGGAGGCTTGCCTGGATATTTGTTATTGAGCTATAATTAAATATTTTAATTGTCCATTTCTTTTCATTTTCTCTACCTCTATATCTGCTTTTCAGTAGTCCTCGCTCTCTGCCTTGTTTGTATTTTTTTTCATTCCTTGCCAACAACATTTTTTTTTTAATTTTTTTTTCCACTTTTATTTTATTTTATTTTATTTTTTGATCAAGAATCTCTTTTATTGATTATCAGAAACATTACAAACATCTAGAATGAACAAATTGTAACATGATAGTGTTTAGTTTGAACAATTAATACATTTCAGATATAATATTATACATATTTCAATGCTATTCTCCCCAATCATCTCACCCTCTCCCGGTCCCAGAGTCCAAAAGTCTGGTCTATACATCAGTGTCTCTTTTGTTGTCTCGTAAATAGGGTTATTTTTTTACCATCTTTCTAAATTCCATATATATGCGTTAGTATACTGTATTTGTGTTTTTGTTTCTGGCTTACTTCACTCTGTATAATAGGCTCCAGTTCCATCCACCTCCTTAGAACTAATTCAAATGTATTCTTTTTAATGGCTGAGTAATACTCCATTGTGTATATGTACCACAGCTTGTTTATCCATTCATCTGTGGATGGACATCTAGGTTGCTTCCACGTTCTGGCTATTGCAAACAGTGCTGCTATGAACATTGGGGTACAGGTGTCTCTTTCAATTCTGGTTTTCTCAGTGTATATGCCTAGCAGTGGGATTGCTGGATCATAAGGCAGTTCTATTCGCAGTTTTTTGAGGAATCTCCATACTGTTCTCCATAGTGGCTGTACTAGTTTGCATTCCCACCAACAGTGCAAGAAGGTTTCCTTCTCTCCGCACCCTCTCCAGCATTTATTGCTTGTAGACTTTTGGATAGCAGCCATTCTGATTGGCGTGAAATGGTATCTCATAGTGGTTTTGATTTGCATTTCTCTGATAATGAGTGATGTTGAGCATCTTTTCATGTGTTTGTTAGCCATCTGTATGTCTTCTTTGGGGAAATGTCTATTGAGTTCTTTGGCCCATTTTTTGATTGGGTCATTTATTTTTCTGGAATTGAGCTGTAGAAGTTGCTTGTATATTTTTGAGATTAGTTGTTTGTCAGTTGCTTCATTTGCTATTATTTTCTCCCATTCTGAAGGCTGTCTTTTCACCTTGCTTATAGTTTCCTTTGTTGTGCAGAAGCTTTTTAAGTTTGATTAGGTCCCATTTGTTCATTTTTGATTTTATTTCCAATATTCTGGGAGGTGGGTCATAGAGGATCCTGCTGTGATGTAAGTCAGAGAGTGTTTTGCCTATGTTTTCCTCTAGGAGTTTTATGGTTTCTGGTCTTACATTTAGCTCTTTAATCCATTTTGAGTTTATTTTTGTGTATGGTGTTAGAAAGTGTTCTAGTTTCATTCTTTTACAAGTGGTTGACCAGTTTTCCCAGCACCACTTGTTAAAGAGATTGTCTTTAATCCATTGTATATTCTTGCCTCCTTTGTCAAAGATAAGGTGACCATATGTGCGTGGATTTATCTCTGGGCTTTCTATTTTGTTCCATTGATCTATATTTCTGTCCTTGTGCCGGTACCATACTGTCTTGATGACTATGGCTTTGTAGTAGAGCCTGAAGTCAGGCAGGTTAATTCCTCCAGTTCCATTCTTCTTTCTCAAGATAGCTTTGGCTATTCGAGGTTTTTTGTATTTCCATACAAATTGAGAAATTATTTGTTCTAGCTCTGTGAAGAATACCGTTGGTAGCTTGATGGGGATTGCATTGAATCTATAAATTGCTTTGGGTAGTATATTCATTTTCACTATATTGATTCTACCAATCCATGAACATGGTATATTTCTCCATCTATTAGTGTCCTCTTTGATTTCTTTCACCAGTGTTTTATAGTTTTCTATATATAGGTCTTTAGATTCTTTAGGAAGATATATTCCTAAGTATTTTATTGTTTTCATTGCAATGGTGAATGGAATTGTTTCCTTAATTTCTCTTTCTATTTTCTCGTTATTAGTGTACAGGAATGCAAGGGATTTCTGTGTGTTAATTTTATATCCTGCAACTTTACTATATTCATTGATCAGTTCTAGTAATTTTCTGGTGGAATCTTTAGGGTTTTCTACGTAGAGGATCATGTCATCTGCAAATAGTGAGAGTTTTACTTCTTCTTTTCCAATTTGGATTCCTGTTATTTCTTTTTCTGCTCTGATTGCTGTGGCCAAAACTTCCAAAACTATGTTGAATAGTAATGGTGAAAGTGGGCATCCTTGTCTTGTTCCTGACTTTAGAGGAAATGCTTTCAGTTTTTCACCATTGAGGATAATGTTTGCTGTGGGCTTGTCATATATAGCTTTTATTATGTTGAGGTATGTTCCTTCTATTCCTGCTTTCTGGAGAGTTTTTATCATAAATGGATGTTGAACTTTGTCAAAGGCTTTCTCTGCATCTATTGAGATAATCATATGGTTTTTATTCTTCAGTTTGTTAATGTGGTGTATTACGTTGATTGATTTGCGGATATTGAAGAATCCTTGCATTCCTGGGATAAAGCCCACTTGGTCATGATGTATGATCTTTTTAATGTGTTGTTGGATTCTGATTGCTAGAATTTTGTTAAGGATTTTTGCATCTATGTTCATCAGTGATATTGGCCTGTAGTTTGCTTTTTTTGTGGGATCTTTGTCAGGTTTTGGTATTAGGGTGATGGTGGCCTCATAGAATGAGTTTGGAAGTTCGCCTTCTTCTGCAATTTTCTGGAACAGTTTGAGTAGGATAGGTGTTAGCTCTTCTCTAAATTTTTGGTAGAATTCAGCTGTGAAGCCGTCTGGACCTGGGCTTTTGTTTGCTGGAAGATTTCTGATTACAGTTTCAATTTCCGTGCTTGTGATGGGTCTGTTAAGATTTTCTATTTCTTCCTGATCCAGTTTTGGGAAGTTGTACTTTTCTAAGAATTTGTCCATTTCTTCCTCATTGTCCATTTTATTGCCATATAATTGCTGATAGTAGTCTCTTATGATCCTTTGTATTTCTGTGCTGTCTGTTGTGATCTCTCCATTTTCATTTCTAATTTTATTGATTTGATTTTTCTCCCTTTGTTTCTTGATGAGTCTGGCTAGTGGTTTGTCAATTTTATTTACCCTTTCAAAGAACCAGCTTTTGGCTTTGTTGATTTTTGCTATGGTTTCTTTTGTTTCTTTTGCATTTATTTCTGCCCTAATTTTTAGGATTTCTTTCCTTCTACTAACCTTGGGGTGCTTCATTTCTTCCTTTTCCAGTTGCTTTAGGTGTAGAGTTAGGTTATTTATTTGGCTTTTTTCTTGTTTCTTGAGGTATGCCTGTATTGCTATGAACTTTCCCCTTAGGACTGCTTTTACAGTGTCCCACAGGTTTTGGGTTGTAGTGTTTTCATTTTCATTCGCTTCTATGCAGAATTTGATTTCTTTTTTGATTTCTTCTGTGATTTGTTGGTTATTCAGGAGTGTGTTGTTCAGCCTCCATATGTTGATCTTTTTAATAGATTTTCTCCTGTTATTGAGATTTACTCTTACTGCATTGTGGTCAGAAAAAAATGCTTGGAATGATTTCAATTTTTCTGAACTTACCAAGGCTGGATTTATGGCCCAGGATGTGGTCTATCCTGGAGAAGGTTCCGTGTGCACTTGAGAAAAAGGTGAAATTCATTGTTTTGGGATGAAATGTCCTATAGATATCAATTAGTTCTAACTGGTCTATTGTATCGTTTAAAGTTTGTGTTTCCTTGTTAATTTTCTGTTTAGTTGATCTATCCATTGGTGTGAGTGGGGTATTAAAGTCTCCCACTATTATTGTGTTATTGTTGATTTCTCCTTTCATACTTGTTAGTATTTGTCTTATATATTGTGGTGCTCCTAAGTTGGGTGCATATATATTTATAATTGTTATATCTTCTTCTTGGATTGATCCTTTGATCATTAGGTAGTGACCTTCTTTGTCTCTTTTCACATCCTTTGTTTTAAAGTCTATTTTATCTGATATGAGTATTGCTACCTGCTTTCTTTTGGTCTCTATTTGCGTGGAAAATCTTTTTCCAGCCCTTGACTTTCAGTCTGTATGTGTCCCCTGTTTTGAGGTGGGTCTCTTGTAGACAGCATATGGAGGGGTCTTGTTTTTGTATTCATTCAGCCAGTATCCATTCGTGCCCCACGTTGGGCGCCATTTTTTTTTTCCAAGACACATATTAATCAAATTAACAAAGATCAAACACAAAGAACAAATATTAAAAGCAGCAAGGGAAAAACAACAAATAACACACAAGGGAATTCCCATAAGGATAACAGCTGATCTTTCAATAGAAACTCTCCAAGCCAGGAAGGAATGGCAAGACATACTTAAAGTGATGAAAGAAAAGAACCTACAGCCCAGATTATTGTACCCAGCAAGGATCTCATTCAAATATGAAGAAGAAATCAAAACCTTTACAGACAAGCAAAAGCTGAGAGAATTCAGCACCACCAAACCAGCTCTCCAACAAATACTAAAGGACATTCTCTAGACAGGAAACACAAAAAGGATATATAAATTCAAACTCAAAACAACAAAGTAAATGGCAACGGGATCATATTTATCATTAATTACCTTAAATGTAAATGGGTTGAATGCTCCAGCCAACAACATTTTAAAACTGCTATTTGCTGCTGCTATTTGGCCAGGCCAGGGCTTTCTATTTGTCCTTGTTTCTTTTTCACTACAATTGATTTTTAACCACCCAAAGATAAACTGTGACTTCCAACTGCTCTGTGGCTCTAGTTGTTGCAATTCCTTCTTTGAAATGGCTGAGTGAGCAGGAGATGACTCAAATCATGAGCAGGAAGCAAATGATTTCTTCCCTCATGAATCTTTGACTCAGCATTTGGCAAATTCTAGCGATGTGGAGGTATTTCCAATTGCCTCATTCTTCTACTTTCCTCAGATTGTTCCAACATTTATGATCAATCAGAACTTCACAGAAAGGTTCAACTATTTTTTCAGCTCATTGATAAGAAATAAGTTGAAAAATCTGATAGTATGTTTTGGGTGATAGTTGAGATGCCAAGATAAGTTTAATTCATCTTTCAACTTACAGATTACTTGAGGATTTACCATTTACAAAAAGCTTGTTAAAGAATTACTTAGTAAAGAATTAACTACACTTTTTCATGACCTAAAGTAACGTAGTACAGGGAAAATATAATTTGTTCTAGGGTCAGAAAGCCTCGTTTTTCTTCCAGTATTTAAGATCAATCAGAAGTTTGAAGGAAGTTTGTCTTACTTTTATATGATTGTATAATTCTGGGTGTATTATCAAGGTCTTAGTTTGGTCATATATGTGATAAAGTTTAAATAAGATGCTTTTTATAATACCACACAGTGTCTTTGCATATATATTTTACATATAATAAAATTTACTATCTTTTTATTTGCACATATGGCCCTGAGAGGGCATCCAGGCAACTCAATGGTAAGGAATATGTCTGCCAATGCAGGGGATGCAAGGCATTCAGGTTCAATCCCTGGGTGGGGAAAATGCCCTGGAAGAGGAAATGGCAACCCACGCCAGTATTCTTGCTTAGAGAATCCCGTGTACAGAGAGGAACCTGGTGGGCTACAGTCCGTAGCATCCCAAAGAGGTGTATACAACTGAGTGACCAAGCACACATGCATAGTCCTGAGAACTTCATCACACATAAAAGTTTGTATACCTGCTGTCAGAACATAGCAAAGTTTTATCACATCTCCCCCAAACTCTTCATGCTACTCCTTTGCAGATACACCTCTGTCACCTCCATTCTCTAGCAAAAACCTATCTACTTTGCATTCCTGTAGAGTTGCCTTTTTGAGGATGTCCCATAAACTGAGTCATACAGCATGTAACCTTTTAGGTTTAGTTTCTCTCACTCAGCATAAATTCCTCGAGATTCATCCAAGGTGTTTTGTGTATCAATAATATAGTCATTTTTATTTTCTGAGTGGTATTCCATTATCTAGATATATAATCAGAGTTGTTCATTTACCTGCTAAAGGGTTCTCAGATACATACCTAGAAGTGGGATTGCTCAATTTTATGAAATTTCTATTTTTAGTTTTGCAAGAAACCTTTTTTCTGTTCACCATAGTTGCTAAACCACTTTCCAATTCCATCAATGGTCAATGGTACATAAGGGTCCCCTTTTCTCCACATCCTTGCTGACACTTATTATCCCTTGTATTTTTTGTTTGTTTGTTTTTGTTTCTTTATTATTATTTTTTTTTGCAGATGTCTTTTTTTCCTCAAATAGGAACAGAATATTTCTGATTCATTACTTAATAATGATGCAATCTTACCCAGTTTTATTTTGTTAGATGAATCAAGAATAATTCAGGGTAATCTAAATATTCAGTTCTAACTTTTATTTACAACAGATTTGTGGAAAAAGGTTTTTTTTTTTTTTTTTTTTTTTTTCCAGGGGAAAATGGACAAAGGAAAGGATCAATGAGGGTGGGAGGGAAATGGGAAGGAAGAAGAGGGGTGATGGTGGGGAGGAGTATATGTAATGTCTTAACTAATGGCTTTCTGTCTTTAATCACAAAGAACATTTTAAAAAAATCATGTTCAATTCATCCTATATTAGGAGGTTTAATCTGGAAATGCAAAGTTCAGGAAACTGAAAGTCCAGTTTGGGTGTCCTCATCTTAGGCACATCTTGGTATTTTGTATTGGTAGGTCTATCTTTACCACAATATATTATTTGGGACAGGATCAAATTTGTCACTTCTTCCTCCCTACTACCCAAAGTGGTACCAGACCCATAAAATAGTCAATAAACATTTACAAAGTGAACAAATAAGTCTATTTTTTTTAACTCTCCTGAGTGAACTGAATTTTTTGGGGCTCATAAGTGAATATGTTTTCTTCTTTACTTTGTCTATTACAGCCAGATTGTATAAGTATGAGTGGGGTATTAAAGTCTCCCACTATTATTGTATTTTTGTATATTTCTTCTATCATACTAATTAGTGTTTGTCTTAGATATATCAATGCTTCAATGTTGGGTGTATATATATTTATAATTGTTATAACTTCTTTTTGGATTTTTCCTTTAAGTCGTTATGTATAACCTTGATTGTCTCCTTTTCAGGATCTTTAAAGTTAATTTTATCTGATATGAGTATTGATACTCCTGTTTTCTTTTAGTCCATATTTGCATAAAAAATCTTTTTCCAGCCCTTAATTTTCAGTCAATATGTATCCCCTATTTTAAGGTGGTTCTCTTGTAGACAACATATATAGGGGTCTAGTTTTTGTATCCATTTGACCCGTTTTAGTCTTTTGGTTGTCTCTTGTAGACAAGGAATGTAGGGGTCTTGTTTTTGTATCGATTCAGCCAGTCTTTGTCAGTTGATTAGGGCATTCAGCCCATTAATGTTTAAAGCAATTATTGATAAATAGGATTTACTTTATTGTTTTGGGTTCGAATTTATACACCCTTTTAATGATTCCTATCTAGAGAATGTCCTTTAGTTTTTGTTGGAGAAATGGTTTAGTGGTGCTAAATTCTCTCAACTTTTGCTTATCTGTGAAGCTTTTGATTTCTCCTTCATATTTGAATGAGATCCTTGCTGGATACAATAATCTAGGCTCTAAGTTATTTTCTTTCATCACTTTAATTATGTCTTGCCATTCTCTCCTGGCTTGGAGAGTTTCTATTGAAAGATCAGTTATTATCCTTATGGGAATTCCCTTGTGAGTTATTTGATGTTTTTCCCTTGCTGCTTTTAATATTTGTTCTTTATATTTAATCTTTGTTAATTTGATTAATATGTGTCTTGGGGTGTTTCGTCTTGGGTTTATCCTGTTAGGGACTCTTCAACTATTATCTCCTCAAGTATTTCCTCATGGTCTTTCTTTTTATCTTCTTCTTCTGGAACTCCTATGATTCAAATGTTGCAGCGTTTAATGTTATCCTGGAGGTCTCTGAGATTGTCCTCATTTCTTTTGATTCGTTTTTCTTTTTTCTCCTCTGATTCATTTATTTTTAGGATTCTATCTTCTAATTCACTAATCCTATCTTCTGCCTCTGTTATTCTACTATTTGTTGCCTCCAGGGTGTTTTGGATCTCATTTATTGCATTATTCATTATGTGTTCACTCTTTTTTATTTCTTCTAGGTCCTTGTTAAACCTTTCTTGCATCTTCTCAATCCTTGTCTCCAGACTATTTAACTGTGATTCCATTTTGATTTCAAGATTTTGGATTAATTTCACTATCATTATTCGGAATTCTTTATCAGGTAGATTCCCTATCTCCTCCTCTTTGATTTGATTTGGTGGGCATTTATCCTGTTCCTTTAGCTGCTGGGTATTCTTTTGTCTCTTCATCTTGTTAAAATTGCCAAGTTTAGAGTGTCCTTACTATATTCTGGTAGTTTGTTGAATTCTCTTTATTGAGGCAGTTTACTGGTCTTTTCAATATCTGATCTCTGCCCTGTTACAGAGGAGGCGGAGGTGAACACCCAAATCTAAGCCGGACAGGTTCAGGCACTCCAGGTTGAGAAGCACAGACTCAGTTGAGTCTGCGTTTTATGCCCTTTCCAGGTCCAAGTAGTGCAGGTGATGAAGTGTTTAGCGAGCGCAGCTGCTGTGGCTTATCAGTTTTCTGGATATACAACTGGCGCACTTTCTCAGGTAGATGTTGACCATCCAGAGCCCCAAGAAGCATGAGTTAGCACAGAAACCTGCTTACAGTTTTGTAGTCAACGTCTCTCTAGGGCTGTGATTGCCCGCTTCCGGCTCTGGCTGCCTGTCACTGGAGTGGGTTGGTCTGCAGCTGGCTATCTCTGTGCAGTCCTTTGTTCCGTAGTAGTCCTGGTGGTGTCTTAAGTAAGGGCTGGCTTTTGATGTAGTAGATAACCGACAGTCTGGTTATTTCGCTAAGATAGCGTTCAGTATAGCTAGGTCAAATCCTTTCTCAAAGCGATGCAGGTGGCGCCACTCCTCCTAGCCCAGCCCCTGCTTGCTAATAGCAAATGCTGGTGTCCCAGTTGCTTCTCCACAAAAGGAGTTACCGCAGGGCTCGTAATCTCCTTTTGAAGACAATGAATTGTCTTTCTAAGTGCCTGATGTCCTCTGCCGGCATTCAGAAGTTGTTTTGTAGAATTTACTCAGCATTGAAATGTTCTTTTAATGGATTTGTGGAGGAGAAAGTATTCTCCCAGTCCTACTCGTCTGCCATCTTAGCTCCTCCCTTAAATCTGCTGTATCCCTTGTATTTTTGATGATAGACTTTCTTACAGGTGTGACGTGACGCCTCATTGTGATTTGATTTGCATTTTCCTGATGATTAGTAATGTTGAGCATCTTTTCCTGTACCTGTTGGCCATTTCATTGTCTTCTTGGGAAAAAATGTCTTTTTAGTTTCTCTGCCCATTTTTTAATCAGACTGTTGTAGTTTTTTGGTTTTTGCTTTTTTGTTACTGAGTTGCATGAGTTCTTTAAAAATTTGGAGTGTTAACTCCTTATCCAATGCATGATTTGTAAACATTTTTCTCATACTTTACACTGCCTTTTCATTTTGTTGATTATTTTGTTGTCCAGAAATTTTTAAGTTTGTTGTAGTCCAACTTGTTGATTTTCTTTTTGATGTTGTTTGTACTGTTGGTGTTATATCCAAAAAAATCATTGCCAAGACAAATGTGCAGGAGCTCCATCCCTGTTTTCTTTTAGTTTTATGGTTTCAGGTTTCTGTTTAATTATCTGACCTATTTTGAGTTAATTTTCATGCATAGTATAAGATAGGGATCCAATCTTATTTTTCTGCACCTGGCTATATAGCTTTCACAACATTATTTGTTGAGGAATCTATCCTTTCTCCTTTGAATATTTCTGGCTCCCTTGTCAAAGATTAGTTAACCATATATGTTAAGCTTTAATTCTGGGCTAAGTATTGAACATATTTTGTTATTTAAAAATTTTTTTTTTAATTGGGAGAAAATTGCTTTACAATATTGTGTTGGTTTCTGCTACACAGCAATGCAAATTAATCATCAGTCAGTTCAGAACATCATAATTATACATATATCACCTCCCTCATGAGCCTCCCTCCTCTCCCTGCATCCCACCCCTCTAGGTCATCACAGAGCACCAGAATGGGCTCCCTGTGTTATATAGCATCTTCTCACTAGCAATCTGTTATACACATAGTAGTGTATATATGTTGATGCTACTTTCTCCATTCGTCCCACTCTCCCCTTCCTCCACTGTGTCCACAGGTCTATTTTCTATATCTGCATTTTCATTCTTCACTGCCATTTTTCTACATACCATGTATGTATTAATATACAATAATGTTTTTTCTATTTCTGATTTGCCTCACTCTGTATAACAGGCTCTAGGTTCATCTACCTCATTAGAACTGACTCAGATTCATTTTTTTTCACATTTTATTATTTATTCATACATGTTTTTGAGTGATGAATCAGAGGGCGCCTGGTTTTAAACACAATTTATTTCCCAATATCATCTTGACTATGTCAGTTTAGTCCCCTTATTGTGTGTCTAAAAGTTTTCACCTTACTATTCTGCTCAGTTCTCACATCTATAAGAATGACTCTCAAATTTAATTCTGTGATGTATTGACAACTTTTATTTTAATTTCTAGTTAGATGTCTGATTGTCAGAGCTTTATTAATGCACCAGGAGCTCCTTGATTCACTTTTTATACATTAAAACCTCCTATTTATCAAATTAGTATGTTCCTCAAATTACAACCCACTCCGGTACTCTTGCATGGAGAAGTCCATGGATGCAGGAGCCTGGTAGGCTACAGTCCATGGGGTTGCAAAGAGTCAGACATGACTGAACGACTTCACTTTTACATTTTTTCTTATTCTGTTGTGCCATCATTATCAAAGTCTCAAGACCTCACCAACATCTACTTCATCTTTCTTCTTTGCTATAGTCCATGAATTGCCAAGTTTGGTTGATTTGGTTATATACAATGTTACCATCGACTATCCTCCATTATAACTAGCACCACTGGCACACTTTGGTTAAAGGTTTGATTAAATCAAAACATGCAGGATTTACAATGGGTGAACATTGTACAAATACAAGTTATTTGTTCCCCCAATATTTAGAACAAGTGTCTATTTCAGTTATAGAATATTAATTGGACTATACAGAGAAAGTTATTTAGAGAAACACAGAAACCCAATGTTTATATGAATGATGGGCTGTTATGGTGTTTATTGGGAAGAGATCATTGGCACATTACCTGCACGTGCTATCACTTCAGTTGTCTGACTCTTTGTGACCCTATGGACTGTAGCACACCAAGATCCTCTGTCCATGGGGATTGTCCATGCAAGAATACTGAAGAGGGTTGCCATGGACAGTTAATAAAAGATATTACATATTTTATTACATATTAAATAATCAGATCAGATCAGTCACTCAGTCGTGTTCGACTCTTTGCGACCCCATGAACCACAGCACGCCAGGCCTCCCTGTCCATCACCAGCTCCCGGAGGTCACCCAGACTCACATCTATCGAGTCAGTGATGCCATCCAGCCATCTCATCCTCTGTCGTCCCCTTCTACTTCTGCCCTCAATCCCTCCCAGCATCAGAGTCTTCTCCAATGAGTCAACTCTTTGCATGAGATGGCCAAAGTACTGGAGTTTCAGCTTTAGCATCATTCCTTCCAAAGAAATTCCAGGATTGATCTCCTTCAGAATGGACTGGTTGGATCTTCTTGCAGTCCAAGGGACTCTCAAGAGTCTTCTCCAACACCACAGTTCAAAAACATCAATTCTTCAGCGCTCAGCCTTCTTCACAGTCCAGCTCTCACATCCATACATGACCACAGGAAAGACCATAGCCTTGACTAGACGAATCTTTGTTGGTAAAGTAATGTCTCTGCTTTTGAATATGCTATCTAGGTTGGTCATAACTTTCCTTCCAAGGAGTAAGCGTCTTTTAATTTCATGGCTGCAGTCACCAACTGCAGTGATTTTGGAGCCCAGAAAAACAAAGTCTGACACTGTTTCCACTGTTTCCCCATCTATTTCCCATGCAGTGATGGGACCAGATGCCATGATCTTCGTTTTCTGAATGTTGAGCTTTAAGCCAACCTTTTCACTCTCCACTTTCACTTTCATCAAGAGGCTTTTTAGCCCCTCTTCACTTTCTGCCATAAGAGTTGTGTCATCTGCATATCTGAGGTTATTGATATTTCTCCCAGCAATCTTGATTCCAACTTGTGTTTCTTCCAGTCCAGCATTTCTCATGATGTACTCTGAATATAAGTTAAATAAACATGGTGACAATATGCAGCCTTGACGTACTCCTTTTCCTATTTGGAACCAGTCTGTTGTTCCATGACCAGTTCTAACTGTTGCTTCCTGACCTGCATACAGATTTCTTAAGAGGCAGATCAGGTGGTCTGGTATTCCCATCTCTTTCAGAATTTTCCATAGTTTATTGTGATCCACACAGTCAAAGGCTTTGGCATAGTCAATAAAGCAGAAATAGATGTTTTTCTGGAACTCTCTTGCTTTTTCCATGATCCAGCGGATGTTGGCAATTTGATCTCTGGTTCCTCTGCCTTTTCTAAAACCAGCTTGAACATCAGGAAGTTCACGGTTCACATATTGCTGAAGCCTGGTTTGGAGAATTTTGAGCATTACTTTAATATTTATTGCATATTACCTAATATTACATATTAAAAGAGTTGATGTTGAAATGCTAAACCAAGAAAGGATTTGTAAGATGTTCAGACTCCCTGAACACACCTTGGATACCTCAGATACTTGTGATAGGAAGTTAGTGGCTGATGTGTTTTATTGATTGAGTTTAGTCTATGGGATCTATATAAAGTTTTTCTGCCAGAATACCTTATGGCTATCTGAAGTAAGATAAATGTGAAAGCTTGATTATTAACATGCAAACAAATAGTTGGACTGGAAATGGTCAATTACAAAATAAACCCAACTTAGTAATTTAATACTCAGAATGCATATGAACATTAAATCTAAAAATCTATACAAAATCACTTATTCAACTGGCATAATCTAGTGACATTTGAATGTAGCTTACTATGCTAATTGTTGGTGGTATAGAAAGTAGACTACCATTGGCAGGAATTTAAAATAAAATGCTGGAATAAGTTAAATAACCGAATATTTATTTATTACATATTGTGATATTGTTCTATATGCATTAAATATTGAAGAGGGGTTGCTAACCAAAAGTACAGGAGAAAGAAAAACCTTTGATAAACTCACTTATTTTAAATGATATGCTTATTATCCCAAAGTTAGAGTATGATACTATTATTTTCAAATTGTGTCTCCTGGATAGTTCTTATGAGAGCCTATGCATGCATGTATGTGTATGTGCTAAGTCACTTCAGTTGTCTCTGACTCTTTTGAAAACCTATGGACTGCAGCCCACCAAGCTCCTCTGTCCATGGGAATTTCCAGGCAAGAATAGTCGAGTTGGGTTGCCAATTTCTTCCCCAGGGGATCTTCCCCAACTGGGGTTAGAATCTGCATCTCCTACATTGGCAGGCAGGTTCTTTACCACTGAGCCACTCGGAAAGCAGAGCATCTCATGTACCTGTTCTTTTGAAGTGTGTACATGAGGTGAACATAACAAATCTATGCTGTCTAAACAGTGCCTTTACAGTGTGTGTTCTTGGACTTCCATTATTTAAGGCTTTTTGCCAGAATGTGACTGCAGCATTCAGTTTAGAGAACTACTTCACACCTGCCATTCTTCCCACTGAAAGTGAAAGTGTTACTCACTCAGTCATGTCTGACTCTTTGCGACTCCATGGACTGTAGCCCACTAGGCTCTTCTGTCCATGGAATTTTTCCAGGCAAGAATACTAGAGTGGGTTGCCATGTTCTTCTCCAGGGGATCTTCCTAACCCAGGGATAGAACCCAGGTCTCCCACATTGCAGGCAGATTCTTTACCATTTGAGCCATCCAGGAAGCCCATTTCTGTTTAAGTTGACAGATGAGAATATTCTCTTTGGATATTTTCATTCAGCAACTTTGAATGCGTGCAGATCTCAGATTGCCATCTGTTTTATCACCAATTACCACTGAGTGAATCCAAGAAGCAGCCCTTTGTACCTGACACATAATGCCTCTTTCCTGTGACTCAGTTAAACTTATACTTCAGTCTGATAAAGTTTTCAATAATATTGATGTTATTCTAATTACACATATCAGTGACCTCACATATGCTCTTGACTCTGAAGAGTAATAATTCAGAAATAATCCAATGTCTTCAACTCAGCAACAAATAACATGTAACACATTGGGCATATACACTATATTAGAATAAAATATACCACCACATTAGTCATATCCCAAGCAATATTTTAAACTTATAAATAATAAGAAATATTGAGTAAAAGTAAAAGTTAGTATAATAATCAGTTTACTGACATAAATTAATGGATGTTAACATTAAAATTTTTTATAATACCAGCATCCAATAGTTATATTGGTGGATGAGTAGTTAATTATATGAAACTAAAGAGCCACAAAGTGATTATCAATCTAGGAAAAATTATATGTGCAAGAGGATTTAAAGTGACGTTGTTGTTCAGATTAAGAAGGAGAAGTTGAAGGTAGTGGAAATAAGCCAAGTCATAGATGGAAGATTTCTAAAGGAGGGAAAGTAAATACATGTTCTCTACGGTTAATGAGGGAAATTTCAATTAAAAAGGTGTAGGTTAGGTCATTAAAAAAACTATTATATCCTGTAGTCTCTATTCCTGATTAAAGGCACTATAAAATAATGGATCAGATATACAAGATAATCTTTTTTTCTAATTCTCAAGTGTCTGCTTTTATTTATTTATTTGCTGATTTATTTGCTTATTTACCATACCATGCAGCTTGCAGGCTCTCAGTTCCCTAACTAGAGACTGAACCCAGGCCCCCAGCAGTGGAAACATGGAGTCCTAATCATTGGACTGCAAGGAAATTCCCTTTAAGGCAATCTTTATGAATGTTCCTACCACTATACTTACCTTATAGTCAACATTTAAAGTATATAAATTTTCTTCTTTCCTATCCCCCAAAGTATTTTTACTATAATTTTAGAGTCTTAAAAATGTAGAGATGACCTGATAAATTTCAATGTAGATATATATGTAAAATGCTGCCAAAGGTCTCAAATATCTTCATGTTTATCTAACTAATATATTTCAGTTAATCCATTGGTCAGAATCAAAGATATCAAGCTAAGTATAAAGCTTTACAAATTTGGTTTATTATCCATCATAAATTGTCATATGTATAATATAAACTAAGTAAAATATACATAAAATTTAGCAAAAAACCATGTACTGCCTTACTATCTTTTAAGAAACTTGAAAATGATGTATGTTCTTACAAATGGTGTATTTGTATGACTCACATATATATGAATCACATCTGAATCATATATATATATATATATGGAAAAGTTTCAAGCTATGAGTTAGAACAAAAATTTTGAGATCTAGGGAGATAATACATGAGCCCAGAGTAGAAGATCAACTGGAAAATTATAATGATATATCTTACAAAGTATTTAAATAATAGGTAAATTGCTGCAAAGTGGACTGACTTTCAATAACGGGCTTCAGTGACTTGGAAGTCATGCATATGATTATTGGAGGAAAAAGATTTTATCAAATTATTAATATTTCTTGTGCATTTAAATGTATCTATTCATGTTCCTAAATTTGGGATTAAGAAATTTATAAATTTCATTGTAAAAAGTGGAACACTTAAAGAATGGTGAAACAAGGACCTTAAAAAACTCACATTACCACAAAAGCAATGAGAAAGCTTATAAAAATTGACAAAATCAACTTTTTCAGAACTCTGAGATCAACCAAAGGGTTTCTACAATTTGAAGAGCTATTTTTTAAGAGCCTCCTGAATATTGGTAAGAATAGCAACACTGATGGTGTTTTAACTTCCTCCATTCTTCTATCCCTTTTCTTAAGTGATGCAGTGAACTGCAGAATCTTCAGCATCGTAAACACAGTAAGAACTAGAGCCTAACAACTGCTGGAGAAAGCAGAAGGCTTTTGTGTTTTCCCCCAAATCTATATACTAAAAATTGTTACTTCTGAACCTCACTTAGCAGCTTCGTGAAAAAATTAATGTTCAAAGGATTTGTGTTATTTGATCTGATTCAGTGCTCAAGAAGTAATGACCTTATCACCAGGACTTTTTGTGAAACAATCAGTGGTGATTATTTAACTTCACAGTTGTCTGAGGAGCTGATATAAGTTGGAGTAAGCACTGGTCAAGGACTTAAGAGGAAAATACGCAGATTAGATATCCATAAGGGCCTTTGTAAAACACCAATATATGGGACTTCCCTGGTAATCCAGTGGTTAAGACCTTACCTTTCAATGCAGAGAGTGAAGATTTGATCCTTGGGTAGGGAGCTAAGATGTCTCACAGCCAAAAATTTCAATAAAGTCTTAAAAAAAACCCCAACATATTTCTGGACATCTAGAAGGCCATACTTTTGTGCAAGGCTATGCATATGCCCAGAAAAGCCTTAAGAAAGTTCCAAAGTATAACTTAGGTTAATACCTAACCATGAGAGAGGATATTTGAGATGGACAGAATAAGTAATTATTTGAAGCAAGGTGGTAAAGAAACAGAGTTAAAAACAGATATAGAAGCCTGTAAGTTTTCTACTATCTTAATCCTTCAAAAGCTCTCATCATTAACAATTGAATGTGTCAAGACATGAAAGTTGAAAATTGTTCTACAATTTCAGCCTATCCATCATTTTTATCAAAAAACTTGGATAATGGGAGTGATGTCAGTTTAAGATGTCCTTTCTTTTTGCCCCACTGTCATGAGCTGAAAACCAGTGTCCATCAAAGAACAAAAGTTATCTGCAGGAGTTGTGGAATCTATTACCATATGCCGAAGAAACTGGGAGGAATCTCCTCTACTCATGCATCACATGAGCAGATGCTCAATGTGTCTGACTTTTTGTGACCTCATGGACTGTACTCTGCCAGGCTCCTTTGTCCATAGAATTCTCCAGGCAAGACTACTGGCATGGGTTCCCATTCTTTTCTCCAGGGGATCTTCCCGACCAAGAGATCTAACCCGGATCTCTCATACTGCAGGCAGATTCTTTACCATCTGAGCCACCAGGGAAGCCCTACTTTCACTTTCATGCATCAAAAAATAGGCAGACAGACCCTGGTATGATATGTGGAAATGGAAGGTGTCTAGGAATTGTTTCAGTCCCTCTTGACTATGACTGGGAAGCATCTAGATTAGGCTAATTTGGGCAGATAGCCACAGATGAGAGAGAATGTTTGTAGAAATCCAGGTTTTCTAAGGAAAGATCTAGCAACTCTGTCTTGGAGATAAGAAATGAGCTTGGACACGTTGGAGAGGAGAAGAAGAAATTTGCATGGAGCTGAGCTAGTCCTTCAGCATGGAGCTAAGCGAGACCAATAGGAAAATGAGTGAATGCCCAGTTTCTCCAAATGCTCAGCACATTTCTGGAGAAACCTGTTTCTCTCCCTTAGTACCTATAGTACTGAGGTGGGATCGCTTATTGCAGGGAGAGAGGGATTTGGGGAAAAGTCAGATAAGATTATTAGAACATTAAGGGACACTGTTCTTCCTGACTGCATTCAGGACTCTAGCACGAAGCCAGCCTATGACCTACTGGACAAGCCTCACTCAAGGATCCCAATTGTCCTGTGGGAACTTCTAGTGCCTCAGTGCCAAACCCACATGTTCTGTCTTCTTGTGCACATTCCTGAGGACAGCAGCAAGAGTAAGGTTAGATAGATAAGAAGGTTAGCAAAGAACAGGCCAGGGTCTATGAAAGAAAACTACAATTTTGAGAGCTAGACCCACCTTCAGGCAAAAAACAAAACAAAACAAAAAAACCCATAAAGATTTTCAGCAGCTGAAGTAACTTTAAAAAAAAAAAAAAGACTCAAATAAATAAAATCGGAAATGAAAGAAGAGACACTACAACCTATACCACAGAAATTTAAAAGATTAAAAGAGATTACTGTTGATATTTATACATAAAATGATGACCTAGAATAAGAATAAAAGATAAATTCCTAGAAATGTAAAACCTACTGACTAATCTTGAAGAAATAGAAAATATGAGCAGATGAATAATGAGTAAGGAGATTGAATCAGTAAATAAAATTTCCCAATACTGAAAAGCCTAGGATGATATGGCTTCACTGGTGATTCTTCCAACTATTTAAAGAAGAATTAATGTCACTTCTTTTCAAACTCTTCCAAAAAATTGAAGAGAAGTGATCATTCTCAAATTCATTTATGACATTGGCATTTTTCCTGAAGTCAGTCAGATAAGGACACCAGAAGACAAAAAAAAAGGGCTTTCTAGGTGACCCTAGTGGTAAAGAACATGCCTGCCTAAGCAAGAGACATGAGATTGGATTTGATCCCTGGGTCAGGAAGATCCCCTGGAGAAGGGCATGACAATCCAGTCCAGCATTCTTATCTGCAGAATCCCATGGACTGAGCAGCCTGCCGGCTACAGTCCATAGGGTCACACAGAGTCAGACAAGACTGAAGGGACTTAGCATACACACACAAAAGACAAGAACACTATAGACTAATATCCCTGATGAATATAGCAACAAAAATTCTCAACAAAATACAAGCAAATCAAATTAAACAATCTATTGTTAACCATTTTCAAGTGGGATTTATTTCTGGGACAAGAAAGGTTCAACATACAAGAATCAATTATATGAAATACCACATTTAATAGTGTGAAAGACAAAAATGATGCAACCATCTTAACTGATGCAGAAAAACATCCAACAAAACATAGCAGCCTTTCATAATAAAACCTCTCAACACATTGTGTATATAAGGTACATAACTCAACACCATAAAGATCATATACAATAAACTTACAGTTAGACAGTGAACATGTAAATGCATTTCCTCTAAGATCAAGAACAAGATAAGCATGCCGACTCTCACTACTCTTATTCAGCATAGCACTGGAAGTCCTACCTAGAACAATCAGATAGGATAAAGAGATAAAAGGCTTTCTTATCCATTCATCTGCGGATGGACATCTAGGTTGCTTCCAAGTCCTGGCTATTATAAACAGTGCTGCTGTGAACATTGGGGTACACGTGTCTCTTTCAATTCTGGTTTTCTCAGTGTGTATGCCCAGCAGTGGGATTGCTGGATCATAAGGCAGTTTTATTCCCAGTTTTTTGAGGAATCTCCATACTGTTCTCCATAGTGAATTTCCTTTTAAATGGCTTAATTAATGTCTAGTAATGTTTGGAATTTATTTAATTGTTTCTTTAATGTTCAACTTTTAGGATGTTTCCAATTTTTGCTGTTATAGATAATAAACATGCTTAAACATTAAAAACAAACAAAAAAGAGATAAAAGGCATCTGAGTCAGAAAAAAACGAAATAAAATTGAAGAACATATCATTCATTATTTGCAGATGATATGTTCTTATATACAGAAAATTCTAAAGGTTAAACTAAAAACTTGTTGGAACTAATTCAACAAGTTCAATAAATTTACAGGATACCAAATCAACATACAGAAAGTTGCATTGCTGTACACTCACAATGAAATATGTGAAAAGAAGTAAAGAAAACAATCTCATTTATAACACTGACAACAACAAAATACTTAGGAATAACTTTAAGGAAGTGAATGATCTACGGAATGAAAACTATAAGATTTTGATGAAAGAAACAGAAACATATCCTATCAGAACAATTAATATTGTTAAAATATATATACTAACCAAAGCAATATACAGATTCAATGCAATCCCTGTTGCAATTCTGATGGCATATTTTACAGAAATAGAAGAATCAATCCTAAAATTCATATGGAACACCGAAAGACCCAAAGATGCAAACAATCTTGAGAAAGAAGAACAAAGCTGGAGGTATCACATTTTATGATTTAAAAATTTTTTTATGGTATAGTAATCAAATGGTATGTTACTGGCATAAAAATACATGGACCAGTAGAGTAGAATCAAGAACCCAGAAATAAACCTTGACATATATGATCAACTGATATTTGACAAGGAAGGCAAGAGCACTTATTGGAAAATGAGTCACTTTCATAAATGGTACTGGGAAAACTGGATAATCACATACAGAAAAATGAACTTGGCACATACCAAAAATTTAAAAAATGACCCATATCTTATACCACTCATAAAAATGAACAAGAAATGTATTAAAGACTCAACTCTAAGACTTCTGATCATAAAACTCTAGAAGAAAAAGAAAAAGCCTAAACATTCTTTGATGTAGATTTTGGTGACTTTGTTTTGATTTGCTTCTAAACTATACTAGTATTCCTGGTTGCCTCAATGATGTGTCAAGGAATAAAAAATACTTTTCCTTTTATGAGCTGATTAAGGGAAGCCATTTTCTTTTCTTCTTTCTGACTGTAGAACTTGGCATTGATGGCTTCCTATCAATAGGTTAGATTTGTTAAAGAAGGTTAATTAGAGAATAGAAACAGTGACCTTGTTCTTGGAAAGAAGTTAATTATTCAAATAAACTAATAAATGTGTATTTCATTCTGTAAAAACTGTGCCTTTTGCATGAAATCACAATAAATCAGATAATATAATATCTGAGTTTTGTATTTCACATTGTTTATCAAAGATAAGAAATTCTCTAAGTACAGGCATGAAAGATTGAGCAAAGGAGAATAGAAGTTAAATTCAGAATTGTTTCTATACAGAAATCACACCATACATTTTTATAAGAAATGAGAAATTAAACTTTATAATCATACATGTATTGTTGCTATGTTTAGTGGATATCACTCACTTGTATTCAGTTTAATCTAGGTTATATTTTGGGAAGATTTCTGTACTTCCAGATACTTATTGAAAGAGAAACATGAAAAATGATACAGAACTAAGACATAAAGATAGCAACTTCACAAAGAAGAATGAATCATTGCACATTCAACAATGGATCTCATCAAAATTGTTCTTAGCATCACATACTTTACATTCAATGGTCAATCTATGAACAAACTAGTGACTGAGCTATGGGTTCCCCATCTCATTTATCACAGCAAAACTATATCTTTCGCATTTCAAGAAAATTACAGAAAATAAAACTGCAATAAAACCAAAAAGCTGGAAACAGAGATGACACCCATGACAACATTAAAAAAAGGATACTGTAGATGTGCAGCCATCCGCTCAACTTACAATTAATGTGGCTCAAGATGGATGTCTGACTTTTCTTGGTGCAATATCCAACTGAACCTAAAACAGGCCCCGATGGGAATGCATTAAAGACATGAACAAAAGCACACCAAAACAGGTTTCATTATCGATTTAATTGATGCATAAATCATATGTATTTCAGTTATATACATACTTATATGTATTTCCCTATGGCTCAACTTTAATTCAGTGCAAATATGTAAAGCATTTGTTAATCTGAACCCCCACTAAGATGAATTTATGATTTAGATCTGAGCTAATACAATGCATTTCTCTCAAGGTTCTTATTCTTAGCTATTATCACTTCTATTTGTGTTATCCCAACTAAATAGATTTATCAGAACTGCATGCTTCAGATTACATGTATGTATATGTGTACAGGTAGAAGAGAAAAGGGACAGATAAAAAAAGGGTGTGAAAGGAAGTATATCATTAAAAATAAACCTGATTCATATAGAGTGTTCTGAAAATTAGGTTACCTTATAATATTGCAATCCTGTAGGTCGATGGTCTTCAAAACAAGGAAAAATATGACCTAGAGAGCAAGAGAAAAACATTTCCAGGATTTCTATTCATACTTACTTTTTCAATATATATATTTCCATTTTCATTGTTTAGTCTCTAAGTTGTGTTGACACTTTGCAACCCATGCACTATATATAGCTCTACCAATCTATGGGATTTCCCAGGCAAGAATACTGGAGTGGGTTGCCATTTCCTTCTCCAGGATATCTTTTCAACCCACAGATCGAAATGCAAAACAATGTCTTCTGCATTGTCAAGCAGATTCTTTGCTGCTGAGCCCCCAGGGAAGCCTGTATTTCCATACAAGTATATTAATATTGTATAAAATGCTTTTTAATTAATGCTATATGTGAACCATGAACTTCCTGATGTTCAAGCTGGTTTTAGAAAAGGCACAGGAACCAGAGATCAAATTGCCAACATCCGCTGGATCATGGAAAAAGCAAGAGAGTTCCAGAAAAACATCTATTTCTGCTTTATTAACTATGCCAAAGCCTTTGACTGTGTGGATCACAATTAACTGTGGAAAATTCTGAAAGAGATGGGAATACCAGACCACCTGATCTGCCTCTTGAGAAATTTGTATGCAGGTCAGGAAGCAACAGTTAGAACTGGACATGGAACAACAGACTGGTTCCAAATAGAAAAAAGAGTACGTCAAGGCTGTATATTGTCACCCTGTTTATTTAACTTATATGCAGAGTACATCATGAGAAACGCTGGGCTGGAAGAAACACAAGCTGGAATCAAGATTGCCGGGAAAAATATCAATCACCTCAGATATGCAGATGACACCACCCTTATGGCAGAAAGCGAAGAGGAACTAAAAAGCCTCTTGATGAAAGTCAAAGTGAAGAGTGAAAAAGTAGGCTTAAAGCTCAACATTCAGAAAACGAAGATCATGGCATCTGGTCCCATCACTTCATGGGAAATAGATGGGGAAACAGTGAAAACTGTGTCAGACTTTATTTTTCGGGGCTCCAAAATCACTGCAGATGGTGACTGCAGCCATGAAATTAAAAGACGCTTACTCCTTGGAAGGAAAGTTATGACCAACCTAGATAGCATATTCAAAAGCAGAGACATTACTTTGCCAACAAAGGTTTGTCTAGTCAAGGCTATGGTTTTTCCTGTGGTCATGTATGGATGTGAGAGCTGGACTGTGAAGAAGGCTGAGCGCCAAAGAATTGATGGTTTTGAACTGTGGTATTGGAGAAGACTCTTGAGAGTGCCTTGGACTGCAAGGAGATCCAACCAGTCCATTGTGAAGGAGATCAGCCCTGGAATTTCTTTGGAAGGAATGATGCTAAAGCTGAAACTCCAGTACTTTGGCCACCTCATGCGAAGAGTTGACTCATTGGAGAAGACTCTGATGCTGGGAGGGATTGAGGGCAAGAGGAGAAGGGGACGACTGAGGATGAGATGGCTGGATGGCATCACTGACTCGATGGATGTGAGTCTGAGTGACCTCCGGGAGTTGGTGATGGACAGGGAGGCCTGGCGTGCTGCAATTCATAGGATTGCAAAGAGTCGGACACGACTGAGCGACTGACCTGATCTGATCTGAATACACATGTTGACAGGGCATACCCAATTTTTTTTCAGTTTGGGGATCATTGCCAGACATTACCGTTTGGCCTGTATCTGACTTCACATACAGCTTGCAGGCTGCAGAAAGATAGATTTATTTCCCAGAAAAATATTCATAGTCAATAAGTTGTATTAGAACAATGGATATGGACTGACAATGGGTATGTGCTTATCACTGATAAGAATATTGTGATCAGATTTAATTCCCTGTCTCTGATTTCGAAGGCCTAGTCTCTAAATATATAGTACTGGCCCCAAATCTATTCTAAGGGATTCACATTATGCAATTAATGGTAATGGTGAGGGTGGTAAATACTTTTTTTGTGTGTGTGCTCATTCTTAAGAAATCAGTATAAAGTACTAAAGAAAAAAAAAAAATCCAGGAATGAGTTATTTGGTTTCTGTGATGCAAATTTGTATTTATAAAGCATATAATTTTGAAATAAACACATAAACACATACAGCTCATTTGGAACTTTATACAAAATAAAAATTGTAAAGTTTGTACAAAATTAACATTTATGTAAGATTTATTTAGGAGAAAAACTACTGAAAAAATGCTAACTTGAAAAAAGAATGCAATTTTTCATTGGTTTTTCTACTGTAAAATACTTAAAAATACTGTACTTAAAAAAGAATTTGTTGTTGTTGTTCAGTCACTAAGCCGTGTCTGACTCTTTGTGACCCCATGGAGTGTAGCACTCCAGGTTTCCCTGTCCATCACTATCTCCCAGAATCTGGTCAAACTCATGTCCATTGAGTCAGTGATGCTGTCTAACTATCTCTTCCTCTGTCATGCCCTACTTCTCTCACCCTCAATCATCCGAGAATCAGGGTCTTTTCCAATGAGTTGGCTCTTCACATCAAACGGTGAATGTATTGACCACTTATTGATCAATACAATGTATTGGCCATTTATTGACCAATGTATTGACCAGCTTAAGCATCAGTCCTTACAATGAATATTCAGGGTTTATTTCCTTTAGGATTGACTGGTTTGATCTCCTTGTTGTCCAAAGGACTCTCAAGAGTCTTCTCCAGCACTTCTAAAAATACTGTACTTAAAAAAGAACTTGTAGGAAGAATATGTAGTAGACAGCTGATGGTGGCAAGGATTTTCACCCCAATGTAGTGAATGGTAGTGGAGATAGTAGAGGAAGATCGCAGAGGTAACTCAGGTTAGCTCCTCTCATAGAGAATGCCCCTCCCTCCTCATGAATCCCTGGAATGGGGTGGTGCAGTCAACAAAATTCAAAAAATGCAAACTATTTGAAGTTAATTAAAATGCATGAATATGGACTTCAACTCAGAATATATTTACCAGTACTTCTTTCAAATTATGTTTTCAAGGATGAAAATATAAAAACATATTTCTCATTTCCCCTAACATATTGAGGATTTTCTTCCTTCTCATCTTCAGTACCTGGCACAATGTTTTCTATAATGTGGGGTAATATTAGTTATTTGTTACTGAAATAATATTCTATACCACCCAAAATAGCACTGTTACTGTGGTGGTTAAAAGCTAAGATATGGAACCAAATTATGAACATCCAAATTCTATCTGTGCCATGTTTTAGTTATGTGACTGTGGGGTAGTAACCTTCATTATCTGTCTGTTATTTCCTCATCTGTGATTTGAGGAAAATCATTTTACATATTTCATAGACTTGTTGTGTGGATTAAATATGCCTACAATGTACAGCTCTATAATTGCTACTTAATATTATAGTTCACCCTTGAACAATACAAGTTTGAACTGTGAGGGTCCACTTATATGCACATTTTTTTCTCAGTAAATATGTCCTATAGTACTACACTATCTGTGCTTGATTCAGTTCACCAGTGCAGAACCACACATGTAGAGTGTGCTATATGCTAAGTCGCTTCACTCGTGTCTGACTACGCGATGCAGTAGACTGTAGCCTGCCATGTTCCTCTGTCCATGGGACTCTCCAGGCAAGAATACTGGAGTGGGTTGCCATGCCCTCCTCCAGGAGATCTTCCCAAACTAGGGATCAGACCCAAGCCTCTAGATATAGAATGGCTGACAATGAGGTTAAACTTAGATTTTCCATTGCATGAAGAGTTAGTGCTCCCAACCCTTGAATTTTTTTTAAATTATTTTTTATTTTTCCAAATATCTAACGTAATTCCTTATGCACTTAACAGAACTTAATAAATACTGTTGAATACATGAATGAAGACCTATGGATACTCATACAATTTTATGTTTTGAATCAGAGACTTGAGGAACAAATAAGAAGAAAAGAGAAATTATTCTGGCTTTGGAAAGTGCAATTCATTCTCTACTAAATTCTTAGTAGGGCACTCTGTCCTCATTCTTCAGTATGTGTGCATGCATGCTCAGTCGTGTCTGACTCTTTGTGACCATATAGATGGTAACCTGCCAGGCTCCTCTGTCCATGGAATTTCCCAGGCAAGAATACTGGAATGGGTTGTCATTTCCTTCTCCAGGGGATATTCTAGACTGAGGGATCTAACTTGCATCTCCAGTACTGGCAGGCAGATTTTTTTTTTTTTTTACCACTGAGCCACCTGGGAAGAGTCATATACTGCTTAGTACTGCTAGTATATTAGAAACTTTTATTTATTATTTTCAGAATAAACACTTTTCTGCTATTATTCCACTGGTGAATTAAAAAATGTATTACATTATTCAACTGAGTTTATTGTTGGTTTTCTTTTCTTTGCTTCTGGACATTTATTAAATTAGTTAAGCAGTGATAATACTTGTGTGTTCACAGAGCCTTGCATATGCATATGCTAAAGAAATATATTTATTTGGAATGCATAAATAAATGGGAAATCCCATTTTCCAGATACTAATCTTGAAAAAAAGAGGCAAAGATAATGTGTCAAAATCAAAACATGAGATGAAAGAAATATTTTTCTAATTTTCTAAGGTATATGTGCCAACTCATTTTATTGCATGCTTATATGTTTCTGGATATGCATATATATATATATACGTTTGTATTTATCTTACTATATAATACTTTCATAAAGATAGCATTTTTGCTGGTTGGGGCTATATTTTAATGTATCTGTGTGCCACAATAGAATGTAACTTTTCCTGGAAGACAGTTCTATAGCAAGAGTTGACAACACTAAATGCAATATAGCTACACTCTGGGATGTTTCCTCTTTGCAAAACAGTTACCATGATAAAGTCTGAGAACATTCCTAAAGTATAGAAAAGCTGTTCAGCAAATTTAAAATGCTACTTTAAAAATATATCAGTGAAAAATCTATCAAGAATATGATCTAGAATTCATTCATTCTTCAATCACTCATTCATTCTTCATTCACTCATTCATTCAAGCCCAGTGTTAGGATCTGAGGGTAAAATGATAAATGATACTCATATGCTTCCTGCTCCCATGCATCACTCTTGCGTGAAAAAGAAATGATTTCTGAGTGACAAGTGGGAGAGACAGGTAAATTCTGAGGTCAGGGATACTAGGGCAATGCACATTTAGTTGGAATTTTACCTTCAGAATAGTTTACCTTGTCTCTCTCACTTTCTCAAATACCATTTCTTTCTTTAGCTCAAGTTGAGAGTTGAGCCTACACTTACTTACGGTGAATGCATACAAATACTAATAAAGTACATCTAGAAGTCTTTTTATTCAGCTTGTTGAATATGTATTGCTGAAACTCAGGTACCATATATAATAAAATATAATACATTTGATATATAGCCCTTCATACTCAAGGTATCCCAAAGCACTTTACAGAGCAATGACTTAGATAATGTAGTGCAGTGATTGTGTTGGCAAACTTGACTGTCATTACTAACTCAGCAATAGATCACACTCTAGCCTTGAACATTATAACCTGTTTGAGTGAGAGAAGCAAAGTTAGCTAAAATGTTAAGAATTATGCCCTGATAGGTTTTTTAAATGACTCCCTGTATTGTTTTTTCCTCCTAAGTCGGTTTTATTTAAAGAGCAAACTAGTCCTTTGTTAAACATGTTACCCATAAGATGGCAAGGCATTAATGCTGCAATTTTTATTATATTGTATATTTAAGGAAGAGTAATTGGAAATCTGAATCCAGTTCACGTTTTATGGATTTAAATCTATGTGTGCCTAAATTTTCCTTCATTCCAAAGATAAGTCTGGAAAAAGTTTTTTTGAGGGAGGAAGTAACAAGTACTGAAAAAATATATGTGTATTATAGTAATAAATTATTTTTGTTAATACGTGTGATACATCATTCTAGGAATTTCTTATATTTTACTTTCAACCCTCATAGCAACCCAATGAGATATACATTATTACCTTCATTTCACCAGTGGAAAAACAGGTGCAGAAAAATAGGGGAACTCATTCAAGGTCACATTGTCAATAAGCAGGAAAGTAGTATTTAAACCCAGCTCTGTCTCCCTTAATAGTGTATGACCCTTTCCCTACATGAACCAGTCAATGTAGTGTGAAGATAAAGAGTATGTTGATTCCTTTGTGTTGAATGTTTCATTGAAAGTTGAAGTTAGAAAACAGAGTCATGCCAATGTGTCTAGGCTAAGATTATACCTCAAATATAAAACATTAATTAAGATAATGTCACATTAACAAATAAGACTATCTTGAAACCTTGAAAATAGCTTCAGACACTTCCAATGTTCAAAAATAGTCTCAGTGTTTACTTGTTTTAGAAGCAAACCTCTCCAACCAGAGGTGAATCGCTGTGAGGACAAGCAAAGTCTAACTGTTCCCTTTAATAGTTACTTGACTTCTCATAGCAATTGTTCATGAAAATAAAATTGTATACTTACCTCTTTACTCGTTGTCTATTAGATATAATATTCTATATTAGGAATGAAAAATTTTAAATGTGAACTAAATACAGATGCAGCTTTCAAGAGACTTACATTCTAGTTTGCTTGTACACAAATTTCAAAATGTAACTATTAATAAAATGAAAGAACAAAGGAAAAAGTACTGAAAAAGCAACTGATGAAAGACTTCCAGAGGGGAGGTCAGGGAAGACTAATGATTAAAAGATACATTTGTTGGACAAGTGTCCAAGTCCAGTTGTACAGATAACATGCATTTATGCCATCTGCTCTATATTGAATAATAACATCATTATATTCTCAGACATTTACATGGGAAATCTACACTTTCTCTTTGACTTTTCTTCCTCATCCAACATGGAATACTGTCAGTCCTAGCTGGTAAGTACGTTTCTTTTCCATCAGCTTTACCCTCTTCCCTATTCCCATGATAGTCCAGACTTCTGTTATTATCCCCTAAGTCTACTCACCTCTGAATTTGCCACATTTCAATCTTCTCTTTGGGCTTCCCAGGTGGCTCAGTGGAAACAAATCCACCTGCCAATGCAGAAGATGTGGGTTCAACCCCTGGTTGGGAAGATCCCCTGGAGCTGGAAATGGCAACCCATGGGAAATCTCATGAAGAGAGGAGCGTGTGGACTTCAGTCTGTGGGGTCAGAAAAGAGATGGACAAGACAATGACAAAACAACAACAGCAGCAATCTTCTCTTCACACATTAGCCAAAGTTATCTTTCATTATACATATATCACTATGTCATCTCCAAGCTTAAATTTTTATCTTAGTCCTCAGTTTAAAGTTCAAATTTTTAAATTTTTAACGGAGTTATTTTTGGTGGCAAATGATTATTTCTCTAGTATCATTTCACCACTTGCCACCTCATTCATACAAGTATTTGAAGTTATTAAAATACACTGTAACTCCTAGGATCCCTACAACAAACTGTTTTCATTGCTTAGCATGGTCCCACAACACTTCGTTATGTTCCAGATTTGAGTTTAGTACTCTCCTCCTCCAGTCACACCCAATGAGCCTTATAGAAGTCCACACATTGATCTATGTACCTTCACTATCTACCTTCACTATCACTATCACTACCTTCACTCTATCTCCTTTAAATACATCTCACTAGATTTTAAGCATCACAAGAACAATAGCTTGCACATAGTACCTGCAAAATACCTATTAGTAAAATAAATTTACAAATGCATAACTTTTTTTACCTCTCCTCAAGACTGTTCACTTACCACCTGTACATTTTTGTGTACATATTTTAAGAAAAATATTCAGTAAAATTAAAACCCTTAAAATGGCTTCACAAGTATTTTTACAGGGTATTTTGCTTTGTTTGGGCCTTTTTGTGTATATTTATTTGAAATAATTTCTCTTTCAGAAGAGATAGATATTGTGACAACTATTTCTTGAGATTATTCACTGGCACAAATGATTTTTTCAAAAGTGAAAATGTCTATAGTTTTCTAATACATTTAACTAGAACTTTCTAATTGAGAATTTAATGTGTTTATCTACATGAAACATATCAATGCAGCACAAATGTATACATGAGAAGGTTATATTTGTAGGAACTCTTTTATGTAAATAATTAAATATCTCTGTTAATATTACAAGGTAAAATAAGATAGAAAAGGGAAAAAGAAGGCAAAATGCTTTTTGAAAAAATTATTTAACAATATGATAAAACTGAGAACTCTTTGCTGTGTTTATCTTAGTTTTTAATTCATTCCTTTCTTTCTCCTGCTTGCAGTCTATTCCAGGAGCATTGTGTCATAGTTAGCTAAATTATAAAGAGGTGAAATAATTGGTTATTCAGTCAGTGATTCTACTGGATTAAAAACAAGACAGGTTGGTAATGATCCAGCCAAAGTGAATAAAAAGAGAACAGGTAAGCACATATGGTACAACATCTGCTTCCAAACTTGGAAAATATCTTCTCTAATCCCTGAAGCTTTCTTGGCGTTTCTTCTAATTCTCTTTCTTTGCAGAAGCACTATAAAAACATACCCTGACTATTTTTTACATTTATTATAATTTTTCCAAATATTAAATCACTACAACTTCCATTTCACACTTTCTGATCCTATCACAAAAGCTTTTGAATACTGAAGCAAATAGATTGAGAACAGTTAAACATGATACTGAATCTGTATCTGAAAGAGAATCTTTCTCTTCTTTAAGTGGATTCAGTCTGTTTTGTTCTTTATCTTTTATGATAAAAAGTAATTTTTTTTAGAAGCCTGTCAATACATTATAGGAATGTTATACAAATGAGTTTATTGTATATTTTACTTGTATTATTCTTTATTTTCAGCAAGTTTAACTAAATGTACCCAGGCATTGTTCTGAATACTGTGCTGCATTGAAAACACATTTTAACCTTTCCTTTCTGCAATGATGTTAATCCACGATCTTCTTAAAAGTCTTGGTATTAAAAATTAGTTTTCAAATGTATTATTTTGACTTCTGATAATTCTGAATTTCTGATAGCTCAGAAGTTCAGATTGATATGTAGAAGGAATTTTCCCATTTATTAAATAAACAAAGTAGGTTCTATAAGCAAGACATTATAAGAAATATTTTAATTGCATAAATATTTACTAATTATTTAAAAATAATTATTCAATGATATTTACTTGTCCAGTTCTCCAGCCTCTCAAAATGATTTTACTGCATTGCTCCAAAGCTATTCCACCTTTTACTGAGGACGTTACTAACTCATGAGTTTTCATAACATTTGCCTCATTGACACTCATAGCTACCCTCAGGACATTCCCATACACAGACTAGAAAGTGAGGTTTAGAGCTGGTAAAATGAGTCTGATGTCATAGAGCTGGAAAAGGAGAAGCTGACCATTCATTTCAATCTCAGTGTCTTTGACTTCATAACTCATGGACCCTTGAGTATATGCTAATTTATCTTTATCATAACATTTATGAATTTTACATAATCAAAGATTAATATAAAATTTCTAAATTCTACATGGAGTGAGGAATTTTTGAGTCATTGTAACAATCATCTCTTCAATAACAGCACAGGGAAAATACTGGGTTTCTGAAAATCAGAAAGACATGATACAGGTCAATGACACAATTGTGGTGGATTTTTTTTTACTTCTTTTTTTTTTTTTTTTCTTACTTCTAAGGATTAAGGTTTACTTAGAAGATATAAGGCTTCTCTCGTGGCTCAGATAATAAAGAATCTGCCTGAAATGTGGGAAATCTGGGTTTGATCCCTAGGTGGGGAAGATCCCCTGGAGAAGGGAATAGCAACCCACTCCACTATTCTTGCCTAGAGAATTCTATGGGCAGAAGAGCCTGGTGGGCTACAGTACATGTGGTCGCAAAGAATCAGACATGATTGAGTGACTAACACTTTCACTTAAAAGATGCACTATTTTTTCCAATTTACAATCAGAAAATATCTTTAGTATTCTAAGTGCTGATGCTGTTTGGAAAGAAGTTGTTTACATTTTCTTGTCTCTCAAAAGGATGAAAGGTCAGTATTTAGTCTGCTTCAATATTGTCCTTAAATTTTTCTGTAGTTTGGCCATCTTTTATATTATGGCCTCACACAAGAGATAATAACCTCATAAAGATGCAGTTCTAACATCCTTATCTTTTTGTTGAATTAGCTTTTGAACTTGTGAATGGCTTTTACTTTTTTTTTACTTATAATCAGTCATTTCTTGCTGCACAATAGTTTTTATATGAAAGGCATAACTAGTAGCTTCCTTTTACTTGTACATGTAATCGGTTCATAGTGACCATGAGTTATAATCACCAAGTGATTTCAGAATCACTGAACAAGTATTCATGTCATTCTTATTAATCAAGCATTTTATATTATCAGCATCTTATTCAATATCTTAGATTGAATTATTGAATACCTTAGATTATTCTATCTGACCTATTGTCTTTACATGAAGAGCCTCAATACAAACGTAGGCACCCAGCATTGGAATAACAGAGGAAAGGAGAGTCTATTCAGAAAAAAATACAATGTAAGTGAATTTGGTATTATAGCACCAAGTGATATAATTCTATTGTACTGTATTCCATACTTGCAAAGAAATCAATGACTCCTCAAGTACATTTACTAAAGAAAAAACAGGATGAAAAAGAAAAAGGGGATGGATGGAAATAATCAGCTCTATTCTTTTCCTGGCAGGCAGGAGTCCTGCTAAGCAGATTCCTTAGAGAAAGAGTGTATCATTTTCCTGCCTATTCCAGACTAGAGCTGGTACAGGCCAGACATCTATGGCTTTCTTAGGAACTGTCATTTCTGTGGATGGAAATATTTAGGGAACTTATCCAACAGCCTGGAATACTATACATAAGCACCGTCTTTTGTAGCAGTGACTCCATAGGATTTTCTTCCTGTAGAGTCACAAACTTTGCCCACAATGCTGCAACCCTAAGCCAAAAATGATTCAGTGGTGTGGACAGGAAATATGAACTCTGTCTATCTTTTGCCTGAAGTGACTTTGCTGCTAAGTTGCTTCAGTCGTGTCCCACTCCGTGCAACCCCATAGATGGCAGCCCACCAGGCTCCCCTGTCCCTGGGATTCTCCAGGCAAGAACACTGGAGTGGGTTGCCATTTCCTTCTCCAATGCATGAAAGTGAAAAGTCAAAGTGAAGTCGCTCAGTCGTGTCCGACTCTTAGCAACCCCATGGACTGCAGCCTACCAGGCTCCTCTGTCCATGGAATTTTCCAGGCAAGAGTACTGGAGTGGGGTGCCACTGCCTTTTCTCAAACATTTACTGAGTGCCCTGAAAACATTTTCAAATGGAATTGGTTAGTAAGCCATAGTTAAACAAATATTTCATTTATCACATGCATATTGTTGTTGTTTATCACTGAGTCATGTCCGAGTCTTTGTGACCCCATAGACTATAGCCCACTAGACTCCTCTGTCCATGGGATTTTCCAGGAAAGAATACTTGAGTGGATTGCCATTTCCTTTTCCAAGGGATCTTCCCAACCCAGAAATTGAATCCATGTCTCCTGCATTGGCAAGCAGATTCTTTACCACTGAGCCACGTGGGAAGCTGTCACACACACATATGTTTATTTTTTTATAGTTATTCCATTTGTTAGAAATTAAATCCATCATGGAAGGTTAAAATGCCTGTCCGGGTAAAATAGTCCAGAGGCTACATTTCAAATTAGGTTCAGAAATTGCATTACTTGAGCACAATAGGGCCTGAAGTACATAAACTAGTGTATCTAATCTCTTCACATGAAAATAATAGATTCAGCTTTTAAATATGAAAATGTCTGTAAGTCTTATAAAGTCGTATAATTTGCTTGCTACTTGACTATGCATTTTAGCTAATTTTAAATATGAATTTATTTCTTACATAAATATGCTGAATAGATAGTTAAATAGGCCTTGCCTTGTGTAGTAGAGAAAAAGATTCTTATGCTTCTCCTCACAGATAATTAGCATCTTCTTCAAACTAGTAGATGACGTGAATCTACCTCTATTGGTAGATGATGAAGGTGAGTAGAGGTGGGTTTTCATCAAAGTTCCATTTTAAAGCTGTGAGTAACACAGATGTTATAGATATGAGATACAGATATAGAACACAAGTTCTATTTTGCTTATCTCTTTAAAGTTTCCAGCCCTTGGAATACTCTAAGGTTAGATTTGTTTTTTTCTCCTTCCATTTATCTTTAACAAGGAATAGTAAATTTTTGCAGCTGCTGCTGCTGCTACTAAGTCGCGTCAGTCATGTCCGACTCTATGAGACTCCATAGACGGCAGCCTCCCAGGCTCCGCCATCCCTGGGATTCTCCAGGCAAGAACACTGGAGTGAGTTGCCCTTTCCTTCTCCATGCATGAAAGTGAAAAGTGAAAATGAAGTCATTCAGTCATGTCAGACTCAGCGACCCCATGGATTGCAGCCTACCAGGCTCCTCCGTCCATGGGATTTTCCAGGCAAGAGTACTGGAATGGGTTGCCATTGCCTTCTCCGGTAAACTTTTGATGTAAATGTAAATATCTAAATGTAAGATAACTTTATCATGATTCCTTATCTTGACCATGAAAGTTATAAATGAGAAAAAGATATAACTAGACAAAATACATTATTTTTTGTCTGTGTAAACAACTTGTAAGTTATCTAATTACTGAATACATAAACTGCTAAATCTCTTTCCCCCTTTCTTGCTTTTCAAGTACATGCATTGCTAAGTCGCTTCAGTCATGTCTGACTCTGTGTGACCCCATAGACGGCAGCCCACCAGGCTCTGCCATCCCTGGGATTCTCCAGGCAAGAACACTGGAGTGGGTTGCCATTGCCTTCTCCATTGAGTACATTGTAAACCTTTCAACTTTCCTTGCCCCTCAGTAGCTTTTATCAGAGTGGTCTCAGGACTTTGAGTTTATGCTAAAAAAGTATCCAAGCCACTGGCCAATCTCTTACTTCTTAGATATTTATGTGTAAAATCTTCTGAGTACAAACTCAGAAGCCCATTAATAATGTTACAGAGGGATGACCAACATTTTGGTTAGTTGGGGCTCCTTCCCCAACTAATCGGAATGATTTTTGATGCAGCAGAGAAAATGACATTCCTAAGTAAATCCATTCTCACACATTTAATCTCAGAAAATTAAAGTGCAATGAAAATTTACATGATCTAAGATATAACTTTTGCTCAAAGTCAGTTTGGTTTAAAACTGACAATATAAATGTAAAAATCTGTTATGAGTTTTATAACTTTTACAGTCACTTTCTTTGTATTATAAAATTAAATTAAAAAGCAAAAAGTCTTTATAGAAAAAGTGATTGATATAAGCACATTTTCCTTTTTTAAGAGCAACCAATTTCACGCATTTTAAAAATGTACACATTTATCAAGTATGAAATGTAAGAGACAAAGAGAAAGACTTGTAATAATATTTATTGATAAAAGTCAAGCCCACTATTTTTCAGCTATATTCAGTTAATACTGGCTGATAAGTATGATAGAAGATACTTGTTACAAATTTGTAGCATCATTATCCATTAATTGTCTCACATATTTCTGAAATGCGTTATTCGCTACTAGAGACACGTAAAACAAATTATAGCTCCTCTTTGTTCGTATATATATAATCATGCCTGGATTAAGAAGTTTAGTTTTTGTTTTAAATTATCTTTCCATACTTTGACTTGAATAATTATCTCATTTATAGAGATAAACCTAAATTGGATTTTTAATAAAAATGATCATATCTATTTTTAAGGGAAATATATCAATTCTGTATGTTGTTTTTCTTTCAATTATTTCATGTGGCCTGACAAGGGCTTCTCCCAGAATAAAAGCAGATGGTTAATACCAGCTTGCAAGTGCAAAGATTGTCTGCCTTGTGAAATAAAAAATCAATGTGATGTATCTACATTTACTATTTTTAATAGAGCTGTTTTCCTTTATTTCTTTCCTTTCCAATAAATGGTACTTTTACAGTTCATTGGTGGGACAGAGGCAGAACTGGATCTTTGAAGACCTCTGTTGTCACCTCTATCATTATTTCTGCTCTGATGACAACAGGGGGCATCCTGTCAATGTCCTCCAGGTAGTACCTTTATTACACGTGTCATTAGAGGATGTTTGCCATATCTGCTTTAACACCACAGACATTTTAAGTAGGTTATTCCATCACTTTGCCATTTTGATTATGACAACAAAATGACACCATATTGAAATGGATTTTGGAAAGAAAGGCTAACTGTCCAAAGAGGTCCATGCTCATTCTAATTAAAATTGGCTTAGGTGGCACAACCTTCATAATTCAGAGTATGACTATGAAGGATATGCATGTTGAAAACCTTCTTTGCTCATTAGTGCTATTTCTGTCAGACACTACTACCTGCTCTTTTCTTAATGAATGCTAAGCCATCTCTTTAGAAGATTGTGCTGCTTCCCTGAACTGAAGGAACTGTCTTATTTCCTCCCAAGTTCGTCAGGAGTAAAATCGGGGAGTCACCTCTTTGACATTTCTCAACCTCTGTACTTATTTATCTCTTTGAGACCCTGCGCTCCAGAGATATCACTGTCTTAATTAAGAAGAAGGATGTGACCATGGTAAATTGACTGATTTCATTGATTAAGGACTAGCTGTACAAGTAACATTGATTTTAACAGTGGGTCTACATAAATGTAATTGTTCGAACATGGGGCTGCATAATTATGGTGATGTACGAGAATAGTTGGTTTGTCCTTTTCAACCTTCACTAACATTCTTTTGCATGATAATGTACCTTGTGCAATTAGCAGAAATTTTAAATGTTACAAAATGTCGTTTGTGAAGACATGAAGTAATAATCATATTCCAATTTAATTCAACAACATCAGACAGGTTTTCTTTTTCTTTCTTTTTATTTTTTATTCTCTTTGTACACAGAAGATAATGTATATGGTAACATGAATATGGTATTTTGTCTTCTAATTTCAATGATCAGTCTATACAAATATGTACAAATAACCCATTTTTAAATTAAAAATGAATATGCTATGTATTTTCTAAAACAATAACTTACTATTAAATGAATTTTTAAAATAGGGTCTCCCTATCAGAGTTTAAAGGCAAGAAAGTATGTATTATCTTTCTACATATTTATGAAAACATTATGTAAATGTCACTAAGTTTGCAAAAGATAGATAGTTATTAGGTTTTTATGTTAAATGTTTTAATAAAGCAAACATATAAATCATACATAAATTGCTTTGCAAATAAAAAAGTATAATCATTGCTTTATTTAATATTACTACTATATTTAGGTGAGGAAACAAAAAGATTTTCAGGATATCACTGTAGAAGATTATCTAATAGAAATTAGATTTCCATGTGGATACTATTTCTCTATAAACAGTCAAGTACTTTTGATACTTGCTTAATGAACTGAAGAAAGAAAAATTCTAACTCTGCATACAGTAAAATTGAAAAAAGTAAAGAGAAAGGAGTCACAAATTTACCTAGATAAAATAATCTTGGTTAGTGAATCAGGTGCATTGGGTTTTTGTCATAAACCTACCACTAATTAGTTTTGTGACCTTTAGTAGCTGTGTACCATACATAATAAAAAGTAGCATAGGAAATAGTGCAAGGACTCATTCTTCATGTGGTTCTGTCTCTTTTATCCACTGGTAGGTAAACTAAAAAAGAATTCTATATGCTATTGGTAAAAATGCTAAGTTTGCAGGTTGACTGTGTTTGTATGTATATTTGCTCATTTGTTGATCAGTTGGTTTTTAAATCATCGATATTTGCAGCTTGAACTAGGATGGAAGGCTAATGATGAAACTGATAGCAAAACTATTATTCCTGTATTATCATTAGCATCCAGTAATCACTTGATTCCACTTTTATAAGTTAAACTCTGTTCCACTACCTTACATATGTATGTAATAGGGGCAATATTTTTGAAACACCAGCTAATGCATATTCCCTTATCGATAAAACAATTTCTTTTTCTATATCTAGACCTTCATTGAATCTAAACCTGGCATATTCCTCTTCCACTTCCCACTTCAGATAGGAGGAGATATAATCCTACACAATCCAACCCAATAAACCTTACCCAAAAGCCATAAGGAGGAAGATTCATAACCTTCTGGAATATGGGAAGAATATGAAAGATGGAGTTTTTAAAGACATATTTTCTAACAAGAATGTCCTTATTTGCTTCAACTGGGCCAAAATCCCCAAATACTGTGTGTGTGTGGCAGAGGGCATAATTTGGAAGGTGGTGGGAGATGTGGGAAGCAGAGGAGGCTTTTGTTGGGATCCACATTTGGAATGCTGAGAGAAAAATCATGCTCAGGTGGTTCTGTGCCAACTCTGGGTACCTGCACTAGAGGAAGAAATAACACTACAGCATGTTTGAAAGAACCAGCATCACCTTCCTTTGGTGTGCATGAGGGACAGATGTGAAAGTGCCATAGGGAAAAATAAATGTAACTGAGTTAAGAGCTAGCATATCGAAAATAAGGCTGCTGCAACAAGGGCCAAACTGACCTTACCACAAAAACCACCCATGGCCACCCCGGACAGAGCCTTGAAGAATTCTTCTGAGACTTTTAGCTTGATGCTCCTGTAAAAACCAAAAAGAGACAAGTCAAGTAAGGAAATGCCACTGAAATCTGATTCAAGAGAACAAACTGCCCATCTGTTAGCTGCATCTCAGAAGATATTAATAGCAATGTAATGGTCCGTGGGATCAGAGATGACCCTGAGCATGGAGAAAGCAGCTATTCAGAGAAAAGCTCAGATACCTTACAGGGACCTGAGACCCTTTTCTCCTTTGTTATTAGGACACACAAAGACCAAAACACCTGAAAACCTTCTGGGAGTGAAAGTGAAAGTGTTATCTCTCAATTATGTCTAACTGTTTGCAGCCCCCATGGACTGTAGCCTACTAGACTCCTCTGTCCATGGAATTTTCCAGGCAAGAATACTAGAGTGGATTGGCCATTCCTTTCTCCAGGGGATCTTCTCAACCCAGGGATCGAACCTGGGTCTCTTGCATTGTGGGCAGATTCTTTACCTTCTGAGCCACCAGGGAAGCTCAGAAGCCCACATAAAGACCAACACATCTGGAAACTTTCTTGGAGGCATTTATCTAAAAGGAAGTATTTAAACTTGAATACAAAGAGAAACAGAGAAGCTAACGTTAAAGGTATATCTTTGTCCCCAAACTACACCAGCAATTAACCACAGGATGGATCTTCATTAAAGTATATCGTTTATACAAATGAAAGACGTCCCATTTTCTTTAATGTAAGCAGAAGTGTAAGCAGATTTGAAATTATATCCACTAAATTTAACTTCTAGGCACTGTCATTTCCATTTGGTCATGAAATTATTGTTTTTAAATTATCTTTACTTTAAATTCAAATCAGTCAAGAAACCCCACTGGATGGAGGGATTGAGTGGAGAGGAAGTTGCTACTGGCCAAAAGCCTTTATGTTCAAAGTTCTGTGTTGAGCACTCAAGATACATGTGTTATCTTTTTTAAGCCTGGATTTACACATCTTAATCCAATCCAAACTCTGGGAGATGGTGAGGGACAGGGAAGCCTGGCATGCTGCAGTCCATGGGGTTGCAAATAGTCAGACACGACTTGGCGAATGAACAGCAAAACAATCCAGTGTTAACAGTGAGGAAGTGCATCCCAAGATTTTTGGGGAATATGGAATATAATCCTACCTAATGCTTACTTGTTTCATGCACACATACAAACACACACACCTCTATCTTTTACTCAAAAAAGAGACAATTCATCTACAGTTATAGGATGCATTAAATCTATTCACAAATATTTTACTTTCACATTCGAGAGACACATTGCTACTTTTACTAGGGCTAGTCAGAAAAGGAGATCTCTGTAAAAATTTATTCTTAAAATCTGAATAGTTTTTTGCTTGTCGGCAGAAAAGGTACAGACAGAGACTAGAGGAGAGGAGTGAGACCTGAAATATCAAAGGAAGTTTGGAAACCTGCAAATCATTTGGAAGGGTTTGAGCATCCATACAAAATGGCAGTGTTGAGAGATGAAGCTGGTGAGTCATCAGGGGCAAATTATAAGTGATTTATGCCTTATTAGAATGCCTTGAGATTTCATCCCAAAGATAGTAGAACACCACTGAAGGCTTTTAAGCAGGTGTCTGACATAATCAAAATGGCATTAAAAAAGTCCTCTGCCATCGATGTAGAGTTTAAAACAGAAAGAAGAGACTAGCCAGCAAATATTCAGTTCAGAGGCTTATGCCAAAATCCTAAAGAGAAACAATGTTTTTGTGAAATAATGCAGTGGCAGGTAAAAGAAGAGGTGGAATATATTTGCAAGATAGGCGAATTCTCATCATCAGGTGGGACCTCAACTCACTTTTTTTTTTCTCCCAAAATCTGTGGGCATAGGGTGAATAATTACTACAGGAACAATGGTAGGAACAGTTTCCAAGCCCCGATTTCCCTGATATTCCCTTGATCACACTTGGGCTCTCCTGAGACTGTGATTCCATGAATTTTTGATAGTCTTGGCTGTCAGTTGAGCAATGGATCAAGGCTAATAAGGTCAGCTAAAATCTTCACTTGCTTCATAAGATCAAATGTGTGTGAAGCCATAGTCAGCACATTTTGTTTTGTTTTGCTTTCTTATATCTATAGATTAAAACACAACAATTTAATTATGCTTCATGGGACTTTCCTGGCAGTCCAGTGGTTAATATTGTGTTTCCAAGGCCAGGAGCATGGCTTTGATCCCTAGTTGGGGAAGTAAGATCCCACATGGCATGCTGTTAAAAAATAAATAAAAATTTAATTATGTTTCATAACTTTTGGGCATATTATACATATATATCAGTTGGACACGACTGAGCAACTGAACTAAACTGAACTTTCAGGCATATATATATATATGTATGTGTATAGACATACTATGCTTCTGTATTTAAAATATTTTATCTTATTAATTTTATTGCTTTATGGGTTATGAAATTGAGATATTCAGTTAAATTTAATTTTCTTAATACCTTGAACTAATTAAAATTCTATTATGTAAATATATACCTCATTCTTTGCAGTTGATTTTGGAAGGTTCAGTTTCTTAAACAGTAATAAAAACAGGTAACATATATAATTAACTTCCTATGTATCAAGAATGGTAAGTACTGTATGTGGAATTTTTAAATTTAATCTTCACAAGTACAAAGTGAGGTGAGTATTGTTATAGGGAAACTAATACTCATGAAGTTTCCCCTAGATCACATAACTCAAAAGTGGTAGTAAGATCAATTCAGGTTCAAACAATTAGACTTCAGGTCTTTTGGTACAGATGGGTTAATTTGCCAGGTAATGACTGGTGTACAGTAGTTGCTCAGTAAAGATTTATTGCATAAGTAAGCAAGTACTCTTGCCTGGAAAGTCCCATGGATGGAAGAGCCTGGCAGACTGCAATCCATGGGGTCGCTAAGGGTCGGACACGACTGAGCGACTTCACTTTCATTTTTCACTTTAATGCATTGAAGAAGGAATTGGCAATCCACTCCAGTGTTCTTGCCTGGAGAATCCCAGGGACGGGGGAGCCTGGTGGGCTGCCGTCTATGGGGTCACACAGTGTCGGACACGACTGAAGTGACTTAGGAGTAGCAGCAGCAAGCAAGTAAATGTCCACTTACAGATTTTGCCCACCTATAAGTAAATGTCAAACTTATATTCATAGACATAGAATGTCCTTCCTTGAGAACAATGGGTGGACATCAGGCAACATGAGGGCTGTCACATGAGTGTTGTGCTTCAGTTGTATCTGACTCTTTGTGACTCTATGGACTGTAGCCCACCAGGCTCCTCTGTCCACGGGATTCCACAGGCAAGAATACTGGAGTGGATTGCCATGCCCTACTCCAGAGGATCTTCCTGATTCAATGATTGAATCCACATCTCTTATGTCAACTGTATTGGCAGGCAGGTTCTTTACCACTAGTGCCACCTAGATTTGCTTTATACGTAACAAAATCGGGTTCCAAACCAAAAGTACATATGGCAAGATCAGATCAGATCAGATCAGTCGCTCAGTCGTGTCCGACTCTTTGCGACCCCATGAACTGCAGCACGCCAGGCCTCCCTATCCATCACCAATTCCCGGAGGTCACTCAGACTCATATCCATCAAGTCAGTGATGCCATCCTGCCATCTCATCCTCTGTCGTCCCCTTCTCCTCCTGCCCCCAATCCCTCCCAGCATCAGAGTCTTCTCCAATGAATCAACTCTTTGCATGAGGTGGCCAAAATACTGGAGTTTCAGCTTTAGCATCATTCCTTCCAAAGAAATCCCAGGGCTGATCTCCTTCAGAACACATATGGCAAAGGAGACAGTGAATCTAGTCAAAGAGCTGTTGCAGTAATCTAATGAGAGCTTAAAAAATGGAAGAAAGGATGGAGGAAAATGAATTTTATATAACTTATGGATGGAGAATGAACTGAGATCAGATCAGATCAGTCGCTCAGTCGTGTCCAACTCTTTGCGACCCCATGAACTGCAGCACGCCAGGCCTCCCTGTCCATCACCAGCTCTCGGAGGTCACTCAGACTCATATCCATCAAGTCAGTGATGCCATCCTGCCATCTCATCCTCTGTCGTCCCCTTCTCCTCCTGCCCCCAATCCCTCCCAGCATCAGAGTCTTCTCCAATGAATCAACTCTTTGCATGAGGTGGCCAAAATACTGGAGTTTCAGCTTTAGCATCATTCCTTCCAAAGAAATCCCAGGGCTGATCTCCTTCAGAACACATATGGCAAAGGAGACAGTGAATCTAGTCAAAGAGCTGTTGCAGTAATCTAATGAGAGCTTAAAAAATGGAAGAAAGGATGGAGGAAAATGAATTTTATATAACTTATGGATGGAGAATGAACTGAGATCAGATCAGATCAGTCGCTCAGTCGTGTCCATCTCTTTGCGACCCCATGAACTGCAGCACGCCAGGCCTCCCTGTCCATCACCAGCTCTCGGAGGTCACTCAGACTCACATTCATCGAGTCAGTGATGCCATCCAGCCATCTCATCCTCTGTCGTCCCCTTCTCCTCCTGCCCCCAATCCCTCCCAGCATCAGAGTCTTCTCCAATGAGTCAACTCTTCGCATGAGGTGGCCAAAATACTGGAGTTTCAGCTTTAGCATCATTCCTTCCAAAGAAATCCCAGGGCTGATCTCCTTCAGAATGGACTGGTTGGATCTTCTTGCAGTCCAAGGGACTCTCAAGAGTCTTCTCCAACACCACAGTTCAAAAGCATCAATTCTTCGGCGCTCAGCCTTCTTCACAGTCCAGCTCTCACATCCATACATGACCACAGGAAAGACCATAGCCTTGACTAGGTGAACCCTTGTTGGCAAAGTGATGTCTCTGCTTTTGAATATGTGATCTAGGTTGGTCATAACTTTCCTTCCAAGGAGTAAGTGTCTTTTAATTTCATGGCTGCAGTCACCATCTGCAGTGATTTTGGAGCCCAGAAAAATAAATTCTGACACTGTTTCCACTGTTTCTCCATCTATTTCCCATGTAGTGATGGGACCAGATGCCATGATCTTCGTTTTCTGAATGTTAACCTTTAAACCAACCTTTTCACTCTCCACTTTCACTTTCATCAAGAGGCTTTTTAGTTCCTCTTCACTTTCTGCCATAAGGGTAGTATCATCTGCGTATCTGAGGTTATTGATATTTCTCCCGGCAATCTTGATTCCAGCTTGTGTTTCTTCCAGTCCAGCATTTCTCATGATGTACTCTGCATATAAGTTAAATAAACAGGGTGACAATATACAGCCTTGACGTACTCCTTTTCCTATTTGGAACCAGTCTGTTGTTCCATGACCAGTTCTAACTGTTGCTTCCTGACCTGCATACAGATTTCTCAAGAGGCAGGTCAGGTGGTCCGGTATTCCCATATCTCTCAGAATTTTCCACAGTTTATTGTGATCTACACAGTCAAAGGCTTTGGCATAGTCAATAAAGCAGAAATAGATGTTTTTCTGGAACTCTCTTGCTTTTTTGATGATCCAGCGGATGTTGGCAATTTGATCTCTGGTTCCTCTGCCTTTTCTAAATCCAGCTTGAACATCAGGAAGTTCACGGTTCACATATTGCTGAAGCCTGGCTTGGAGAATTTTGAGCATTACTTTACTAGCGTGTGAGATGAGTGCAATTGTGCGAATGAACTGAAGTTACTGACTAATATGATGTTGTGGATTAGGAAGAAAAATGAGATACTTTTTACACAATATTATGCAAAAATATCTAAAATTCACAGCTCCTTTCCTTTATTGATACTTGTGGGGTTATGTCTTATAATTTTCATAACTAATATAATTTGTTGCAATAATTTGAAATCTACATAAGAGGAAAAGAGATATTGCCATATTGAGAACTGTAAGTTGAGAAAAAGAGAAAAATGAGTTATTGGAAAAGATTGTTTAGGACTTAGGTATGTGACATTTGAATGCTAAGATCCCTTAGTGTTTCTCTTGTATGTCTTATTTGAAGACAGCCAATATCTGTGTTCGTTTCAAATCAAGTAAATAAGTATTGCTTAAGAATCTATTATGTTTATTCATCCATTTAAAAAAGTAAACACTGAGCAGGTGGCATATGTTGTACCAAACACTTTTTCTATTTAGTCACTTACTTTATAATGACATATAGAAAATATAGCTTCTTGGAACAATAAACTTAGGTGGGCAAAAAAGTCATGTAAACTCAACTTCCTCGCAAATTTAAAGAGTGAAATGAAATGGTATGGATTATTATTGAAACAAGTATATGGAGAAATATACCATGTTCATGGATTGGAAAAAGCAATATAATGAAAATGAGTCCACTACCCAAAACAATCTATAGATTCAACACAATCCTTATCAAGCTTTAATGGTATTTTTCATAGAACTGGAAAAAATAACTTCACAAATTGTATGAAAACACAAAAAACTAAATAACCAAATCAATCTTTAGAAATAATAATGGAACTGGAGGAATCAGCCTTCCTGACTTCAGACTATACTATACTACAAAGCTATACTCATCAAGACAGTATGGTAGTGGCACAAAGACAGAAATATAGATCAAAGGGACAAAATAGAAAGTCCAGAGATAAATTCATCCACCTATGGACACCTTATCTTGGACAGAGGGGGCAAGAATATACAACAGAGAAAAGACAATCTCTTTAACAAGTGGTGCTGGGAAAACTAGTCAGCCACCTATAAAAGAATGAAGCTAGAACACTTTCTAATACCATACACAAAACTAAACTCAAAATGGATTAAAGATCTAAATGTAAGACCAGAAACTATAAAACTTTTAGAGGAAAACATAGGCAGAACAGTCTTTGACATAAATCACCCCAAGATCCTCTATGACCCACCTCCCAGAGTAATGAAAATAAAAACAAAAATAAACAAATGAGATTTAATTAAACTTAAAAGTTTTTGAACTGAAAAGCTTTTGGAGAGCAAAGGAAACTATAAGCAAAGTGAAAAGGCAGCCTTCAGAATGGGAGAAAATAATAGCAAATTAAAGGAGTGACAAAGAATTAATCTTCAAAATATAAAAGCAGTTCATGCAGCTTAATACCAGAAATATGAACAATCCAATCAAAACGTGGGCTAAAGAACTAAACAGACATTTCTCCAAAGACATACAGATGGCTGGTAAACACATGAAAAGATCAACATTACTCATTATTAGAGAAATGCAAATCAAAACCAGAATGAGGTGTCATCTCATGCCAGTCAGAATGGCCACAATCAAAAAGTCTACAAGCAATAAATGTGGAAGAGGGTATGGAGAAAAGGGAACCCCTCTTACACTGCTGGTGGGAATGCAAACTGGTACAGTCACTGTGAAGAACAGCGTGGAGATTCCTTAAAAAACTAGAAATAGAACTGCCATACTACCCAGCAATCCCACTGCTGGGCATACACACCAAGGAAACCAACATTGAAAGAGACACAGGTACTCCGATGTTCACTGCAGCACTGTTTACAACAGCTAGGACATGGAAACAACCTAGATGTCCATCAGCAGATGAGTGGATCAGGAAGTTGTGGTACATATACACAATGCAATATTACTCAGCTATAAAAAAAAAAAGAATACATTTGAGTCAGTTCTAATGAGGTGGATGAAACTGGAGCCTATTATACAGAGTGAAGTAAGTCATAAAGAGGTTAAAATGTAGTAGATTAATGCATAGATATGGGATTCAGAAAGATGGTAATGACAATCCTCCAAACAAGGCAACAAGAGACACAGATGTAAAGAACAGACTTTTGGACTCTGTGGGAGAAGATGAGGATAGGATAATTTGAGAGAATAGTATTGGAACATGTGTATTACCATATGTAAAAGAGATGACCAATGCAAGTTTGGTGCATGAAGCACAACACTCAAAACCAGTGCTCAGGGATAACTCAGAGGGATGAGGTGGGGAGGGAGGTGGGAGCGGTGTTCAGGATGGGGGGACACCTGTGCACCCATGGCTGATTCATGTTGATGTATGGCAAAAAACCACCACAATATTGTAAAGTAAGTATCCTCCAGTTAAATTAATTGACAAAAATAAAAAATAAAATAAAAATAAAAAGACCGTCCTCAAGAGGAAAGCAAAGTAGGATAGTTATTGTGACTATTCTGTAGCATGGCTTTTTTTTTAGCCTTTGCTAGGGAATATAAAAATAAGAAAAACTGTCTTCTCACATGATGCTTAGCGTTTCTCTGAGGAAGTCTCAAAACTTGAAATATCAGAAAACCAGAAGAAAGTATCTCAAACAAGAAAATGGTATGTGTAAAAGAATCCCCAAGAAACTGGTGTATTGGGGTAGGTGAGACATACTGGGAAGTACAGGAAGATGACTGTGGATACATAAAACAGGACTATTTTATTGTCAGCTTTTGGGGAGCATATGAGGTCCTTGGGAAAACTCATCGTAGTATGGCTCACATAAAATGTGATTGTTTGTTTTTTTCTTTAAAACAAAGTTACAGTCAAAGAAACACCAGTCCAATTTCAAATGTCTCAAAGAGTAATGTAAAGCTTTATATTAGTGTACCTTGAAGGAACAGACAGAGCTTTACAGTGTGCCAAATAGGAAATCTTGTAACTGGTCTTCGATTTCTCTTCTTCTTTATGTCTCTCCATCTTCATAGTCTTCTTCCCCTGCCTCCCACACTGCACTATTTTTTTTTTCCACTCCTGAGAAGAGGTTATTAACGTGCTACCCCATGATAAATGCCTAGACGCACTGCACAGGGACCTTCTCAATCTTTCTCAGATTCCTACCCCCCCACCACCCCACTCCTCTAAGGAGCAGCCCTTCTAGAATCCTGGCAAATAAAAATGTTCACCTTACTACATCACCTACATAGAAAACAACAGCTCTTCCAACAAAGTTATTTTGAAACCAACCCAGGCTATGCAGAGAGAAACACTTTTAAAAAAAAATGAAAATAGAAAATTGTATGTATTCATCAACATGTTGTTGTGATTCGATATTTCTGTATATTTGTTTACTAACAACCCACTTTTTTTCAATTCCACTTTTATTCCTCTTGGGCTTGGCATTTACTCTTTCTGTTGCCCTTGAGAATTCTATCGCCTGTATTAACCAGCTAAAGTCTACTAAAATTTATTGTAGAAAACACTTGTTTGTTTGTTTGCTTGTTTTTGCCTTGGTTAATTGCTCCAGGAGTTAATGTCACTTCAGTTTCATTTGGCAAGTGTATGATTGGGCACATAATGCCCTTGCATGATGCAATGGTAACAAATGTAAGGAAGACAACATCTTGGGTCATTCAGCCAACATTAATAAGGTGATTACCCCTTGCTGAGTAAACGGCAGCTGAGGACCTGCCATCCATCCTATAGATACTATTTTTGCCCAACTCTGCTGATGAAAGCACATTAGATTTTTCTTTAGTCACTCAGTCATGTGTGACTCTGTGACCCTATAGACTGCAGCACGACAGGATTCCCTGTCTTACACTATCTGCAAGAGCTTGCTCAAACGCATGTCCATCAAATCAGTGATAGCATCCAACCATCTCATCCTCTGTCACCCCTTCTCCACCTGCCTTCAATCTTTCCCAGCATCAGGGTCTTTTCCAATGAGTCAGTTCTTCACATCAGGTGGCCAAAGTATTGGAACTTCAGCTTCAGCATCAGTGCTTCCAATGACTGTCTCCACTCAAAGTTCTGGACTATTTTAGTTTGGAGATCATGCTTTACATACTAGGACTTTGCTTGTCAAATCTTAATTTCAATAGGGGAAGATGTGGATGTATTGATTCCAGTTAGTAAAACTCAGAAACTAACAAGTTGAATGCTTTTTATAACACATCTTAATTCAATTTTTACACAGGAAAGCACACAACAAAAAAAATCTTCCAACAAAAGATTTTCCTTATAGAATTATAAAGGATAAATACAGACAGACTAGGAAATTAAAAATCAGCTTAGAATAATACAGAAATAATTGCTGCAGGTGAGACTCAATAATGAATATTAACATTAGTAGGTGAAAGTTTAAGAAGAAACAGGATATTTGTAAAATACCAAAGTATTTCTCAGGCTTCCCTGGTAACTCAGCTGTTAAAGAACCCACCTGCAATGCAGGAGACTCCAGTTCAATTCCTGGATTGGAAAGATCCCCTGGAGAAGGGATAGACTACCTACTCCAGTATTCTTGGGCTTCCCTGGTGGCTCAGATGGTCAAGAATCCTCCTACAATGTGGGAGACCTGGGTTCAATCTCTGGGTTGGGAAGATCCCATGGAGGAGAGCATGGTAACCCAATCCAATATTCTTGCCTGGAGAATTTCCATGGACAGAGGAGCCTGATGGGCTACAGTTCTTGGAGTTACAAAGAGTCATACATGACTGAGCAACTAAGCACAGCACACAAAGTGTTTCTCTTCCAAAATATTTAATTATTTGGGTGATTTTACAATTAAGTCCACATATTCTTATACTTGGAGAAGGCAATGGCACCCCACTCCAGTACTCTTGCCTGGAGAGTCCCATGGGCGGAGGAGCCTGGTGGGCTGCAGTCCATGGGGTCGCTAGGAATTGGACACAACTGAGCGACTTGACTTTCACTTTTCAGTCTCATGCATTGGAGAAGGAAATGGCAACCCACTCCAGTGTTCTTGTCTGGAGAATCCCAGGGACGGGGGAGCCTGGTGGGCTGCCGTCTATGGGGTCACACTGAGTCTGACACGACTGAAGCGACTTAGCAGCAGCAGCAGCAGCAGCAGCATTCTTATACATATATTATGTTTTTCAAGAGGTGATTTTTAATTCCCCTTTACTTGAGTGTGAACTGGACTTAGGAGTCAATGAATAGAGTATGGAAAGGGAAAAAAGAATGACTTTACAGCAAAGAAAACTGACAGACACCACTTTATACACTAATATCACCAGTGTGTGTGTTCAGTCACTCAGTCATGTCTGACTCTGCAGCCCCATAGACTGTAGGCCACCAGGCTCCTGTGCCCATTGAATTTTCCTGGCAAGAATACTGGAGTGGGGTGCCATTTCCTACTCTATGGGATCTTTCCATCCCAGGAACTGAACCTGAATCTCCTGAGTCTCTGGCACTGGCCGATGGATTCTTTACCGAAACTGCTACCTGGGAAGTCAGTAATGAGACATACTGCTATCATACACCCAAATTTCAGGTGACAAGAAAGAAGTAATATTTCTGTAGTATTCTTACCCCAAATCCATAATCTCATTCTAATTGTGAAAAACAGCAAACAAACCCATATCAAGGGGCATTCTGTGAAAATACCTAATCAGTGCTTTTTAAAAGCATAAAGGATATGTAAAACAAGTTCTTCCTTGAGTTTCTGTCGCAGAACACTAAGGAGATATCACAGTTAAATATGATATGGTATCTTGGATCAAATCCTTGAAATTAGTGTAAAATTTGGACAATTTGAATAATGTCTGCACTTTAGTTATAGTATTGTCCTGATGTTAATTTCTTAGCTTTAATAATTCAAGATATTACCATTATGATGATAATGCAAGGTACTGACACTAGATGAAACTAAGTGAATATGTGGAACTTTCTGTATTTTTCTTTCAACTTTAATGGAAGTCTAAAAATATTTCAAAATAGAAGTAAAGGGAAATTTTAAATAAAAATATATGTCCCTCCCCAATTTTTTTTAAACTTAAAATTCCATTTTTCCCTAAAATTTCATATTCACTTGAGCTGAAAAACCTCTCTCTTTTTCTCTTCGTGCACTTTTTCTGACCCTGTGAAGCTCTGTCTTCAACCTCCTGTCCCTGGTGTTGTTATAGACCAAATTTGGGTTTATTTTCCCATGGACAGTGAAGCCAATCTACTGACTCTGGGTTACTCTGAAGGCAAAAAATACTATGTTGATTGCAGAGCACCAAACAAGGAGTATGGTTGGGGGGGGGGGGGACGGCGGCTAATATTCAAAAATCTTAAACTTCCTGATTTCAGAAAAAGTTTTTAAAAACAGAGTGAGGGAGAGGGTTTCAGGATGCCTGGTCAGCACCCTGAATTTGTTGGTGGTGAGATAATAGGAAGTCGACATCATTAGCCTTCTGGTTCCAACTGGTCTGTGGTCTACCTGTTTGTAGTCATCATGCAGTTAACTTCTTCTATCTGGAGGGGTTTTAGTATCTGCAAAATAACTCAAGAATATGATTGAAGATATTATCCACAGCCTTTGAAGGAACTAAATGTCTTTGGCTTTGTTTAATGGCTAAGCTATTATTATTGTCATGTTTGACTGTTTTCTCTTGTTTCTTCATTTTTCACTTCTCTGATTAAATTTGATCTTTGAAACTCAGGGAAGACCTAGTACTCTAAAGCTTTCCTACAAGCAAGAGACAGGGAAGGACTTCCTTGATGATCCAGTGGTTATGAATCTGCCTGGTTATCCAGTGATTATGAATCCCCAAAGTAGGGGATACTGGTTCAGTCCCTGGTGTGGGAAGATCCAACATGCTGTGAGGCAACTAAGCATGTGAGCTGCAACTCCTAAAATCTAAACACCCTAGAGCTCATTCCCTGCAACAAGAGAAGCCACCATGATGAGAAACCTGCAAATTGCAACTAGAGAGTAGTCCCCACTTGTCGCAACTAGAGGAAGCTGGCATGCAGCAATGAAAACCCAGTGTAGCCAAATAAATAAATAAAAGAGGCAGGTGACATGGCAAGGTCCTGCTTGGTTTCAGTGGCATATTTTTTTCAGAGCCAGTCAAAAACAAAATACAGTAAAATAAAATAAAAATACAGGCTTAACAGCTAACTTTCCCAGGAAGGCAAAGTTCACTGGGGCTATTTAGACCTTGAGTCTTAAAATGTCTTGATTAATTGATTCCCACATCCTGATTAGTAAGCTCTTTCTAAATTGGGAGTAAGGGTGAGATTAGAATTACGCTCTCTTGTTTGCTTTCTAATTTAGGAATCCTCCCTCAAGAATTTGGACCCCTTCTAATGACAGAGTTACAATCTGAGCTATAATCCTTACTTTTTTTATTATTGACTCTGGAAACACAGAATGATCATTTAACCTCTGTGGATTTGATTTCTTTCAATACAAAATTGTGATAATTGCTTCAAAGAGCAGTTTTTATCATCAATATTTGAACATCTCAAGTCTTTCACTTTTCATCTCCACTGGCACTCAACCCTATTCAAGCACTGATCTTTTCTTCTCTGAACCACTGTTTGAGCCTCTAAGCAGATTGACCTATATTCACACTGGCCATTATCCAACCCATTCCTCATCTTGTGATATAAACAAGATTTCCAAAACACAGATCTAATCATTCTCTTCTTCCACATTCAACCCTCAAAGTGTTACCATGGTTTGTGAAATAAATGCAAAATGGTTTAAAGACCCTTGCAAGCTCAACTTTCTCTGCACTTCTGTAGGTCCCTCACATGTCATGCTCCTCCATGCTGTCTTGTTTTTTAAATTGGAATAGAGATGCTTCATAATATTGTGTTAGTTTCTGCCAGGCATCAAATTGAATTAACCACACATATGCATACATGAAAAGAAAGGAAGCGAAAAGCAAAGGGGAAAAGGAAAGATATAAGCATCTGAATGCAGAGTTCCAAAGAATAGCACGGAGAGATAAGAAAGCCTTCCTCAGCAATCAATGCAAAGAAATAGAGGAAAACAATAGAATAGGAAAGACTAGAGATCTCTTCAAGAATATTAGAGATACCAAGGGAATGTTTCATGTAAAGATGGGCTCAATAAAGGACAGAAATGCTAAAGACCTAACAGAAGCAGAAGATATTAAGAAGAGGTGGCAAGAACATACAGAAGAACTATACAAAAAAGATCTTCATGACCCAGATAATCACAATGGTGTGATCACTCACCTAGAGCCAGACATCCTGGAATGTGAAGTCAAGTGGGCCTTAGAAGGCCTCACTAAGAACAAAGCTAGTGGAGGTGATGGAATTCCAGTTGAGCTATTTCAAATCCTGAAAGATTACGCTGTGAAAGTGCTGCACTCAATATGCCAGCAAATTTGGAAAACTCCTCAGTGGCCACAGGACTGGAACACTTTTCATTCCAATCCCAAAGAAAGACAATGCCAAAGAATGGTCAAACTACCGCACAATTGCTCTCATCTCACAAACTAGTAAAGTAATTCTTAAAATTCTCCAAGCCAGGCTTCAGCAATATGTGAACCGTGAACTTCCAGATGTTCAAGGTAGATTTAGAAAAGGCAGAGGAACCAGAGATCAAATTGCCAAAATCCGATGGATCATCAAAAAAGGTAGAGAGTTCCAGAAAAACACCTATTTCTGCTTTATTGTCTATGTCAAAGCCTTTGACTGTGTGGATCACAGTAAATTGTGGAAAATTCTGAAAGAGATGGGAATACCAGACAACCTGACCTGCCTCTTGAGAAGCCTGTAAGCAGGTCAGGAAGCAACAGTTAGAACTGGACGTGGAACAAGAGACTGGTTCCAAATAGGAAAAGGAGGATGTCAAGGCTGTATATTGTCACCCTGCTTATTTATCTTAAATGCAGAGTACATCATGAGAAACGCTGGGCTAGAGGAAGCCCAGGTTGGAATCAAGATTGCTGGGAGAAATATCAATAACCTCAGATATGCAGATGACACCACCCTTATGGCAGATAGTGAAAAGGAACTAAAAAGCCTCTTGATGAGAGTAAAAGAGGAGAGTGAAAAAGTTGGCTTAAAGCTCAACATTCAGAAAACAAAGATCATGGCATCTGGTCCCATCACTTCATGGGAAATAGATGGGGAAACAGTGTCAGACTTTATTTTTCTGAGCTCCAAAATCACTACAAATGGTGACTGCAGCTATGAAATTAAAAAGCGCTTACTCCTTGAAAGAAAGTTATGACCAACGTAGACAGCATATTAAAAAGGAGAGACATTACTTTGTCAACAAAGGTCCTTCTAGTCAAGGCTATGGTTTTTCCAGTGGTCATGTATGGATGTGAGAGTTGTACTATAAAGAAAGCTCAGTGGTGGAGAATTGATGCTTTTGAACTGTGGTGTTGGATAAGACTCTTGAGAGGGTGGACTGCAAAGAGATCCAACCAGTCCATACTAAAGGAGATCAGTCCTAAGTGTTCATTGGTAGGACTGATGTTGAAGCTGAAACTGCAATACTTTGACCATCTGATGTGAAGAGCTGACTCATTTGAAAAGACCCTGATGCTGGGAAAGATTAAGGGCAGGAGGAGAAGGGAACCACAGAGGATGAGATAGTTGGATGCCATCATTGACTCAATGGGCATAGGTTTGGGTGGACTCCGGGACTTGGTGATGGACAGGGATTCCTGTCGTGCCGCGGTTTGTGTGGTCGTAAAGAGTCAGACATGCCTGAGTGACTGAACTGAACTGAACTGAACTGATACATACATCCCCTCTTCCTAGGATTTCCTTCCCATTTAGGTCACCATGGAGCACTGAGTATAGTTCCCTGTTCTATACAGTTGGTTCTCATTATTTATCTGTTTTATCTATAGTAGTGTATATAATGGAGAAGGCGATGGCACCCCACTCCAGTACTCCTTCCTGGAAAATCCCATGACGGAGGAGCCTGGTGGGCTGCAGTCCATGGAGTCGCTAAGAGTTGGACACGACTGAGCGACTTCACTTTCACTTTTCACTTTCATGCATTGGAGAAGGAAATGGCAACCCACTCCAGTGTTCTTGCCTGGAGAATCCCAGAGACGGGGGAGCCTGGTGGGCTGCCATCTATGGGGTCGCATAGAGTCGGACATGACTGAAGCGACTTAGCAGCAACAGCAGCAGTGTATATAATGCCAATACCAATCACCCAAACCATCCCACCCCATTGTGCCCTCATTGTTATCCCTACATTTGCTCTCTACATGTACTGGCTATTGTAAATAGTGTGGCAGTGAACACTGAAGTGTGTGTGTCTTTTTAAATTATGATTTTCTCTGGGTATATGCCCAGTCCTTCTCCATGCAGTCTTAATTCCTTCTCCATGCTGTCTTAATTTCAGCCACAGTATTCTTATTTCAATTTTTTATATATTATGCAACCTTCAGCCTGTACTTCTTTTCCTTCCGTTATCTCCAAATCTGACTCTTCTCTTCATACTTCAGTCCAGGCCACTTCTTCAAGAAAGACCTCTCCAACTTCTCTTTTATCACTCTATAAATATTTATCTTATTTTATGTATCTATCCTTTAACATCTGATTCAGTAGAAACTGTATATGTATGTGTGTGATTGTTTGATTAATTCCTACAACTTATTTCACATGAAGTATACACCCAAGATTTCTAAGGGTAAGATCATTTATATTTTGGGTTAATTGGTGTTTAATAAAATGTCACTTATCAGTGTTTGAAAAAGATTTGTTGAACTATTAGTTAAAAATAATTGCCATATGTAGATAACTATATAAATGTTTATATTGTCACCAATCATTACCTAAACAGTATCTTTGATCTATGCAACCATGATATTTTAGAGTTTAGGGATAACTTGGCTTTAGAATAGACGCTCTGGATTTGTTGAAAAATATTACTGTGTCCCCATCAAAAGAATAGAATATAAATTAAGTCAATTCTCATTAATAATGTGTATATGCTCAGTCGTGTCTGATGTCTTGTCACCCCTTGAACTGTAGCCTGTCAGGCTCCTCTGTCCCTGGGACTTTCCAAGCAAGAATACTGGAGCGGGTTGCCATTTTCTCCCCCAGAAGAACTTCCCCACCCAGGGATCGAATCTACATCATCTGTGTCTCCTGCATTGCAGGTGGATTCTTTACCACTTAACCACTGGGGAAACCCAGCTGCCACAAGCACTGAATTAGCAAATATTGAACCATCACTTCTAGAAGAGATAGAAGGTTAAGTTCCTGAGAGCTTCTGGCCATAGCGTTATCAGTTGATCATATGTAAACTTGTTTTACATGACTTCTCTTTAAAGAAACTTCACTTAATATATACTATATTTAACATTTAAATAATAGTAATATATATATGCTATATTTAGACTATATTTAACATTTAAATAATAGCAATATATATATATACTATATTTAGTATGCTACTGCTAAGTCACTTCAGTCGTGTCTGACTCTGTGCAACCCCATAGATGGCAGCCTACCAGGCTCCCCTCATCCCTGGGATTCTCCAGGCAAGAACACTGGAGTGGGTTGCCATTTCCTTCTCCAATGCATGAAAATGAAAAGTGAAAGTGAAGTCGCTCAGTCGTGTCTGACTCTTAGCGACCCCATGGACTGCAGCCTACCAGGCTCTTCCATCCATGGGATTTTCCAGGCAAGGATACTGTAGTGGGGTGCCATTGCCTTCTCTGATATTTAGTATATAATATATAATATTTTTAGTATATATTTAGTATATAATATATAATATTATATAATAGTTAAATAATAGTAATATATATATACTATTATTTAACATTTAACTCATGGCCAACAGCAACTATAACTCATGTCTGAGTGAAGTTTATCTAATATAAATATTTTCTCTGTTAAGTCACATCACAGCCTTCTTGCATTTGAGAGCACCAAGTAGCCTTTTTAACACTTGATATTTGGAGTCATTTTAAAATAGCTAATTCACGCACTCAAAAGAAAACAATAAAAATGTGAAAAATGAAAAATATGACACTAAATAAACTGCAAAAGTGATACTTGTATATCCTCTCATACTCATATACAGTATGAGAGCTAGCTAAGCTGAAACGAAAAGGCAGAATGTCACTTTTGACCTCAGCTTGGAACCTGCAATCAGCAAGGTAAATTTTTCACAGCTCTTCATTTGCTGTTAATTTCTCTGTGATCTGCACATGTTGGTGGATGACTGCCCTGATAGCACTGAGCTTGGCTTTACAAATACATTTCAACAAGTAGGCAAATTCACAACTATGGGATACAGGGGAGACAAAAAATGAAGATGACTCTGACTATGTTGCTTCAGGTTGATCTAAAGGTGACTTCTTTTGTATTTTCTCTGAAAAATTATAGACTGAAAAAGTATGAAAATGTGTTTTTTTTAGCAGAAATAATCTACCCAGTCCAATCCATTCTGAAAGGAATCTACTTCAAACTGGGGTCGCCTGCATTGCAGGCAGATTCTTTAACAACTGCATTATCAGGGAAGACTTTCTGAAATATATGACTAGTGAATTTCTACCTTCCATAGTACAGAATCAAATAAAATATTGTCCTTGGAGGACAAAATATGTTCCTAAAGGTATTATATTATATACTCATATCAGATCAGATCAGTCGCTCAGTCGTGTCCGACTCTTTGCGACCCCATGAACCGCAGCACGCCAGGCCTCCCTGTCCATTTTCCTTTGTACATTTAAATATTTCTTTAGAATGTTTTATTGTATCTTTAGGTTGGTCCAGACGAATCCTTCAAGTTTGTCACAGTTCCACATACACTTGCCAGTGCTAATGTTGAAACCCGTATTCCTGACATGAGTGGACCAAGGATGACTGCAGCAAAAACATACCCACAGGTAACTCTGGGACTCAAGGAAGAGACCATGCAAAAATGCTGCCTTCTTCACAAACTGAAGTCATACAGATATCATCTAAAACATGATATTTTGTAATTTGATATGCATATGAATAGTTTACAGGTAGTGCCACTTTATTACATATATATGTATTACATGTGTTACAGGTAATACTTGCACTGTGCAATATGAATGCTAACTCACTTAATTTAATGCCATTTTTCTATGCTACCTCTTAGGATGGATCGTAGCATGGTCATTTTTAAGACAAAAGACAACTACAGAATTTTCTCATGCAATTTAAAACACACCAGTTTAATATTTTCTTCTGAGAATGATTCATTTTTAACAGGAATTTCTGCACCAATAATGGAGATTAAAAAATACAAAATTTTTTAGCAGGTTAACATACAGTGCTTTTGTACCAGATGTGTCAATTTTTTTCCCCCAGAAAGCAGGTATAACTTTGCTTATTAGGGTGAATTGAAATGAGGATGTGTGTATATAACATTTAAAATAAGAAAGAAAGGCATCAAAGCAGAGATTAATATGACATATTTGGTATCAGAGGCCAACAGTATCTGATTACAAATGCACAATCAATAATATAATTTGAAACACTGGATCTTTCACATTGTGTTCATGTCCATAGTGCACTAATAATACTACTAAAGACCTCATACAAATGGACACTCTCATGAGTTTGGGCACAGAAGAGAAGGAACCCTTTAAGCATCTAAGCCAGAGTGGAATACTGTGTACTTTTTCCCTTTTAGTCTTTATTCTATTTGCACTATCTTTTCCTGACCTATACAATTTCTCTGGCTCTCAGTGACGGTGGAAAAGAATTGATTTTACCCAAACTTCTAAAACCAGCAGTCTTCTATTCACTTAAGTCAGTGTTTTATTACACCTTCTTGGGGGGAGAGTGGGAAATTAGAGAAGAAACAGAGTTGAGAGATCAGGTTAAATTGTTTTGCATTTGTTTATTGCTCTTGGAACTTCTTAGAATGATCTATGTCTCCTTACATTTGCCCATTTTCCTCTTCTCTCTCACCTCCTCTCATTTTCTTTATGGGTGGGTATGTGTGTGTACATATTATATTTATAATATATAATGCATATCTGAATATTATATACATGGATATATATTAACCTATCTATGGTATGAAATATATGTATATGTATATATGAAGGGAAAAGTGTGTTATTAGTCACTCAGTCTTGTCAGACTTTTTACAACCTTATGGACTGTAGCCCACCAGGCTCCTCTGTCCATGGAATTTCTCAAGCAGGAATATTGGAGAAAGTTGCCTTTCCCTTCTCCAAGGGATCTTCCTGACTCAGGCTTCGAACCAGAGTCTCCTGCATTGCAGGCCGATTCTTTACCATCTGAGCCACCAGGGAAGCTCCACAAACATACATTTCATTCCGTATTCCTTGCCATTTAAAATGATGACCAAAAACTGAGAAATTTCTTTATACTGGTATCTCCTAGAATTCTTTTGTCATATAGACTTAAAGCTCTTTGAGGTAAGTTCTAAGTACAGTGTTTAGGTGACCATATATATTGAGGTCAATAATGGCATATAATGAGGTGAATAATAATTTGAAGACACCTAGTGGAATCCGTAACTACCCATCTTCGCTGGCTGAGCACATCTGGCAAGGTGACTTTTGACACACTTGAATCGACCTGCCTCATTTGACGTTTAAGAATAGCCATCTCTCTGCTAATGTCTAAATGAGAAGCTGAGCCTGCAAGTCAAAGCACTACATTTATATTGACTTTTTGATGTTTGTAAGTAGCTATGTTTATATGCCTACGTTGTGCATAAGTATCACATGCAGATATAGCAAAAAGGGTTTGGTTTTGCTCATGTAGGTCATAGCTGAAACATAGATATATCAGGAGCCCATAAACATACTTAAAAGGATGAAAATAATGGTACAGAAAGAGTCACAGATCTGGAAAATCACAGAAGTCAAAACTCAGTGATGTAGATCAGTCAGAGACATAAACAATATTACTTCTATAACAGGAAATACTTTTTAGAAAGCTGTAAAAGATAGACATTGCTATGTCATGAGAAAATAAAAGTGAATTTCAGCACTGTACACTTTAGATACTTATGCAAAAAGTCAATGAGTAGTATTGAGATGTGTTTATGTCTAATAACGGAGAAGGCGATGGCACCCCACTCCAGTACTTTTGCCTGGAAAATCCCACGGACGGAGGAGCCTGGTAGGCTGCAGTCCGTGGGGTCGCTAAGAGTCGGACATGACTGAGCGACTTCACTTTCTCTTTTCACTTTCATGCATTGGAGAAGGAAATGGCAACCCGCTCCAGTGTTCTTGCCTGGAGAATCCCAGGGACGGGGAAGCCTGGTGGGCTGCCGTCTGTGGGGTCACACAGAGTCGGACACGACTGAAGTGACTTAGCATAGCATAGCATAGCATATGTCTAATAAAATGCCTATTGAGTAAAGATACTTCAGATCTCTGGCTGAAAATCAAATGTAATGAACATAATAGGCAATGGCTATGAGAATTGAGCAGATAGAATTTCATCTGCTTACCTGGGAAGATTCTTAGTCTTACTAACTTGAATTAGTTTCTTCTTTTGTGGAATGTAATTTTATTTTTCTTAAGATTATTATGGTCTTAAAACTTTTATTTAAAATCCAATCCATCTTTTTAAATTCCATATATATGCGTTAGTATACTGTATTTGTGTTTTTGTTTCTGGCTTACTTCACTCTGTATAATAGGCTCCAGTTCCATCCACCTCCTTAGAACTGATTCAAATGTATTCTTTTTAATGGCAATAACCCTATTTACGAGACAGCAAAAGAGACACTGATGTATAGACCAGACTTTTGGACTCTGGGACAGGGAGAGGGTGGGATGATTGGGGAGAATAACACTGAAATATGTATAATATTATATCTGAAATGAATTAATTGTTCAAACTAAATACTGTCATGTTACAATTTGTTCATATTAGATGTTTGTAATGTTTCTGATAATCAATAAAAGAGATTCTTGATAAAAAATAAATAAAAAAAAACTATTCCCAATTAAAAAAAATAAATAATAAAATCCAATCCAATTATTTATATTGGGTATTTGAAGACAGTGCAAAATAACTGTAAACTATAACTATAAACTATAAACATTGCACAGGGAAGAAGAAAAGAGACAGAGATTAAGAGGGATTATGTATGTGGTGTCTATGGAAGGGATACAGACAAATTCTCAGCTTCTTTTTTTTAAAATTTTATTTTATTTAACTTTACAAAAACTTGTGCAGTTAATAAATGAAATTAAAACTTCCAAAATAATTCATTGCTTTACACAAAGATGCCAGGAGAATGATTTTCTCTAAATCATACTATGTTCCCTAATAATTACCTAAAACTCCTCAAATGTCTCACCATTCCACTCAAAGAAGTTACTTAATGTTGAGAATCAAAACTACAAGTAAAGTCGCTCAGTCGTATCTCACTCTTTGCAACCCCATGGACTGTAGCCTACCAGGCTCCTCCGTCCATAGAATTTTCCAGGCAAGAGTACTGGAGTGGGTTGCCATTTCCTTTTCCAAGGTATCTTCCCAACCCAGTGTTCAAACCTGGGTCTCCCGCATTGCAGGCAGATGTTTTTACCATCTGAGTCACCAGGGAACCCCCCCAAATACAAGCTGTTATCTAAATCTTAGATGGTGCCTTCAAGGTGGCAACTAGTTTACTGGTGATCTTGTCCTATTTTCAGTTTTGTTTTTGTTATAGATCAGATCAGATCAGTCGCTCAGTCATGTCCGACTCTTTGCGACCCCATGAATCGCAGCATGCCAGGCCTCCCTGTCCATCACCAACTCCCGGAGGTCACCCAGACTCACATCCATCGAGTCAGTGATGCCATCCAGCCATCTCATCCTCTGTCGTCCCCTTCTCCTCCTGCCCCCAATCCCACCCAGCATCAGAGTCTTCTCCAGTGATTTAACTCTTCGCATGAGGTGGCCAAAATACTGGAGTTTCAGCTTTAGCATCATTCCTTCCAAAGAAATCCCAGGATTGATCTCCTTCAGAATGGACTGGTTGGATCTCCTTGCAGTCCAAGGGACTCTCAAGAGTCTTCTCCAACACCACAGTTCAAAAGCATCAATTCTTCGGCGCTCAGCCTTCTTCACAGTCCAGCTCTCACATCCATACATGACCACAGAAAAGACCATAGCCTTGACTAGACGAACCTTTGTTGGCAAAGTAATGTCTCTGCTTTTGAATATGCTATCTAGGTTGGTCATAACTTTCCTTCCAAGGAATTCAGAATTTTCCACAGTTTATTGTGATCTACACACTCAAAGGCTTTGGCATAGTCAATAAAGCAGAAATAGATGTTTTTCTGGAACTCTCTTGCTTTTTCCATGATCCAGCGGATGTTGGCAATTTGATCTCTGGTTCCTCTGCCTTTTCTAAAACCAGCTTGAACAACAAGAAGTTCACGGTTCACATATTGCTGAAGCCTGGCTTGGAGAATTTTGAGCATTACTTTACTAGCGTGTGAGACTAGTGTAAGTCTCACTTTACTACTAGTGAGACTTTACTAGTCTACTTTACTAGACTAGTGCAATTGTGCCATAGTCTGAGCATTCTTTGGCATTGCCTTTCTTTGGGATTGGGATTTCACAGCATCATCTTTCAGGATTTGGAATAGCTCAACTGGAATTCCATCACCTCTACTAGCTTTGTTCATAGTGATGCTTTCTAAAGGCCCACTTGACTTCACATTCCAGGATGTCTGGCTCTAGGTCAGTGATCACACCATCATGATTATCTGTGTCGTGAAGCTCTTTTTTGTACAGTTCTTCTGTGTATTCTTGCCACCTCTTCTTAATATCTTCTGCTTCTGTTAGGTCCATACCATTTCTGTCCTTTATCGAGCCCATCTTTGCATGAAATGTTCCTTTGGTATCTCTGATTTTCTTGAAGAGATCCCTAGTCTTTCCCATTCTGTTGTTTTCCTTTATTTCTTTGCATTGATCGCTGAAGAAGGCTTTCTTATCTCTTCTTGCTATTCTTTGGAACTCTGCATTCAGATGTTTATATCTTTCCTTTTCTCCTTTGCTTTTCTCTTCTCTTCTTCTAAAAACACAAAACTCACTCTTGTCAGTATTGACAGTTGATTCATTGTAGTCCAAGAGTCACTGAAGATTATTTTAGGACTCTCAGCAGTGGGTTTATACCACGTGTATGTACCTATTAAGACACTTACAACATATATTTCAACATAGCATGCTTTTACATTTGACTCTTCCACTTGTTGGCGAGTTTTCTGAGGAATGTATCACTCATTCCCAACCTCTAACTCAGCATTTCAGACACAGAAAGTGCTTAACGAATATTTGTTGAATGAATGAATCAATGAAGTTCACATCTAAATTTACTTTATATTTATTTTAAATAAACACTGATAATTGGGCTGTGCTTTTCATTCAGTTTAATAATGGGAAATAACTGAATCTTACAATGTCTTTTCCAAGGTATTTTACTAGTATCAATTTATTTTAAATGCCATTATTTTTAAGCATAATATTCTATGCTTTTACACGATTTGGAAATTTTTATTCAACTATAAAATTTTTGAGTGCATTTCTATTGAAAGGTCTATCAAATATACACATATTTAAATTGGAAGGTTGAATTTTCTCTATTCTTACCCTGGTAATATACAAAATCATGAAACTAACTAAAAAAAGAGATGAAAAACCCAACTGTAGATGAAAGACTTCATGCAATACTTACAGAATATTTATTAGAAATTAGAAAACAATTTTAGACAAAATCAAAAGTGCTTTTATTTTCTTATTGTGCTTCTACTTAACTCTGATTAGTGATGCTTATTTCTCATTGCTCTTAAAAATATAGCAGTGATATTTGATGATAATAATACCTTAAGAAAAAAAGGTTTCCAAATTTGTCAATTTTTCCAAAAAGATTCTGTAATTCTTTGCTCATAACTCACTGGGTTCATGTTGAATGCCTTATACTACACATGTAGACCTAAAAAACATGCAAACTTTTTAAACTCTAGCAAATAGAGCTTACAACTTTTAATGGACTCTAAAGCAGTTTATGTAGATTAGGAAAGGCTAGAAAAATATAATTTTAAAGTTTTCGTACTCAGAAGCTAATACCTATCTGATTTATAAAAAAAAAAAAAAAAACAGTATTTAACTTAATACAATAATGACCTTTTTGTAGTAATTTGCAATATGTATTATTCCTTTAGGGGAATATCATTATGCATCCTGGTAAGATGAGCTTTCCTATGTAAATGCTACCCTTTTAAGGTCAAAAGCTGTGCTCAGTTAACGACAGCAAACGAAAAATAGTTAAGTCAGATGTTCAATATAAACAACAAAGAAAATCCAGAGCTTTGTGGTAATCCTCTAATATACTTTAAAGCAGTTATAGCTATTTTAATATATCTATATATACACAAATACTTATAAATAGAGCTATATAGATATACACACACAAATACATGTTTCTCCAGAGTAACATACAATTATGCTATTATTTTAAATTTCAATTTGAGTCTTAATCTATACTAACAAGGTTAGTAAGACCTTTCTAAATACCATTAGCATTGTGCATTCAATATTTTACCTCAAGCATTGGGCATACATCTGTTTTTATATTGTTAAGAATCTAAAGTGCAATTGGACTAAACATCCATACCACATCAATATTCTCTGTAAAACTTACCCTCCTACGTACACACTTAGGAAATCATCTTTAAAGTAAAAAGAGATTTGGTATTCTTTTTTTCTATAATTGCTCTACACTGTTGTGTTAGCGCGAATCAACTATGTATATAAATACACTGCAGCTCTCGTGGCCCTCCCTGTCCCCACCTCATCTCACCTCTAGATGATCACAGAGCACTAAGCTGAGCCCCTTGTGGCTTGTAGCACCTCCCCATTAGCCATTTATTTTACACATGATAATGTATATATGTCAATCCTACTCTCTCAATTCATTCCACCTTTTGGAGGTCAGGAGACTTAGTATTTTAAATAATTACCTCTTTATTTATAATCAAGGAATTTAGTGAAGCCACTATTCAGAATCTTTCCCTTCTGTTACCATTACCATAGCTTCACAAGGCAGTACAGTCTAAACAACCTAAATGCCAGCATATTTTATATACTTTCCATAAGACCAGCTTTTCTCGGTGAAAAAAATTAAGAGGAAACAGCACTTAAATAGAGGGGGGATCTAGAACTTGTTCAGTACAAGTTTAAGATCAGCAGTTACCCACAAAGCTGTCAAGTGGCACTGTTAACTATAGTAATTTATTCTATAATTTAATGTAATCTTGACCCCTGTCACATGTTAATACATGATGAAAAAAGTGGGTAAGAAGCTCATGCTTATTAATGAATTGAAGAAATGTCACATTGTTTTTTGCCACATTACAATGAAATATGTTAATATTAGAATTAGCAGAGCCTAGACAATTTCAATATGTTATTATGTCTGTGTAGATCTTGCTAGTTGGTGCTGCGGTCAAGAGATACTAAATTTTTAATTATGTCATAGATGGAGGGTTGATTTTTGAGTCAAGGATAACCGGGATAACTCTGGACATGAACTCTATAATGTTGACTGTAATTTGTCTGCTGGGAAAGCAGAAAGTTTTAGCAGAAAGACAAACTAGATTACTAGAGTAAAGGTGGGCAATTACTTAGCTGTTAACCTCGATGGTTTTTAATGACTTCACTGGTTAAAATACTTGTCACAAATATAAAGTAAGTCCATTTTGGTTAGTCATATTATGCTGACAGATTGGTGCCAGGATATATTTTATTCTCTCTTCTTGCTTGTGTGTTCCATTCCTCATCTCCCCACAAAATACACACATACATAATACGTATGTGCATAAGATGAACAATGGTGTGTGCTGCTAATTTCATTTCCAATTCCATCATAAAAGTTACCCTTACCTACAAGATAACATGTCACAGGTTAGTAGGAAAATAACTTTGTTTAGCAAAGTAAAGATAGAATCCTCTGTTGGGAAGCACTTTGATGGGAGTTAGTCCTCTTTTCCTTTCATTGTGTGTGTGTGTTTTTCTCAGCCTGTAATATTCCACTTGTACACTCCCTTCAACCGTTGATTTATAACTGAATTATTAAATTAGTGTGAAAATGACAAATGTTCTAGAATTATTTATTTGAAAAGGGAAGTCAATTCAATATAATAAATTAACCTACAATCCCATAATAAAGAGTTATTGAAGGCATAAGATGATAACATCTAATTTTTACTGGTCTGACAATCTTAGGCAAATTACTACATCATATTGGAAACACAGAGCTAGATGAGGGTATAGAAGATGGCCAGATTGTGCAAAATTAATTTATCCAAGCTGCTCCACACAAATGAAAAGACGCTTACTCCTTGGAAGGAAAGTTATGACCAACCTAGATGGCATATTCAAAAGCAGAGACATTACTTTACCAACAAAGGTTCTTCTAGTGAAGGCTATGGTTTTTCCCGTGGTCATGTATGGATGTGAGAGCTGGACTGTGAAGAAGGCTGAGCGCCAAAGAATTGATGCTTTTGAACTGTGATGTTGGAGAAGACTCTTGAGAGTCCCTTGGACTGCAAGGAGATCCAACCAGTCCATTCTGAAGGAGATCAGCCCTGGGATTTCTTTGGAAGGAATGATGCTAAAGCTGAAACTCCAGTACTTTGACCACCTCATGCGAAGAGTTGACTCATTGGAGAAGACTCTGATGCTGGGAGGGATTGAGGGCAGGAGGAGAAGGGGATGACAGAGGATGAGATGGCTGGATGGCATCACTGACTCAATGGACGTGAGTCTGAGTGAACTCCGGGAGTTGGTGATAGACAGGGAGGCCTGGCATGCTGCGATTCATGGGGTCGCAAAGAGTCGGACATGACTGAGCGACTGATCTGATCTGATCTGATAATATAAAAGAACACTTTGTTGTTGCTTTGTTTTTTCTAATGGGATTTAACACTCATTTTTCCGGTCTTCATGTTTAAATGGGGATCACTGCTATCTATGTTGGGTACATGTTGGGTACATGTTGGGTGAATATAGGCAGCAGCAAACAAAAAGTATCGTATTCTTCTTTAATACATACCTCCCAAGGAATGGATTTTTCCTTGAAGTTGACTGATACCGTGTCCTAACACACTGAAAAGAGCCATCACCCTCTTAGCACAATTTGCTGAAACTCACAGGGGATGCAGTGTCTCACTTGCCTGGCAGCCACTGTCTTATATTTGCTAGGGTGTGATATACATACAGGTTATTCTAACGAATGCCTCAACAAAATCTTAAAAGAGCATCATTATACAATACAAGAGAACTAAAGATTTACATGCAAATTTAAACTTTCCCTTGGGCTGCATGAAAGAGGACTCAAACTTTTGCAAGGAGGGATCTCCTGTGTATTTTCACTTAGAATCTGACTTGACTTTTTCTCTTTTAGGTCCTTCAAACTCACTGCAGCCTCTCTCAAGAGTATCAGTCTGAGGACCACTCCATCTTGCCTTAAAAACCATCCTAATCTCTCCATAGATTTTTTTCCCCTTGATTCCTTCATTAGTTTTTGAAAATTCTAGAGCTTCTTTGGCATATAGTGAACATATTTTCATAGTCTCCTTAGAGTCTCTTATCTCATACAGAGAATGAAGGTAGGTGTGTCAATTTCTGTTCAATATCCCACTAGTAAGTACGAATCACTTGTGAAAAATAAAACCAATCTTTCCATCAATAGCAAACATTTCCCTTGGAGACAAAATCTTATAATCCACTAAGAGGTGAATGGTTTTCTCCTTTGAATTGTAAAGCTCCTCCTCACTACTAGGGATAGAGTACTTGGCTGTGTTTATTGGGACATGCTTCATTAGTAGCAACCAGCATTTGTCATTGTGATACTTGGGAACAAGGTGCTACTCTGATTATGTTGTCTTGATTTTAAAAAAATCTACCTTTAAAACCATAATGCTAGAATTTGTTTTGACCATTTCCACTATTAGTGATAACAGTCTAGATTCTCAGTCAAACCGGCTGAACTTAAACCCACTGGCACCATTTACTCTATTGGTTTGAACACTCTGATTAGTCCCTATAGGCTTTGTTTATTCTTCTGTTAAAAATATTACATAACCTATATAAAAACCTTGAAATATTGAGTGAGTATATATTTGTATAAAATGTAACTTTTACATTATAATATATATATGTATATATATATACACACACAAATATATGTGTTAGTTGCTCAGCCATGTTGGACTCTTTGTGACCCCATAGACTGTAGCCTACCATGCTCCTCTGTCCATGGGATTTTCCAGGCAAGAATACTGGAGTTGGTTGCCATTTCTTTCTCTATATATACATATAAAGGTGCATATATATACATATATAAAGAAGGCTGAGCACCGAAAAATCGATGCTTTCAAATTGTGGTGCTGGAGAAGACTCTTGAGCATCCCTTGGACTGCAAGGAGATCAAACTAGTCAATCTTAAAGGAAATCAATCCTGAATATACATTAGAAGGTCTATTGCTGACACTGAAGCTCCAATACTTTGGTCACCTGGTGTGAAGTGTTGACTCATTGGAACAGACCCTGATGCTGGGAAAGACTGAAGGCAAAAGGAGAAAGCAGAGGATGAGATGGTTAGATAGCATCACTGATTCAATGGACATAAATCTGAGCAAATTCCAGGACAAAGTGAAAGACAGGGGAGACCAGTGTGCTGCAGTCCATGGGAATCACAGAGTTGGGCATAACTTACCAAGTGAACAGCAAAAAAACAACAACAAATACACACACATACAGAAAGAGAGAAAAAGGAGACAGATGAAGAAGTTTCTAGAAATGTGCCTGTATGTAGTAATGATTTTATCAAAGATGTGGTTGAAGATGCGAAGGCTATACAATGTAGTCCTAAATTTACATGACCTTGCAGACAAAGGTTTATAACCTCATTCAATAAATCACTATGTTTAGTTATACTCATTTCTTTGAATCTAAAAAATAATATGAACAAGCAAATTTAAAAATAATTTTTTCTAGCTTTTCTTCCCATAAACTGTATTCAAACATTCTGAAGTTTGTGAAGTTTTTCTACCAGAATTTTCATGACCAATAAATCACTTGGACAATAATACATTTAGGTTCAGCCCAATTAAGAATTTTCCTCACTACAACATTATATAACAATTTTATTCTTAAATAGAGCATCATGATAGCTGAACTACTGCCAGTCTAGTTTTCTAAAATAATCCTTTCATATTGGGATCAAAAATGAAGGTGTTAAAGATCAGTAAGTAATAACACTCACCAACTGAATTTATGTTTGCTGAAAAAAATGTAAGAATAATGTCAGCATCATGGCAGACTGAGACACACCCTTTATCTCTCCTCTTCAAGCTACAACACATAAGACATCCACAACTCAGCAAAAATGCTTCTGCCCAACAAACCAGGATGCTGGAGAATTCTGCACATCTGTGGCTGTAAAGGTGGGTGAACTGGAGTATGTAAAGTAGTCAGAACTGGAGGAAGAGTGAAGGTAACGCTTGCACTCTGGATATAGCATCTGAGTCTCTACTAGAAAAAGATAAATAAATGAAGCTCAAAGTCAGTAGAAGAAAGGAAATAATAAAGATCAGAGCAGAAGGAAATGGAATAGAGACTAAAAACACAACAAGAAAATCAGTGAAACTAAGAGCTAGTTCTTTGAAAAAATGAACAGAACTGAAAAATCTTGGGATTTTCCTCTGGTCCAGTGGTTAAGACTTGGTCTTCCAATGCAAAGGATGTGGGGTTCAATGCTTGGTTGGGGAACTAAGATTCCACATCAGTCAATCAGTTCAGTTCAGCCACTCAGTCATGTTCAACTCTTTACAACCACATGGACTGCAGTAAACCAGGCTGCAGTCCACATGCCACAAGATTCCACATGCTTCAGGCCAGTTAAGCCTGCATACCGCAATGAAGATCTCCTGTGCCTCAACCAAGACCTGACCCAGACAAATGAATAAATAGATTTTCTTTAAAGAAAAGTCTTTAGCTAGACTCACTGCAAAAAAAAGAGAGACGGCTCTGAAATAAAATCAGAATGGAACAAAAGGAAATAACAGATACCACAGAAATGTAAACGGTTATAAGAGATATTATGAATAAATACCAACATATTTGATAACTTAGACAAAAGGGTAAAATTTCTAGAATCATACAATGGCTCAAAACTGAATCATGAAAAAGACAATCTGAATATACTGATCATCAATACAGAGATTGAAACAGTAATCATAAAGCTCCCCACTAAAAAAAGGCCCAGGATCGATTGCTTCACAGATGAATTCTACCAAACATTCAAAGGGAATTTTATATCTATCCTTCTCAAACTCTTGCAAAAAACTGAAGAGAAATAAACACTTCCCTATTCATTTTCAGAGCCCAACTCACCCTGATACTGAAATCAGATAAAGACAACATTAAAAAAGCAAATTATAGGGAATATATGTATAGCTATGGCCGATTCATGTTGATATATGGCAAAAACCAACACAATATTCTAAAGCAATTACCCTCCAATTAAAAAATTAATGAGTTTAACTTAAAAATAAAAATAAAATAAATTTTAAAAAGCAAAGATCTCTGATGAACATAGATGTAAAAGTCTTCAAAAAATAGTATCAGACTAAACATGATACATTAAAAGAACTGTACACTGTATTAAAGTGGAATTTACTTCAAAGATGCAAGAATGGATCAACATCTGCAAAGCACTTAACATGATATATCACATTAACAAATGAAAGAAAAAAATCATATGATCATCTCAATAGATTCAGAAAAAAGCATCTGACAAGATGTAACACACATTTATGATAAAATGGGCATCAGATCAGATCAGTCGCTCAGTCCTGTCTGACTCTTTGTGACCCCATGAACTGCAGCATGCCAGGCCTCCCTGTCCATCACCAGCTCCCAGAGTTCACTCAGACTCACATCCATCGAGTCAGTGATGCCATCCAGCCATCTCATCCTCTGTCGTCCCCTTCTCCTCCTGCCCCCAATCCCTCCCAGCATCAGAGTCTTCTCCAATGAGTCAACTCTTCGCATGAGGTGGCCAAAGTACTGGAGTTTCAGCTTTAGCATCATTCCTTCCAAAGAAATCCCAGGGATCATCTCCTTCAGAATGGACTGGTTGGATCTCCTTGCAGTCCAAGGGACTCTCAAGAGTCTTCTCCAACACCACAGTTCAAAAGCATCAATTCTTTGGCGCTCAGCCTTCTTCACAGTCCAGCTCTCACATCCATACATGACCACAGGAAAGACCATAGCCTTGACTAGACGAATCTTTGTTGGTAAAGTAATGTCTCTGCTTTTGAATATGCTATCTAGGTTGGTCATAACTTTCCTTCCAAGGAGTAAGCATCTTTTAATTTCATGGCTGCAGTCACCATCTGCAGTGATTTTGGTGCCCAGAAAAATAAAGTCTGACACTGTTTCCACTGTTTCTCCATCTATTTCCCATGTAGTGATGGGACCAGATGCCATGATCTTCGTTTTCTGAATGTTGACCTTTAAGCCAACCTTTTCACTCTCCACTTTCACTTCCATCAAGAGGCTTTTTAGTTCCTCTTCACTTTCTACCATAAGGGTGGTATCATCTGCATATCTGAGGTTATTGATATTTCTCCCGGCAATCTTGATTCCAGCTTGTGTTTCTTCCAGTCCAGCATTTCTCATGATGTACTCTGCATATAAGTTAAATAAACATGGTGACAATATACAGCCTTGACGTACTCCTTTTCCTATTTGGAACCAGTCTGTTGTTCCATGACCAGTTCTAACTGACTGGAACAGTTGCTTCCTGACCTGCATACAGATTTCTCAAGAGGCAGATCAGGTGGTCTGGTATTCCCATCTCTTTCAGAATTTTCCATAGTTTATTGTGATCTACACAGTCAAAGGCTTTGACATAGTCAATAAAGCAGAAATAGATGTGTTTCTGGAACTCTCTTGCTTTCTCCATGATCCAGCGGATGTTGGCAATTTGAATTCTGGTTCCTCGACCTTTTCTAAAACCAGCTTGAACATCAGGAAGTTCACGGTTCACATATTGCTGAAGCCTGGCTTGGAGAATTTTGAGCATTATTTTACTAGGGTGTGAGATGAGTGCAATTATGCGGTAGTTTGAACACTCTTTGGCATTGCCTTTCTTTGGGATTGGGATGAAAACTGACCTTTTCCAATCTTGTGGCCACTGCTGAGTTTTTCAATTTTGCTGGCATATTGAGTGCAGCACTTTCACAGCATCATCTTTCAGGATTTGAAATAGCTCCACTGGAATTCCATCACCTCCACTAGCTTTGTTCGTAGTGATGCTTTCTAAGGCCCACTTGACTTCACATTCCAGGATGTCTGGCTCTAGGTCAGTGATCACACCATCATGATTATCTGGGTCTTGAAGCTCTTTTTTGTACAGTTCTTCTGTGTATTCTTGCCACCTCTTCTTAATATCTTCTGTTTCCGTTAGGTCCATACCATTTCTGTCCTTTATCGAGCCCATCTTTGCATGAAATGTTCCTTTGGTATCTCTGATTTTCTTGAAGATATCCCTAGTCTTTCCTATTCTGTTGTTTTCCTCTATTTCTTTGCATTGATCACTGAAGAAGGCTTTCTTATCTCTTCTTGCTATTCTTTGGAACTCTGCATTCAGATGTTTATATCTTTCCTTTTCTCCTTTGCTTTTGGCTTGTCTTCTTTTCACAGCTATTTGTAAGGCCTCCCCAGACAGCCATTTTACTTTTTTGCATTTCTTTTCCATGGGGATGGTCTTGATCCCTGTCTCCTGTACAATGTCACGAACCTCATTCCATAGTTCATCAGGCACTCTATCTATCAGATCTAGGCCCTTAAATCCATTTATCACTTCCACTGTATAATCATAAGGGATTTGATTTAGGTCATACCTGAATGGTCTAGTGGTTTTCCCTACTTTCTTCAATTTCAGTCTGAATTTGGCAATAAGGAGTTCATGGTCCAAGCCACAGTCAGCTCCTGGTCTTGTTTTTGCTTATTATATAGAGCTTCTCCATCTTTGGCTGCAAAGAATATAATCAATCTGATTTCGGTGTTGACCATCTGGTGATGTCCATGTATAGAGTCTTCTCTTGTGTTGTTGTGTTGTTGTTGCTATGACCTGTGCATTTTCTTGGCAAAACTCTGTTAGTCTTTGCCCTGCTTCATTCCGTATTCCAAGGCCAAATTTGCCTGTTACTCCAGGTGTTTCTTGACTTCCTACTTTTGCATTCCAGTCCCCTATAATGTAAAGGACATCTTTTTTGGGTGTTAGTTCTAAAAGGTCTTGTAGGTCTTCATAGATCCGTTCAACTTCAGCTTTTTCAGCGTTACTGGTTGGGGCATAGACTTGGATTACTGTGACGTTGAATGGTTTGCCTTGGAAACGAACAGAGATCATTCTGTCTTTTTTGTGATTGCATCCAAGTACTGCATTTCGGACTCTTTTGTTGACCATGATGGCCACTCCATTTCTTCTGAGGGATTCCTGCCACAGTAGTAGATATAATGGTCCTCTGAGTTAAATTCACCCATTCCAGTCCATTTTAGTTTGCTAATTCCTAGAATGTCAACATTCACTCTTGCCATCTCTTGTTTGACCACTTCCAATTTGCCTTGATTCATGGACCTGACATTCCAGGTTCCTATGCAATATTGCTTTTTACAGCATCGGACTTTGCTTCTATCACCAGCCACATCTACACCTGGGTATTCTTTCTGTTTTGGTTCTATCCTTTCATTCTTTCTGGAGTTATTTCTCCACTGATCTCCAGTAGCATATTGGGTCCCTACTGACCTAGGGAGTTTCTCTTTCAGTATCCTATCATTTTGCCTTTTCATACTGTTCATCGGGTTCTCAAGGCAAGAATACTGAAGTGGTTTGCCATTCCCTTTTCCAGCGGACCACACCCTGTCAGATCTCTCCACCATGACCCGCCCATCCTGGTTGCCCCACAGGCATGGCTTAATTTCATTGAGTTAGACAAGGCTGTGGTCCTGGTGTGATTAGATTGACTAGTTTTCTGTGAGTATGGTTTCAGTGTATTTGCCCTCTGATGCCCTCTTGCAAGACCTACCGTGTTACTTGGGTTTCTCTTACCTTGGGCCCGGGGTATCTCTTCAGGGCTGCTCCAGCAAAGCACAGCCATCACACCTTACCTTGAACGAGGGGTCTCTCCTCATTGCCGCCCTTCCTGACCTTGGGGGAGGGGTATCTCCTCACCGCCGCCCTTCCTGACCTCCGTCGTTGGGTAGCTCCTCTCAGTGCGCTGCACAGTCAGCGAGGCGCTCTCAGTGCGCAGCTTGCGAGTATGCCTGGTGCTCTCAGTGCGCCGCTCGCCGATAGGCCGGGCGCTCTCAGTGCACCGCTCGCGGCTAGGCCGGGCGCTCTCAGTGCACAGCTCGCGGGTAGGCCGGGCGCTCTATTGGCATACCTCAATATCAGATCAGATCAGTCGCTCAGTCGTGTCCGACTCTTTGCGACCCCATGAACTGCAGCATGCCAGGCCTCCCTGTCCATCACCAACTCCCGGAGGTCACTCAGACTCGCATCCATCGAGTCAGTGATGCCATCCAGCCATCTCATCCTCTGTCGTCCCCTTCTCCTCCTGCCCCCAATCCCTCCCAGCATCAGAGTCTTCTCCAATGAGTCAACACTTCGCATGAGGTGGCCAAAATACTGGAGTTTCAGCTTTAGCATCATTCCTTCCAAAGAAATCCCAGGACTGATCTCCTTCAGAATGGACTGGTTGGATCTCCTTGCAGTCCAAGGGACTCTCAAGAGTCTTCTCCAACACCACAGTTCAAAAGCATCAATTCTTCGGCACTCAGCCTTCTTCACAGTCCAACTCTCACATCCATACATGACCACAGGAAAGACCATAGCCTTGACTAGACGAATCTTTGTTGGTAAAGTAATGTCTCTGCTTTTGAATATGCTATCTAGGTTGGTCATAACTTTCCTTCCAAGGAGTAAGCATCTTTTAATTTCATGGCTGCAGTCACCATCTGCAGTGATTTTGGTGCCCAGAAAAATAAAGTCTGACACTGTTTCCACTGTTTCCCCATCTATTTCCCATGTAGTGATGGGACCAGATGCCATGATCTTCATTTTCTTAATGTTGAGCTTTAAGCCAACCTTTTCACTCTCCACTTTCACTTTCATCAAGAGGCTTTTGAGTTCCTCTTCACTTTCTGCCATAAGGGTGGTGTCATCTGCATATCTCAGGTTATTGATATTTCCCCCAACAATCTTGATTCCAGCTTGTGTTTCTTCCAGTCCAGCATTTCTCATGATGTACTCTGCATATAAGTTAAATAAACATGGTGACAATATACAGCCTTGACGTACTCCTTTTCCTATTTGGAGCCAGTCTGTTGTTCCATGTCCAGTTCTAACTGTTGCTTCCTGTCCTGTATACAGATTTCTCAAGAGGCAGATCAGGTGGTCTGTTATTCCCATCTCCTTCAGAACTTTCCACAGTTTATTGTGATCTACACAGTCAAAGGCTTTGGCATAATCAATAAAGCAGAAATAGATGTTTTTCTGGAACTCTCTTGCTTTTTCCATGATCCAGCGGATGTTGGCAATTTGATCTCTAGTTCCTCTGCCTTTTCGAAAACCAGCTTGAACATCAGAAAGTTCACGTTTCACATATTGCTGAAGCCTGGCTTGGAGAATTTTGAGCATTACTTTACTAATAAGGGCCATATATGACAAAATCATAGCTAACATTAAACTCTATGATAAAAAAATCGAAAGCTTTTCTCTAAAATTAGGAAAAAGACAAGGATGCCTACTCTCACTACTGTTATTCAACATAGTATTGAAAGCCCAACCGAAGCAATTAGGCAAGTGAAATAAATAAAATGCCTGTAATTTGGAAAAGAAAGATCTTTCACTATTCATAGATAACATATTTATATAGGGTGTTCCCTCAATAAGTCATCTATGTAGATATTCCAGTAGTAATACTCAGCAATACTACATTTATAACTACACTTTTTTCTCTTTTTATATGTAGGCTAGGTATATATGTGACTCCCAAAATGTTCAATAAACATTTTGTGCAATCTTCTTAAATATGTTAAAGTGTGTTCTCATCATGCATACACTACTAACTTAAACATTGCTTGTCAAATTGAATCAGGTGTTGTCTCTACTCTATCAAAACTTATTAAAGGTCAGGAGAAATGTGGCAGCAGGGGGCCAACTAGCAATTTGCAGGTGTGTTTGAGAGAGGATGACCCTACAAGACTCAGGAGATACAAAAAAAGCAAGAATTTAGCATGAGGGCCTTTCAGAAAAGACTCAGTTTGATACACTCACATGCTAAGCTCCATCACATCAAGTCTCTTTTCATTAGCTTTAGTGTTCAGATACTTAAGTCATACATTTCTTTGATATTACAATTAGAAGACATTCTTCTTCCCACTTAACAAAACTTAAAATAATTTCCTATTTTTTTCACTCCTGTTAATGAGTATTTGGAACCAGACTTATCATTCAAAAATTAAATGTTTTTTTCTGTTTTTTTCAGTTTTGTAAAATTTATGCTAATAATTAGCAAGCTTTTAAAATTACAGAAAAATTTCAAAAGTCTCATGCTCCTTTGCACTATATTTTAATTAATATTGTGTCCTTATACTTCTTGTACGTCTTAATGGCATATATATATCAACGCCATGATCCTATGCATCGGAAATAATGTACAATATCCATCATTTCTGTATGAGCAGAGATTTTGTTTTCATTTTCTCTCTACTTTGTCAAGCAGAGGTTTTTGACTCTGTGGTCACCCTTTCTCAGTGTAACTTCCATGAATTTGACCTCAACCATACATATTGCTGGGCTTTCCTGGTGGCTCAGTTGGCAAAGAATCCACCTGCAATGTGAGAGAACTGGGCTCAACCCTTGTGTTGGGAAGATCCCCTGGAGAAGGGAAAGGCTACCCACTCCAGTACTTTTGCCTAGAGAATTCCATGGACTCTATAGTCCATGGTGTCGCAAAGAGCTGGACACAACTGAGTGATTTTCACTTTCACAGTTCAGTTCAGTCCCTCAGTTTTTTCTCTTTGTGACCTCATGGACTGCAGCATACCAGGTTTCCCTGTCCATCACCAATTCCCTGAGCTTTCTCAAATTCATGTTCATCAGTCAGGGATGCCATCCAAGCAATTCATTCTCTGTCATCCCCTTCTCTTCTCGCCTTCAATCTTTCGTGGCTTCAGGGTCTTTTCCAATGAGTCAGTTCTTTCCATCAGGTGGCCAAAGGATGTAGCTTCAGCATCCGTCCTTTCAATGAATATTCAGCACTGATTTCCTTTAGGATTGAAGGACTGATTTCCTTCACTTTCATACCATTGCTAAAGCATATGTCATGTAAAGTAGCTTTACTAAATACCTGCGTGAGTGGTGAGCACTTGCTCAGTCGCTTCAGTTGGATTTGTCTCTGCAACCCCATGGACTGTAGCCCTCCAGGCTCCTCTGTCCATGGGATTCCCCAGGCAAGAATACTGGAGTGGCTTGGCATGCCCTCCTCCAATGAATCTTCCCAAGTCAGGGATCAAACCAGCAGTTCTTATATCTCCTGCATTGGCAGGTGTGTTCTTTACTACTAATGCCACCTGGGAAGCCCCAAACCACATTCAGTTCAGTCGCTCAGTCGTGTCTGACTCTTTGTGACCTCATGAATTGCAGCATGCCAGGCCTCCCTGTCCATCACCAACCCCTGGAGTTCACTCAGACTCATGTCCATCGAGTCAGTGATACCATCCAGCCATTTCATCCTCTGTCGTCCCCTTCTCTTCCTACCCACAATCCCTCCCAGCATCAGAGTCTACTCCAACAAGTCAACTCTTCGCATGAGGTGGCCAAAATACTGGAGTTTCAGCTTTAGCATCATTCCTTCCAAAGAAATCCCAGGGCTGATCTCCTTCAGAATGGACTGGTTGGATCTGCTTGCAGTCCAAGGGACTCTCAAGAGTCTTCTCCAAAACCACAGTTCAAAAGAATCAATTCTTTGGCACTCAGCCTTCTTCACAGTCCAACTCTCACATCCATACATGACCACTGGAAAAACCATAGCCTTGACTAGATGGACCTTTGCTGGCAAAGTAATGTCTCTGTTTTTCAAAATGCTATCTAGGTTGGTCGTAACTTTTCTTCCAAGAAGTAAGCATCTTTTAATTTCATGGCTGCAGTCACCATCTGCAGTGATTTTGGAGCCCAGAAAAATAAAGTCTGACACTGTTTCCACTGTTTCTCCATCTATTTCCCATGAAGTGATGGGACCAGATGCCATGATCTTTGTTTTCTGAATGTTGAGTTTTAAGCCAACTTTTTCACTCTCCTCTTTCACCTTCATCAAGAGGCTTTTTAGTTCCTCTTCACTTTCTGCCAATAAGGGTGGTGTCATCTGCATATCTGAAGTTATTGATATTTCTCCTGGCAATCTTGATTCCAGCTTGTGCTTCTTCCAGCCCAGCATTTCTCATGATGTACTCTGCATAGAAGTTAAATAAGCAGGGTGAAAATATACATCCTTGACATACTCCTTTTCCTATTTGGAACCAGTCTGTTGTTCCATGTCCAATTCTAATTGTTGCTTCCTGACCTGCATACAGATTTCTCAAGAGGCAGGTCTGGTGGTCTGAAATTCCCATCTCTTTCAGAATTTTCCACAGTTTATTGTGATCCATTAATAATAGCTAAATTGTACAATTTCTATACATCAGTGCAAACTATTTGATCTTCATTACTTCATGCAGTCTTTATATTAATAATGTTCCTATGAGGGGAAAAACCTATCAGCCATAGAAGCTTAGAAATTTCCTAGAGGTCACTCAGATCTAAGTGAGAATTCAAATATAAACAGAGAATCAACAAGATCTGCCTAACCCCAGACAGCTGTATCCAGATCAATGAGCTTTGGTTTTTACTTTTGGTGCACAGATGAATCATGGAAAAAGGCAGCTGGGGTTGGGAGAATAGAGAGAGAGTAAATGTGAAGGTGGAGAGAGGGAATTAGAAATTTTCTCAAATGGAGATACTATGAGAGCTTGGAGATTGAAGTTTGATTAAGATGTATGTTGATAACAAATATCATATATTAGCACATATATATGGAATCTAGAAAAATGGTATAGATAAACCTATGAGCAAGGCAGGAATAGAGATACCGATGTAGAGAACAGACATGTGAAGACAGAGCTAAAGGGGAGGGTGGGATGAACAAGGGTAGTAGGATTAACATATATACACTTTGTTGCTGTTCGGTCACCAAGTCATGTCCAACTTAGACTGCAGCACACTAGGCTCCTCTGTACAGTATCATATATAAAATAGCTAGTGGGACGCTGCTGCAGAGCACAGGGAGCTGAGCTCAGTGATCTGTGATGACCTAGATGGATGGGATAAGGGGAGATGGGGGGGAGGGGAGGCTCAAGAGAGAAGGGATATGTGTGATATATGTATACTTGGCAACCCACTCCAATGTTCTTGCCTGGAGAATCCCATAGACAGAGGAGCCTGGTAAGGCTGCAGTCCATGGGGTCGCACAGAGTCGGACACGACTGAAGCGACTTAGCAGCAGCAGCAGTATAGCTTATTCACATTATTTTACAGTAGAAACTAACACACTGAGAATGAGAATTTAGTCTTCTATAAACTTAGCACTCATAATTAAATCAAGGGCTTAATCATCACCCAAGTCTGTTTTTCTGCTCTGGGAAATAGAGGTCTCTTTATATTGTGCCATGGAAACCCTTTGATACTGACATTTTTATTTAAATTGTTATTTAGTAGATCTGAATCTGTCATTTTTTCTCTTCAATGAATCAATGATGATTATCAAAGCCACAAATTCCACAGTTCTTATAGGTACCTACTCCTCTTTATCTCCCAAATGTACTAGACCAAGTTTTATTCGTCTTCTTTTTAAAATTTATTTTATATTGGAATATATTTGATTTAAAACGTTGTACACCTTCATGTGTACAGCAAATTGATTCAATTATATATATATATAATTATATATATATATATAAGAGTAATGTTAGTAATATATATATATATATATTACTCCTATATATATATATAGGAGTAATGTTAGTCACTTAGTTGTGACCTACTCTTTGTGACCTCATGGACTATAGCTCACCAGACTCCTGCATCCATGGGATTCTCCAGACAAGAATACTGGAGTGAGTAGAAATTCCCTTCTTCAGCAGATCTTCCCGACCCACCAGTCAAATTCTTATGTCTCCTGCATTGGCAGATGGGTTCTTTACCATTAGTGCCACATGGGGAGTCCTGAGCCATAGTACATCTGGATTTTTGACCAGTAGAACAATGAGATAATGAAATTGTATTGTGTTAAGCCACTAACCTCATGGTAACTTGCTACAGCCGCAACAGAAACTAATATCAGGGGAAAAGCTATCTAAAATACTACACTCATGTTAATGCAGACTGCAAACCATCAAATTATTAGGCTATATCAACAGTATATGAAACATGAAATTCCAGATGTTCAAGCTGGATTTAGAAAAGACAAAGGAACCGGAGATCAAATTGCCAAGATCCACTGGATCATTGAAAAAGCAAGAGAGTTCCAGAAAAATATCTATTTCTGCTTTATTGAGTATGCCAACGCCTTTGACTGTGTGGACCACAACAAACTCTGGAAAATTCTGAAAGAGATGGGAATACCAGACCACCTGACCTGCCTCTTGAGAAATCTGTATGCAGGTCAGGAAGCAACAGTTAAAACTGGACATGGAATGACAGACTGGTTCCAAATTGGGAAAGGAGTACATTAAGGCTGTATATTGTTACCCTGCTTATTTAATTTATATGAAGAGTACATGATGAGAAATACTGGGCTAAATGAAGTACAAACTGGAATCAAGATTACCAGGAGAAATATCAATAACTTCAGATATGCAGATGACACCACCCTTATGGCAGAAAGTGAAGAAGAACTAAAGAGCATCTTGATGAGAGTGAAAGAGGACAGTGAAAAAGTTGGCTTAAAACTCAACATTCAGAAAACTAAGATCATGGCATCTGGTCCCATCACTTCATGACAAATAGAAGGGAAAACAGTGAGAGATTTTATTTTGGGGGACTCCAAAACAATAGTTTTGACTAGATGGACTATGATCAGCAAGGTAATGTCTCTGCTTTTTAATATGGTGTTTAGGTTTGTCATAGTTTTTCTTCCAAGGAGCAAGCATCTTTTAATTTCATGGATGCAGTCACTATCCATAGTGATTTTGGAACCCATGAAAATAAAGTCTGTCACTGTTTCCATTATTTCCCCATCTATTTGCTATGAAGAGATGAGACCAGATGCCATGATCTTTTTGAATGTTGAGTTTCAAGCCAACATTTCACTCTCCTCTTTCACTTTCATCAAGAGGCTCTTCAATTATCTTCTCTTTCTGCCATGAGCATGGTGTCATCTGAATATCTAAACTCATTGATATTTCCCTCTGCAAACTTGATTCCAGCTTGTGCTTCATCCAGCCCAGCATTTTGCATGATGTACTCTGCACATAAATTAAATAAGCAGGGTGACAATATACAGCCTTGACGTACTCCTTTACCAATTTGGAACCAGTTTTTCCTTGTCCAGTTCTAATTGCCTCTTCTTAACCTGCATACAGATGTCTCAGGGAGCAGGTAAGGTGGTCATCTCTTTAAGAATTTTCTACAGTTTAATGTGATCCACACCATCAACAATTAGGCTTCCCTCATGGCTCAGCTGGTATAGAATCTGCCTGCAATGCCGGAGACCTGGGTTCAATCTCTGGGTTGAGAAGACCTGGAGAAGGGAGAGGCTACCAACTCCAATATTCTGGACTGGAGAATCCCATGGACTATGTAGTAGTCCATGGGGTTGCAAAGAGTGAGACACAATTGAGCGACTTTCACTCACTCACACAGTCAAAAGCTTTGGCATGGTCAATAAAGCAGAAGAAGAAGTTTTCCTGGAACTCTTCTGCCATTTCCATGATCCAACAGATGAAACAGATCTTAAATTATCACATATTTTCCAAAGGTTAATATTATATAATTTATTGTAGTAGAAATTATAGTGTAAACCAATACTACCATTAACCTAATGGCCTCAGACACTTTTTATTTTATTTTAAATGAAATTAAACTATTATTCATTACTTGTTTTCACATAATACCTTTAATCACCAAACTCTAAATTTTATTCATAGCACCATCTATTTTATATAGAATTATATGATATACTATATGTGTATATATTATATACATACCAAGCATTACCCAAACCTGTGCAATTGCAATTGGAGAGTAAACATAGTCCTCAAAGTTTGGGAGATTTTAAGAACATTATCATGATAATAGTAAGATTTTTGGTAAGCAGCTTTTTTGGTAAGCAGCCTGAGATGACCTCTAAAAATGTCTCATTATTCACTTAACCCAGAAAATCCCACAAAATCATGCATATCAAGAGTTCAAATCTTATGTTCATTTTAAAAACACTAATGAAACTGTCCTGACCATTAAGGATATGCGTATCCCAAAAGTATTTGGAATAGTAGTTGTTTGGAGTTTAGTTGCTAAGTCATATTGAATTCTTGCGACTGCATGGACTATAGAATGCCATTCTCCTCTGTCTATGGAATTCTCCAGCCAAGAACACCCGAGTGGGTCTTCATTTCCTTCTCTAGGGGATCTCCCCACCCAGGGATCGAACCCAGGTCTTCTGCATGCAGGCAATCTCCCATTTGCAAGCAGATTTTTTACCGACTGAGCCACCAGGGAAGCCATGTGTTTGAAGGATGTCACTTTAAGGAAGCAATGTATGCCATTCTGTTGTTTCATTGGTGGAGCTGGTAGGTGTTCATAGGCCAGAGAGTGGGGCTGAATGCAGGGTCGATGGTCCAAAAAAAGTGTTGAATTTTTACTGCACATGCTCAAAACTGCAGAGAGCAATGCTGAACTTAAGGGCTTAGATGTAGATTCTCTGGTCATTGAGCATGTCCAGGAGAACAAAGCCCCCAAGATGCAGTGCAGGACTTACAGAGTTTGTAGTCGACTCAACCCATCCATGAGTTCTCCTTGCCACACTGAGATGATCCTCAACTGAAAAAGAACAGATTGTTCCTAAACCAGAAGAGGAGGTGGCACAGAGCAAAAAGATATCCTAGAAGAAACAAAAACGTATGTGCCTGAAATATACAGTACAAAAAGTAAAAGCAAATAAAGTTAAAAAAAAAAAAGTGAGATGGGGCAGATGCTATATTAAAATAAGATTTCTTGACATTTAAATATTTCATATGTAAGGTTATTTTTCCTTTCCCCAGGTGGCTAAGTGGTAAAAATTCCACCTCCCAATACAGGAGCTGCAGGAGATGCGGGTTTGATCCCTGGGTCAGAAAGATTACTTGGAGAAGGAAATGGCAACCTGTTCCAGTATTCTTGCCTGGGAAATTACATGAACAGAGAAGCCTGTGGGCTACAGTCCATAAGGTCCCAAAGAGTCACATGTGACTTAGCAACTGACATGTAAACATGCATAATAATAAGCTGTCAAAAGTTGTTTTATTCCTTCATTGTCATTGTGAAGTTTCTCAGTCATGTCCAACTGTTTGCAATCTCATGGACTGTAGCCAAACAGGCTCTTCCATCCATGGAACTTTCCAGGCAAGAGTACTGGAGTGGGTTGCCATTTCCTTCTCCAGGGGATCTTCCTGACCCAGGGATTGAACCTGGGTCTCCCCTATTGCAGGCAGACGCTTTACCATCTGAGCCACCAGGGAGTTTTATTCCTTACTCACTTTTTTTTTTCTGTTTTCCTTGGTCAGTTCATAAAACGCACAACTTTTGGAAATTTCTGTTTGACACCCTTCCAGCCATTTTTTCAAGAACCAGCAGCCAACATTTGATTAGATTTAATTGTAAGAAAATTTAAAAGTTATTAAATATAATGTATCCTGGACAGAAACTGGTAAATGTTTTAGTTATATACAAATATTATTTCTTTTCAACTTCCAATAAACTTTAAAAATTGATTCATGTATAATATCTATCATTTTTTCTAAATGTTTTAGCTCAACAGTCTTTTTTTTTAAGCATTTATTTTATCTATTTTATTTTTCAAAAATTTTTTGGTTGTACTGGGTCTTCATCACTGCACACGGGCTTTCTCTAGTTGTGGTAAGCAGAGGCTACTCTTCATTGCAGTGCACAGGCTTCTCATTTGCAGTGGCTACTTTTCTTGCAGAGCACAGGCTCTGGGTGCATGGGCTTCAGTAGTTGCAGCACATGGGCTCAGTAGTTGTGGCCTGAGGGCTCAGAAGTTGTGGCTAGAGCACTGGCTCAGAAGTTGTGGTGCATAGGATTAGTTGTCCCGCATCATGTGGAATCTTTCCAGACCAGGAATTGAGCCACAGACTCCCACCCACTGAGCCACCAGGGAAGTCCTCAACAGTCTTAATAGTTAAGCAGATTAAGACAACAACAGCCCTGGAACTCTATGGATGCTTAAATAATAATGATCTTATTTCTGTCATCCATTTCTCAGAAATCTGCTCTTTCTTCCATTAATAAATTCATCCAATTTCCAGCTAAATCTCTTTCTTCTTCTTCAACTAGTTTGATAAAAAAGTACCAGAGATTCTATAACTGCCAGATATGAAAAACGACTCTTTGCGAACCCATGGGCTGTAGCCTACCAGGCTCCTCTGTCCATGGGATTTTCCAAGCAACAGTCCTGGAGTGGATTGCCATTTCCTTCTCCAGGGGATCTTCCCAACCCAGGGGTCGAACCCAGGTCTCCCTCATTGTAGACAGACGCTTTACCGTCTGAGCCACCAGGAAAGGCACAGATATGAGAAGAATGAAACCAAATCTTTAAATTTCTATGACATATATTTAACTTGTTTGGGAATATTAGAAATATTTGTTACCCCAGTTTCCTTTCTTTGAAAAACCAGATAGGAAAAACCACATGTCTAAGACACAAATTCTAATATTTCTGTAAAATGCAGCTGTAGATGTCATCAAGAGTAGGGACTTTTATAGTGCCATAAAAATTCAGTATCACTATAAATTTATGCTGCTGAAAATGTCGACATTTATAGCAACTCCTACAAGGACGTATTTTAAAATGATGCTAAAACTTGATGCAGCAACTTTTATTTAGTTAAAAAGTAAGATTATAGAACAAAAACATTTACTCTAATTTTTTAAACTATCAGTAGGAATGATTAATTTTTAAAATTCTTAAATCACATCAAGTTTTGATGGATACTTAAAACTTAGATCACTCAAAATTAAAAGGCATGAAAGCATGTTCAGGTATTATTATTCAAATTAACAGTTAATTACTGTATATAATTATTATTTATTTACAAGGCATTTCATACAGACTTTTAATACCTGATCAAATTATTAATGATATAAGCATACAATGATGCTTATTTAAGTATTAAAGATAATCACAGAATTATATTGGCAATCTATTTTCATTCACTTCATATTGAAGAGCAAGCAAAGTTACTATTTGGATTAATACAAAATAAGAAAATTCATAATAGAATTATCTAAATTCACCAATTCATGCAGAAGGATTTTTCCCTTTTTAGCTATACAAGTTCCTTTGCAATGAGGAAGAATAACCTCATTAAATGGTCTATTTTTGGCAACTGCAGAAAAACCATATATTTTACATTCAAATCCAATATTTAAGTTACAATAGCTGCTGTAGGCTAATAAAGTATATTTCACAGTGCTGATTGGTTAGGTGGAAATCTTTGGCAAAGATTTAGAAATTCAACCAGAATCTCTCTCTCTCTCTTTTTTTCCTTCAGTGCTGGAGACCTGGTTTGATCGCTGGGTTGACAAGATCCCTTAGAATGGCAATGCACTCCAGTGTTCTTGCCTGGGGAATCCCATGGACACAGGAGCCTGACAGGCTACAGTCCATAGTGTTGCAAAGAATTGGACACATCTGAGCAACTAACACTTTCACTTTTATAACTGGGCAAGTTGACAACCCAGGAGGCTTAGTCTTATCCTGAAAAATCCTATCTTGAAAATTAGGGATTCAAAGAGCTCCTGTCTAACCCTCAGAGACAGAAGTGCTGCTTCTTGGGTTCAGATCCCATGTTATAATTCCTGTAATGGAGAGAGTTCTGTGTGAGTGCTTCCTGAGGTAAAGTGCTCACATTTAATAAAGCTACGTTTACGTGGATAATTTCATTGTTCCCTCTCTATGTTGAAAATGTGCTTTTATGAGGTTTAAGACATAATTCTTATACATAGAATGCCTAGCCCACAAACCAATAACATGCTATAAATGTTACCGGTATATTTTTACATGATTTGTTCTGAAGTCTCATATTCAAATTTGTTCAGAGGTGATCTGTCAGATGAGTAAGTATCTTATCTATCCTGACGGGATAAAAGAGTTTCAAGCTTTTGAAAGACAACTTCTGAGGATGTAGAGTAGTTCAGACTTCTAGCAAGTAATTGTTATCTTTGTAATAAAAGTAAATCAGGGACTACTATTTCCAGAAAAATGGAAAAGACATACTTTCATTTCTGTTACTAAGTATGGCTAAAAACCTTGGATATTGTATACGAGACAAAAATAAAACACTGAAAGATGGAGTGAAGAAAGCAGACCAGCTACGAACTTTAGGACACATTGAGTTCCATGATGGAGAGTTCTGTGAATTTTCTTTCTGCCCTGTATATTCTTTTTTTCTTTATACTTTTTCTTTCTTTTTAATTTTTAAATTAATTAAATAATTTTTTCATTACAGCACATGGCATGTGGGATCCTAGTTCCCCTATCAGGGATTGAACCTGCACCCCTTGCATTGAAAGAGCAGAGTCTTAACCACGGGCCACCAGGGAAGTCCCTGCCCTATATATTCTAGATTTGGGTTCCCAATCTGGAACTGTTAAGGATGTAGGAAAAAAAATTTTTTCAATAAAAGCCTGGTTTCTCTAACCAAAGAAATAGCAAAGGGGCAGGCCAATAAAACAGAAAACATTCAAACAACAATTACTCTGTTCTTTGCACAGGAAAACAAAGAAACAACAAAATTTTGGCACATTCTCACCCAGGACAGCAAAGAGCAAGTGGCAACCCCAAAATTTCACTCAGGGGAGGCTGTAGGGGACCATCTCAATCTTTATGCTGCTGCTGCTGCTGCTGCTAAGTCGCTACAGTCATGTCCAACTCTGTGCGACCCCATAGACGGCAGCCCACCAGGCTCCCCCGTCCCTGGGATTCTCCAGACAAGAACACTGGAGTGGGTTACCATTTCCTTCTCCAATGCATGAAAGTGAAAAGTGAAAGTGAAGTCGCTCAGTCATGTCCGACTCTTAGCAAGGCTCCTCCATCCATGGGATTTTCCAGGCAAGAGTGCTGGAGTGGGGTGCCATTGCCTTCTCCTAATCTTTATGCTAGGTTATGTCAAAGAAAGCCTAGCTGGGAAAGGCAACTTTCATTCCTACTAGGTGATTATGATGGAGAAGGCAATGGCAACTCACTCCAGTGTTCTTGCCTGGAGAATCCCGGGGATGGGGGAGCCCGGTGGACTACCGTCTATGGGGTTGCACAGAGTCAGACACAACTGAAGTGATGCAGCAGCAGCAGCAGGTGATTATGAAGCCCCCAGTTCTCCCCAAGGCATTAGTGGAGGTCATATGAGGAGCTAGACTGCCACCCCCAATCTCTTCTCTGCTGTGTTTGGGTGGCCCCAGAAAAGGCCTAATGGAGAGTTGAGAAATGAAAACAAATGCTCAAACGAAAACTTCCACACAAATGTTTATAGGAGCTGCTGCTGTTGCTAAGTCGCTTCAGTCATGTCTAACTCTGTGCGACCCCATAGACTGCAGCCCACCAGGCTCCCCCATCCCTGGGATTCTCCAGGCAAGAACACTGGAGTGGGTTGCCATTGCCTTCTTCACTTTATAGGAGTAGTATTTGTAATAGCAAAAAAGGTAGACACAACCCAAATATCCTTTAGCTACTGAGCAGAGAAACAAATTGTGGCATATTAATAAAACAAAATATTCAGCCATAAGAAAGAAGTATTGACACATGCTAAAACATGAATAAACCTTGAAAACGTTATGGTAATTGAAAGAAATCGGGCAAAACTTTCACATATACTATGGTTCCATTTATATTAAATATCCAAAATAGGAACATGCAAAGATAAGAAAGCAAATTAATGGTTGGCAGAAGAGTCGGACGTGACTGAGCATGCACGGCACACCACACAGGAGCTGTGCAATAGGATGATGGTGAATAATTCCCCAAAGGGTGTGGGTTTTCCTTTTGAGGTGATAAAAATGTTCTGAAATTTATAGTCATGATGGCTGCACAACATTGTGGATTTACTAAATGGAGCTGATTTATATACTTTAAAATGGTTCAAATAATAAATTTTATATGATTATTTTATCACAATAAAAAAATGAAAAACCCAAATATATCAGTAATTAAATTTAAATCTAAATATAACAATTAATAGACAGATACTAAAAAGATAAAAATTCATGACCCAACTATATTTTGTTTATAAAGAATTCAAGTATAATAATATGAGTAGTTAGTAAGTAAAGATTGAAAATTATATAAATGCAAATATTGATCAAAAGGAAGCAAAACTAATGTCAGATAAATTGTACTTAAAGACAAAAAGTTACTGGAGACAAAGAAGCACTATTTGTTGAAAAATCTATCTTTTGTCATGGAATCACCTTCACACATTTGTAAAACATTAACCAATCAAAAATGTCATAACTGTTGTGTCCTGGTTACTGTCAGTACTGCTTCAGTGAACATTAGGGTGCGTGTATCTTTTCTACTTCTGGTTTTCTGCATATATATGCCCATGAGTGGGATTGCTGGATTATATGGTAACTATTTTTAGTTTTTTAAGGTACCTCTATACTGTGATGCTGGTAGGGATTGGGGGCAGGAGGAGAAGGGGACGACAGATGGCTGGATGGCATCACTGACTCGATGGATGTGAGTCTGAGTGACCTCCGAGAGCTGGTGATGGACAGGGAGGCCTGGCGTGCTGCAGTTCATGGGGTCAAAAAGAGTCGGACACGACTGAGCGACTGATCTGATCTGATCTGATACTGTTCTTGTCCCTGGTGGCTCAGATGGTAAAGCATCTGCCTCCAATGCAGGAGACCTGGGTTCAATCACAGGGTTGGGACGATCTCCTGGAGAAGGAAATGGCAAACCACTCCAATATTCTTGCCTGGAAAATACCATGGATGAGGAACCTGGTATGCTACAGTCCATGGGGTGACAAAGAGTCGGACGCGACTGAGCGACTTCACTACTATTCACTATACTGTTCTCTACAGTGGCTATACCAGTTTACATTCCCACTAGCAGTATAAGAGGATTCCCTTTTCTGCACATCCTCTCTAGCATTTATTGTTTGTAGATTTCTTGATGATGGCCATTCTGACCAGTGTGAAGTGATACCTCATTGTATACTCCCAAAATTTTTTAATGGAATAACTAATTTTGGACTCTCGGCTTTGTTCTATTGGTTTATATGAATACTGTTACCCTAATGAAGTGAAAGCCTCTCAGTGGTGTCTGACTCTTTGTGATCCTATACAGTCAATGGAATTCTCCAGGCCTAGTACAGCATGAAATTGCATGGATATACGATATGTTTTCATGTGTCTTTTGATGGACATTTAAGTAGTTTCCAGTTTTTGGCTATAACAAATAATAATGCTATGGACGTTCATATGCAAGTCTTAATGTGGACATGAGTGTTTATTTCTCTTGTGTATATATCTAAGAGTAGAATTACTGGATCAAATGGTTACTCCATTTACTCTTTGAAGGAACAGGCAGATTATTTTCCTAAGTGGCTGCTGCTGCTGCTGCTAAGTCGCTTCAGTCGTGTCCAACTCTGTGCGACCCCATAGACGGAAGCCCACCAGGCTCCCCCGTCCCTGGGATTCTCCAGGCAAGAACACTGGAGTGGGTTGCCATTTTCTTCTCCAATGCATGAAAGTGAAAAGGGAAAGTGAAGTCGCTCAGTCGTGTCCGACTCCCAGCGACCCCATGGACTGGAGCCCACCAGGCTCCTCCGTCCATGGGATTTTCCAGGCAAAAGTACTGGGGTGGGGTGCCATTGCCTTCCCTGTCCTAAGTGGCTAGATAATTTTATATGGAGCTTCCCTGGCAGCTCAGATGGTAAAGAATCTGCCTGCAATGCAGGAGACCCAAGTTTGATCCCTGGGTCAGGAAGATCTCCTGGAGGAGGGCATGGCAACCCGCTCCAGTATTCTTGTCTGGAGAATCTCAGAGACAAAGGAGCCTGGGGGACTACAGTTCATTCGGTTGCAAAGAGTCAGGCGCAACTGAAGTGACTGAGCACACACTCCTCTGGTTGTGAAGTTCTGTGAGTTCCTTATATCTTCTACTAAGAAGTCTTTCATTAGATATACTGATTTGAAAATATATTCTCCAAGATTATAGTTTGTCTTTCACTTTTATATATTATCTTTGAAGCATATAGGTTTTTAACTTTGATTACATAGAAGTGAAGGTGTTAGTTGCTCAGTGGTGTACAACTCTTTGCGACCTCATGTACTGCAGCCTCCAGGCTCCTCTGTCTATGGGATTTTTTAGGCAAGAATACTGAAGTGTGTTGCCATTGCTTTCTCCAGGGGATCTTCCCAATTCAGGGTTGAACCCAGGTCTCTCACATTGCAGGCAGAGCCACCAGGAAAGTAGAGATGGTCATTTTTTCTCTTTTATGTATGATCATTACATACATTTTGATGTTATATCTAAGAACTCTGCCTGACCCAAGATTATGAAGATCTCCAAAAGTTTTATTCTAGAAGTTGAAAATTTTTGGTTTTTACATTTATGTCTATGACCCATTATAACTTAATCTTTGTAGACACTTTAAGATTGTAATTTCACATTATGTTTGTATACATCCAACTGTAGCAGCATCATTTGTTGATAAGGGTATCTTTTCCTGTGGTTACCTTAACATCGTTGTAAACCATCATGCAGTCTTCAAGGTAAAGGCTTATTTTAGGGACCTCAGTTGTGTCCCATTGGTCTGAAGCCCATTGCTGTCTTAGTACAATACTGTCTTTATAATTGTGGCTCGATATAACATTTTAAAACCAGGAAATATAGTCCTCTACTTTTATTGGATATTTTCTCTATTTTAGGTATTTTGCATTTCTAAATAAGTTTTAGGATTAACTTCTTAATTTCTATAAAAGGGCTTGCTGGGATTTTGATAAGGATTGTATTAAATCTATAAGTCAACTTGAAAAGAATTATTTTACAATACTGAGTGTTCTAATTCATAAAATGCATTGTCTCTTCTTCTGCTTAAATCTTCTATGATATCACTCAACAATGTATTCAAGTTTTTGGTGTGCATATATTGAACTTACTTTCTTAAATTTATTCCAAAGTATTTCATTCTTTTTTATTTTACTCTGAAAGATTTAATTGGTAAAGAATTTAAAAATCTATGAAATGCTTTTGAAAAAGAAAAATCCAAGCTAACAATTAGTATTAGATCTACACCCATTAGTTAATAGTCTAAAATAATAGTTTGTAAAGAGTAGGTAAGCAGCCCAAATTTGTGCTTGAAATTTTTTAAAGAGATGACAAGCATCACCTTTTTACATCATAGGATGGTAATAGTTTAATTTATCAAAGCAGATGATATGACATATATATATATACACACACACATATATATATAAAAAGAGAAAATACTCCTTATTATAACAGAGGAAAATGTAAACATATTTAAAATGGCCAAGAGGCAAAAAGCCACAATCCTCTTGGAAGTTAGCACAGAAATATCTTTCTAAACATTGTGAACACACACACACAACACATTCATCATAAATAAATACTGAATCAAAACTAAAGGCAAATTAGATTACAAAAATCTTGAAAATGTGTGCAAATTTCAGACAGAAAAACTAAAAGTAAGATGTGAAAACACTGTGTAAAAAAAAAAAAAATAGAAAAGAACAAAAAGTCTAAGCATTTAGAAATAGCTACTGCTGCTGCTGCTAAGTCGCTTCAGTCGTGTCTGACTCTGCGACCCCAGAGACAGCAGCCCAACAGGCTTCCCCGTCCCTGGGATTCTCCAGGCAAGAACACTGGAGTGAGTTATCATTTCCTTCTCCAATGGATGAAAGTGAAAAGTGAAAGTGAAGGCACTCAGTCGTGCCCGACTCTTAGCGACCCCATGGACTGCAGCCTACCAGGCTCCTCTGTCCATGGATTTTCCAGGCAAGAGTACTGGAGTAGGGTGCCATTGCCTTCTCCAAGAAATAGCTACTACTTTCCACCTAAAAACTATGGTTCCCAGGTGACTTTGAAGGAGTGAAGCAAATCAAGAGCTGTGCCTTAGATGATGTTTTCTTATTTCTGGCTCCAGCCATTTGCAGTATAATCTAGGTACATGGGTGCTAAATCGCTTCAGTCATGTCAGACTCTGTGCACCCCAGTGGACTGTAGTCTCTGCAAGCTTCTCTGTCCACGGGATTCTGCAGACAAGAATCCTGGAGAGGGTTGCCATGCCCTTCTCCAGGGGATCTTCTGAACCCTGGGTTCGTACCTGTTTCTTACATCTCTCAGCACTGTCAGGCAGGTTCTTTACCACTAGCGCCACCTGGCAAGGCCAGTATAATCTACACTGTGTGTTTTGCGTTTGACAGATCAGGGCTAAACAAGCAAGGATTCAGCAGGGCTGGGTTCAGCAAGCAGGAAAGGAGAACCCATGGAAGTGGCACTAGAGGCAAGCTTTCCTACCCAGAGATCCATCATGAAGACTGCCTGGTCTTCAGCTAGACAAGTGTTTCGACCCACTAACTAGATGTCCTGAGGAGACATTAAAGCCAGACTGTCTATGTTCCATTTAGCAACCACTGGGGCAGCAGATATTCTTAGCTCAGACATCAGCTGTAGAACTGAGTCCTAGTATATTATACATTAAGTAGATATGTGACTTTAGATGAGTTATAGGGTCTTTTAAGTCTGTTTTTTTTTAACAATAAAGCATAAAATAGTTTTTAAAACTATTGGTATATTCAGAAAAGACAAAGAATTTTGATAACTCAGTTGCGTTCTCAGAATCAGAGCCATATAAATACATGATTTCTCAAGGCATCAATTTTAAGTTTATATCAGAGAAGGAGGAACAATTTTTTTAATCATTTTGATTATGTTTGCATTTGTATTAGAATTTCTCAAGTTTTTGTTTAAAATCAAAACTGGAAAACAACTATTAGTAAAGAAGGTTATATTCATCTCCAATTCTACAGTGTTTTCCTTATTTCCCTGCCTACTGATTTTGAACAGTCCCTTTCATCTCATTGAAGGACATATTTACAGTATGATGATTTTTAACATTTTAGTTTGTATTTAAAAACTTTAAAATGTATCAATTTTATCTTATTTTCAACGTATTAATTTGTATGGTTATGGTTATAGTAAGTGATACTGGATTTCTATGCGTGATAGTGACACACTTGTGATTTAAAATAAATATGTATTGGCACATTTCTGAATAGATGTAAAGAAAACATGAGGGAAAAAAGAGGTGCATCTTGTCAAGGAGATGGTGATGGATATGGCAAAGTTTTCAAAGATGGTATGCCAAATGACCTAAGTGTGGGAAGCAATGTCTAAGTGTGGAAAATTCCATGGACAGGGGAGCCTGGTGCCCTACCATCCATGGGATTGTGAAAGAGTTGGACACAACTTAATGACTAAAACAGTGACAAGAAAAGGACTCTTGTAGGCTGACATTCCCTGTATTTGATGCCTTATGGTGTAAAGCACACAGGATGAAGTCCTTTTGTAACCCCATGGACTGTAGTCCACCAGGCTCCTCTGTCCATGGAATTTTCCATGCAGAAATACTGGAGTGGGTCGCCTTTTCTTACCCCAGGGGAATCTTCAAGATCCAGGGATAGAATTCATGTCTCCTGCTTGGCAGGCAGAATCTTTACAACATCAGATAAGTTGTTTAATTGAAAATATGTTTCTCTCAACATCATTTAACGTTATTGCTGCTGCTGCTGCTGCTAAGTCGCTTCAGTTGTGTCCAACTCTGTGCAACCCCATAAACGGCAGCCCACCAGACTCCCCCATCCCTGGGATTCTCCAGGCAAGAACACTGGAGTGGGTTGCCATTTCCTTCTCCAATGCATGAAAGTGAAAGTGAAGTCGTGCAGTCGTGTCCGACTCTTCATAACCCCATGGACTACAGCCTACCAGGCTCCTCTGTCCATGGGATTTTTCCAGGCAAGAGTACTGGAGTGGGTTGCCATTGCCTTCTTGCTGCTAAGTCGCTTCAGTCGTGTCCGACTCTGTGCGACCCCACAGACGGAAGCTCACCAGGCTCCCCTGTCCCCGGGATTCTCCAGGCAAGAACACTGGAGTGGGTTGCCATTTCCTTCTCCAATGCATGAAAGTGAAAAGTGAAAGTGAAGTCGCTCAGTCGTGTCCGACTCTTAGCGACCCCATGGACTGGAGCCTACCAGGCTCCTCCGTCCATGGGATTTTCCAGACAAAAGTACTGGGGTGGGGTGCCATTGCCTTCTTACTATTTATCAAATTTCAAGGCCACCACCAACTTTTTTTTTTTTCTTGCACTTAGACATTGCTCTCCAGACTGAGGTCATTTGGCATACCATCTTTGAAAACTTTGCCATATCCATCACCACCTCCTTCACAAAATGCACTTTTTTCCCTCATGTTTTCTTTATATCTATTTAGATATGACTTAGAGACTGAGCACACATACATACATGCTTCCATCTAGTGTGTGTATCTGTGTCTACATGTGTGTTAACCCAAGAATCATGTAAAGATAAGGGTTAACCTACACCTCCTGCTTGGCAGGCAGAATCTTAACTGACCAGCCATCAGGAAAGCCCAACAGAATATTTTTCTGTATCCAAACACATAAAATCATATATTTGTTTGCCCCTTCTAGACCTCAGGTGCAGATTGCTGAGTTAATCACACACATGAATCTTCAGTTCATGGTGTGAATCAACAGTGTCAAGCCTTTTACATTTTTAAATATTTTACCCATATCTTCAGTTTTTCACAGAATCACTACCACTTCCCCCAAGTAATACTTATTTAATATATTTTAAGTGCATCCTTGGATATGTATATAATCATGTGAAATAAATAGCCTTATGTATTGTGCGTGCTTATGTAATTTACAAAGACTATATTTGCTGTTGGAGAAGGCAATGGCACCCCACTCCAGTACTCTTGCCTGGAATGGTCAGAGGAGCCTGGTGGGCTGCAGTCCATTGGGTCTCTAGGAGTCGGACACGACTGAGAGACTTCACTTTCACTTTTCACTTCCATGCATTGGAGAAGGAAATAGCAACCCACTCCAGTGTTCTTGCCTGGAGAATCCCAGGGACGAGGGAGCCTGGTGGGCTGCCGTTTATGGGGTCGCACAGAGTCGGACACGACTGAAGTGACTTAGCAGCAGCAGCAGCATATTTGCTGTGAATCACATGCTGCTCTTTAAAAATCAACTTCTTCTTGTAAGTGCTTTCTAGTATTTTTTTTTTTTCAAAAAAAAAAAAAATAAACATGATTAAAGTCTTTGCACAAAGTCACTTGTCTCAATGTAAAATCAGTTTTATCTTAAAAAATCTTAGAAGTAAAGTCATATTTTTAACACTTCATTAGCATTGTCTCAGTTTCAATTAGTTAATTAATTAAGGATTGTATTGAAAATTACAAACCTTACAATTATTAAGTTTTGGAAGAAATTTGATCCAAACATTTGCCTGTACTACACAGCCTCAGTTCAGTTCAGTTCAGTTCAGTAACTCAGTTGTGTCTGACCCCATGAATCTCAGCACACCAGGCCTCCCTGTCCATCACCAACTCCCAGAGCTCACTCAGACTCATGTCCATCTAGTCGGTTATGCCATCCAGCCATCTCATCCTCTGTCGTCCCTTCTCCTCCTGCTCCCAATCCCTCCCAGCATCCAAGACTTTTCCAATGAGTCAACTCTTCACATGAGGTGGCCAAAGTACTGGAGTTACAGCTTTAGCATCAGTCCTTCCAAAGAACACCCAGGACCAATTTCCTTTACAATGGACTGGTTGGATCTCCTTGCAGTCCAAGGGACTATCAAGAGTCTTCTCCACCACAGTTCGAAAGCATCAATTCTTTCGCACTCAGCTTTCTTCATAGTCTAACTCTCACATCCATACAGCCTGGTACATACAAATAAATTTCTTTAATGTATCACTTTCTACATAATTTATCAGTAGAAATTATATGCCTTCATTAAACATGCTTGATATCTATTTAGACTTTGAAGACTTCTGTTCCATCTGGAGCAACATTTATGTGTCTGTCTCCATGTAATACTTACTTTGAAGTCAATTAAGTTAGAAAAATCACAGTCATAACACATACTTTATTTGCCTTAAGTAAAGACATTTAACGAATATAATTCAAAACAGTGTTTTAAAACAAACTGATAACGTATAGACTAGTATAGGCAGTAAATTTTAATTTTTTTCTTAAAATTAGCCTTTCTTTACTTACACACATTAATTATATATTGTTTATTTGAAAATTTAGCATAAAGAGTATGTTTGCATTTTAGATTATAACATAAATGTTTCATATAAGCAAATTATTAACTCAACTTTTAAAATACTGTATCTTTTTTCCTTAATAAGTCATTGGTTCTGGAGTGTAGGTTTTAGAGCATGGATCACAAATGTAAACCTGCTATAATTTGGTCTAAGGAAATGATTATTCCTTATCAAATGTTCAAACTGGGAGAAGCCCCCTACAACCTCTGTGTGCTAACTTTCCATCTAGAAAATAGGGGAGGCAAGAATATGGTCCTAATAGGGCTGCAAAAATGTTATAATGTTGCCAACACTTAGTATAAGCAGAGCAAACTAATAATAGATCAGATCAGATCAGATCAGTCGCTCAGTCGTGTCCGACTCTCTGCGACCCCATGAACCGCAGCACGCCAGGCCTCCCTGTCCATCACCAACTCCCGGAGGTCACTCAGACTCACATCCATCGAGTCAGTGATGCCATCTAGCCATCTCATCCTCTGTCGTCCCCTTCTCCTCCTGCCCTCAATCCCTCCCAGCATCAGAGTCTTCTCCAATGAGTCAACTCTTCACATGAGGTGGCCAAAATACTGGAGTTTCAGCTTTAGCATCATTCCTTCTAAAGAAATTCCAGGATTGATCTCCTTCAGAATGGACTGGTTGGATCTTCTTGCAGTCCAAGGGACTCTCAAGAGTCTTCTCCAACACCACAGTTCAAAAGCATCAATTCTTCGGCGCTCAGCCTTCTTCACAGTCCAGCTCTCACATCCATACATGACCACAGGAAAAGCCATAGCCTTGACTAGACGAACCTTTGTTGGCAAAGTAACGTCTCTGCTTTTGAATATGCTATCTAGGTTGGTCATAACTTTCCTTCCAAGGAGTAAGCGTCTTTTAATTTCATGGCTGCAGTCATCATCTGCAGTGATTTTGGAGCCCAGAAAAAGAAAGTCTGACACTGTTTCCACTGTTTCTCCATCTATTTCCCATGCAGTGATGGGACCAGATGCCATGATCTTCGTTTTCTGAATGTTGACCTTTAAGCCAACCTTTTTACTCTCCACTTTCACTTTCATCAAGAGGCTTTTGAGTTCCTCTTCACTTTCTGCCATAAGGGTGGTGTCATCTGCATATCTGAGGTTATTGATATTTCTCTCAGCAATCTTGATTCCAACTTGTGTTTCTTCCAGTCCAGCGTTTCTCATGATGTACTCTGCATATAAGTTAAATAAACATGGTGACAATATACAGCCTTGACGTACTCCTTTTCCTATTTGAAACCAGTCTGTTGTTCCATTACCAGTTCTAACTGTTGCTTCCTGACTTGGATGCAATCTCAAAAACGACAGAATGATCTCTGTTCGTATCCAAGGCAAACCATTCAATGTCACAGTAATCCAACTAATAATAAGTATTGTTCAAATTGTGAAGAGTGTGTGGATATATCCTTAAAATGTGCAAATATTGTGTTTATTATTTTTCTTTATCTTTTCACACTGAACAAGGGAGATTTAGTTCAGTTTAGTTCATTTGCTAAGTCGTGTCCAACTCTTTGCAACCCCATGAATTGCAGCACACCAGGCCTCCCTGTCCATCACCAACTCCCAGAGTTCACCCAAACTCACGTGAAGTCCGTGATGCCATCCAGCCGTCTCATCCTCTGTCGATCCCTTCTCCTGCTGCCAATCTTCCCCAGCATCAGGGTCTTTTCCAATGAGTCAACTCTTTGCATTAGGTGGCCAAAGTATTGGAGTTTCAGCTATAGCATCAGTCTTTCCAATGAAAACCCAGGACTGATCTTTAGGATGGACTGGTTCACTCTCCTTGCAATCCAAGGGACTCTCAAGAGTCTTCTCCAACACCACAGTTCAAAAGCATCAATTCTTCGGTGCTCAGCCTTCTTCACAGTCCAACTCTCAAATCCGTACATGACTACTGGAAAAACCATAGCCTTGACTAGACAGATGTTTGTTGACAAAGTAATGTCTCTGCTTTTGAATATGCTATCTAGGTTGGTCATAACTTTCCTTCAAAGGAGAAAGTGTCTTTTAATTTCATGGCTGCAATCACCATCTGCAGTGATTTTGTACCCCCCAAAAATAAAGTCTGACACTGTTTTCACTGTTTCCCCATCTATTTCCCATGAAGTGATGGGACCAGATGCCATGATCTTTGTTTTCTGAATGTTGAGCTTTAAGCCAACTTTTTCACTCTCCTCTTTCACTTTCATCAAGAAGCTTTTTAGTTGCTCTTCACTTTCTGCCAATAAGGGTGGTGTCATCTGCATATCTGAGGTTATTGATATTTCTCCCAGCAATCTTGATTCCAGCTTGTGCTTCTTCCAGCCCAGAGTTTCTTATGATGTATTCCAGATAGAAGTTAAATAAGCAGGGTGACAATATACAGCCTTGACGTACTCCTTTTCCTATTTGGAATCAGTCTGTTGTTCCATGTCCAGTTCTAACTGTTGCTTCCTGACCTGCATATAGGTTTCTCAAGAGGCAGGTCAGGTGCTTATGGCCAATGAAAGACTAAAATTTCCTCAGTTTTTATTTTACCTCAATCACATGTAAGAAACTCATTCATCTAATTCCTACTTTCCTGTAAGAACTTAACCATTCAGGAATTTTAGCTTTAAACTTCATGTGAATAAAATTTTTTCCAATATTTTTAAATTACAAGTTATTTATTCAGTCATTATAAAACCTAAAAATTTAGGTTAATCTGGATCAAATGATAAGATTAAAAAAGAATGGTAATGTGAAATTATCCCAGATACAAAACTAATAATTATCCAAATATTTTAATTATAATTATAATTAATGCCTAAAATTGGAATGCCTATTTTTCATTTTATTTTATTCTTTATTTATAAACTAGACACTATTCTGAAAATAATATTATTCCAGATTAAACTAGGGATGAAGTTTGTAAGAAGCAGGATACGCAAAAAAAAAAAAAAAAAAAAAAGTCACTAGTTTATGTCCACAACATCATGTGGGTCAGACATAAAAATCCACAGCCTCTGCTGTTTCTATTACAGAAGATGTAGCCACACAAGCAATTATGTAGGACTGGCACCGAAATATTCCCTAATTTCGGTGAACAAGACTCTGCAACACTTATCTCAGAGTTGTCTTTACATGAAAAAGGATATTTTCCTCATCAAAACTTGGTAGTAACATATAATAGAAATTTCCAAGTAGAAAATTTTATGTCTGCTAAAATTGCATATAACATTTTGACAGAATTTCTAATAAATGTAATTAATTAACCCAGTACCTCACCTCTGATCTAGGGCTCAGATGAATCAAACATTCTCACCAGATTGACCAGATATTCAAAATGCATATATAGTACCTTTCTTTTTAATAAAGGGTCATAGACTCTACTTCTAGCAATAGTGGGTCCCACATCAACCCTTCTTCTGAGAATAATAAAATTTGTCAAATTTTATATATACGTGTGTATGCTTAGTCTCTCAATTATGTCTGACTCTTTGTGATCCATGGACTGTAGCCTACCAGGCTCTTCTGTCCATGGAATTCTCCAGGCAAGAATTCTGGAGTGGGTTGCTATTCCTTCTTCAGGGCATCTTCCCAACCAAGAGATCAAACATGGGTCTCCTGCATTGCTGGCAAGTTCTTTACCATCTTAGCCACCAGGGATGCAGGTATGGCAGAAACCATCACAATATTATAAAGAAATTATTCTCTAATAAAAAAAAATAAGAGAGGAACAATTTAAAAAAAGAACTCAAGATAGGCATTCCCCAAGGAGAAATATCTTATATTGCAGCTATAGAAAGCTATCTTGTTTATTCTTATTTATACTCTTCTCAAACCCAGAGGACACTCTCTCTCAGGGTTTATATGTCTAAACAACAATGGATTATAAATGAAAGGAAGAATTTCAGAAAGAAGAGATTTTAGAAGATAAAGAGTTTATGCTACAACCCCAATATAAACTGTCACTTCAAATATTTTTCTACTCTTTATTTGTAAAAAAAAAAAAAATTTATGATTTATTTTCAAGAATGTAAACCTAATCAGCTTTATTAGCTATAAATTTGAACACTCATTCAGAGAGGAGAATGAAACAGGCTGGGGAGTTGCCCATATTTTCTGTTTTCTTGTTAGTATTACATTTTGTACTGAGGATTTACCAGTGCAAGAGATCCAGTTTTGATCCTTGGGTTGGGAAGATCCCCTGGAAAAGAGAATGGTTACCCACTCCAGAATTCTTGCCTGGAGAATTCCATGGACAGAGCATGGAGGACTACAGTTCATGGGGTCACGAAGAGTTGGACACAACAGAGACTCACACTTTTTCTGTCTTATGATGGACATTGTGTTTATGGATTATGAAGGCTCTTTACTGCCACATTTTATTTTCATACCTCTAGATATTCACCAAAGTAAATATGTAATCTCTAAATATACAAGATGCAGTGAAATAAATCATTTAGTTAAAAAAAAAATTCTATGGACCTCCCTCGTGCTCTAGTGGTTAGGACTGTGTTTCAAATTCAAGGGCATGGGTTTGATCCTTATTTGGAGAACTAGGATTTCACATGACATGTGGTATGGCCAAAAAAAATTTCCTTGCAATAATATTCTATCTTCTTTGTACTCTGACCTTTTTTAGATCTTAATATGACTGAGGATTTCAAGAGTTCTAAAATTTCCTGTGAAAACTGAGCTGTTTACATTTCTTTTTTATTTACTTTGGAACTTAATTCTCCTACTTTGGGGCTTTCTAATTTTAATATCCTTTTTCTATTGGCCCTTTCTGCATATTTTTGAATGGTTGAAAGAATAATTACTTTAATTTGGATAAAGGACTTCTTAACACTTGCTTTCTATATCAAATATGGATAATTTAGTCATATATATAAATTCTGACACCATGCAATATGATCAATATAATTAAGCTTAAGTATGGCAAAATACTTATTTTAAAGATTCAAATGAGAGTTATGGTCTTTAATTTTACTTACATGTAAATTAAATATGGTCCTTACTTCAACATGAGTCAAGAAATAGTGAAAACGCCTGGCAAGAAAAATAACGTTCTAGGTCCTGTCAGAGATAATGGAAGCTGTATCAGAGAAATTATCCTTGAGAGAAAAAAAAAAAAAGGAGGGGGTTGATTTGGTGAAGGTGCCAACTCCAGACTTGTGTCCCAAATTGTGATGCTTATGTAAAGTAAGGCTATTTTGAGTTTTCTCTATTATTATAGTCAAGTAATTGTGACATAGTCTCTCCAGTAAAAAGCAGTTTTGAGTACAGTAAACCTATTTTACACATCAGCGCATTAAAGTGCATACCTCTATAAAATATGATTGTCATGGTTGTCATCATATCAGTGGAAAAGAGTGGAGAAAACCATAAAGGAGAGTTTACTGAGCATATCACAAGGGGTGGGGGAAGGGGAAAACCTTTCCTACCACTGAAGGTATATCCTATAGTTACCTGTGATCACTTCATGGGACTTAACTTATACAATTCTGTTTAACCAGCTAATTTGAAGCAAACAGATGAACCTCCCAAGAAGTTCTTACCATTCTGTGGCATATATCCTGATATCGACAACTATTAGAGAGCTTTATCATCTGGGGACTCCTGAGCAACTGATGAAACAAAGATTTATACATTTACTAAATCTCTTAAAAGATAGAAATAGAATGTCCCTACAGTATATACTCACTGAAGTTTGTAATTTTAAAATCTAATTCCTTTTTCTTCTGAATCTCTTATCCCCAGCCCAACATTTATTTGAAGGAATGAGAGGTATATGAAACATGTGACATTAAAAAGATTCCCTTGTAATTTTCAGGTCATATGCATTGTCTTCTCTGTGCATTATGAATTTATTTCAAGTGGGTAAGGATACTTTGCATAATGAGGCAAATCTTTTAAACGAGATAGTCTTGTGTATAAGGCATTGTTCTCTTTTTTGAGAGCTTAGCTCTGTCTTAGTTACACAAAATGCAAGATTTAGAAGCATGTAAACCAATAATAGTTATTCAATCCAGGCTGTAAGGGTAACTTACTATGGGCGCTGGAGGTTGAGATGGGATATTGTATTTGCATATATACAGTATATGGAAAACTATTCTACCATTTTATGGAGCAGCAATCATATTTAGTTTAATGTCTTTTAAGTCCCATAAAAATGATATTAGGAAATTTTGCTATTTGGATGGTGAGCAATCAAAGCTGTGGTGTTAACTCATCATAACACTACTAGTTTGACTCTTCAGGCTTCATTAAATTGGGGATATAAATATGCCAGATCAACCAAATGAAATTAGAATGCTCCTATTTCGGGGTTTAGAGTAGGCTGAATCAGCTTGGTACTTGTTTTATATTTGTGGTTAGGTACTATACTTGCCTACCTGTGATTGCATGGCTATTTCAAAAAGAATCGAGATTAATGTATATCAATAATTCTCAACTTTATACCTTGACTCTCTTCAGTATCCTGTAAAATAGAAATCCTGAAATGATATCTTTCATGGATTTTCTCATCTTTTGTTGTTGCTTTTTTTCTCTTGTGCACCTAACACAAGCCCACAGTGTGTTTTGTAGCTATTCCAAGTAATAGCATTTTCAAGTTAAACTGTGACTGCATTATGGGGAACTCTGAAATTTTCTAAGAAAAACAATAGGTCAAATCATCCAATTCTTACCATCTATATTTTGTCACTGGAATATTTGGAGTTTGGAAGTTCTAGCTCTGTCATTTCTCTTGGAAGTCACTAACTGGTCCTAAAAATAAGGAAGAGAAAGCTACAATGAAGTTAAAAATACTCAAATAAAAGTAAATTTTCTTTTATAGTTTTAATGAGTTTAAAAATACTTCTCAAATTTATACAAATGGGAAATATTTCCATGTATACTGAGATTAATATATAATTTTAATTTTCTTTATTTTATGTAAAAGTTGGATTTATTTAGAGAGAAACACACTGTATAGTGTGGACCATTGCTGAATGTGGCATGCCTTAATTTTCTATATTTACCTTTAACAGGGGAAAACAAAAGTCATTTTGAAATTATATTTCCTCCTTATCTAAAAAAAAAATTGAGATTTTTGTCTTATTTTGTCCTAATATAAAAGTCTGTTAGAGGCAACCACAAGACATACATGACACCTAAATATTCAAAAATAAGGGCATTAGGACTGTATTTGCTTGTTGTAGGCATCTGTGAAATAAAGTGAAGGATATAATTAAATATGAAATGTAAATCCTTATTCATTGCTAAGAATATTGAGTGAAATTCATGCAATCCCTGAATCCAAAATGGAAATATATATAACATTAAGAATAAATAAAGGGGAAGGCAATGGTATCCCACCCCAGTACTCTTGCCTGGAAAATCCCATGGAAGGAGGAGCCTGGTAGGCTCCAGTCCATGGGGTCGCTAAGAGTCGGACATGACTGAGCGACTTCACTTTCACCTTTCACTTTCATGCATTGGAGAAGGAAATGGCAACCCACTCCAGTGTTCTTGCCTGGAGAATCCCAGGGATGGCAGAGCCTGGTGGGCTGCCGTCTATGGGATCGCACAGAGTCGGACACGACTGAAGCGACTTAGTAGCAATAGCAGCAGCAAGAATAAATAAATAAGTAAAGGTCACTAATGTCACAGTTATAATGCATATATTGTTTCATAGTATACACACATTGTTTCATAGTAACAATGTTTTATTGTTACATTTTGTTTCATTATTGTTACAATAAATGTTGCAGTAACACTTATTGCTATGTTTTTATTGTAAATATACACTTGCTCAATTTTTTTGTTAAAAAATAGGCAACCTAAAAAACTAATGCTTATTTGTTAGCCTAGAAACCTGATATTTGTTATTTAATGAAAAACTGGATTATGGTACTTATAAATGCCTATTTGAAAGATAGTCCATTTTTAGATTGGTGATCTAACCCCTTCAACACAAGGGTTCCATAATCCTGATTGATCTAAGTAAATTATTTTTATGTTCTTAAAATATTTTCAAACATCTAATAATGTGAAATTTTAGTCAAAGGATTACTGATCATACCACTGAATAATAGCAATTTTTAGAAATGTTTTGATTCTTTACAAATATTTTGAGTTCTTTTCCAAGTAATTATAATTAAGAAAAATAGACATCAGATGAGGAAATAAATAGTCAAATGCTTGGGTAGAAAATGAACAGCAATTAAAAGTTATGGATAAAAATATATTAGCTTCATTCACTGAAAAAATTTAGCAATTCCTGGATTATTTTAAATTATGACATAAGTTTTTCAGAATCCAAAATTTATTTTCATTTTGTGTAATTCAGATTAGGATTAGCTGTCAAATTGCTGCTTCACTTTTTAAACTAAAATTTATTTCAGTATAAATAATTCAAATTTACATGCAATTACTGAGAATTAAAAATGAACAAACTACAGTAAATCAAGTTGGACTTTTTATCAGATTATTTCTGTTATAGTTAAGTAGAGACATTCTAAAGAATATTACCACCTCTTTCTTCAGTGTATAGGGAGTTAAAAACCACATATGGTAAGAAATACATTTTACTCTTATTTGCTTACTAGGATCATTTTTAGATGCTTTTCACAGCTCAGATCCATTATGTCCTGGAATGTCAATTGAAAGTTGTTTGCTTGGTTTCCAGTAGAGAGTTAGTTATTGTGTATCTGTCTGCACTATTCTCATTGTGAGTGACAATCATAGGCTATTCGGCTGAATACCACCCTTGTCATTGTTGGTGCTTGCTACTTGACTACTTTGTCTTTTTTTCACCCTTTACAGGCGGATAGAAAAATCAAGTAATTCCTTTGAAGAAATACAAAGTTACTCAGCTTTCAAAACTGCCTGCTGTCATTTTTCTATAGTTAAGATCTTTACCTGAAGAACTGACTGTCTCACCCTGACATCAGACTGTAGTAATTAATCATTAAATAGTGATTGAGGCAATGGACCTCAGAAAATATCTCCATGTACTACCATATGCTGGAGCCAGCTGCAAGCCAGTACTTAGAAGAAGCCTCACGGAGGAGACAGCATCTGGCAGTTTCCTGCTGTGAAGTCCAAGTGCAGTGTGCTTCTAACTAAGGGCCAAAAACAGAATGCTTGCTTGTGTTGACCTTCACTACCTGACACCATTTAAAATATAAAATGTCAGTGTTAATGCACTGGAAGTTTAAACATTTAATCACATTCTAATGAGTACACCAGCATTTTTCACACTTTACCATTTTTTTTTCATTTTGTTTCCATAACAACATTAACAAATCACATTAGCAACACATACCTGTTCTTTAAAAAATAGAAAGGAATTTTAAAACTGATCCCTCACTAGTAAACCAAATAAAGCAAATCTAAGATATTCAATTTTTTTTTTTTTTAATTAAGGAATAACCTGTGGGTGACAAAGATGTTGGCTTCAAATACTTAAAGGGCTAGTTGTATAGAAAACAAAGCAAAAATCTGTTATCCATTTCTGCACAAGCAGTTGATAGAACTTGTGAGTGCAAGTTAATAAAAGATATATTTGAACTCAATTTAATTGTTTATTGCCAATTAGAACTGTCTAATAATGTCACTGCCTCTGTCAAAAAGTAATGAGTTTCTTATCACATTTGGGGACTCAACATTTGATAAAAATGTAGTGAGAGTGTTATAAGAATCCTTGAGAATGTGATTTAATAAATCACATGATCATATAAAAATTAAGTTTATAAGCAATATTGACCAACTACTATATACTTATCATTACTTTAGATATCTTACAGACTTGTTCAATTTTAAAATACATTCAAAATTTAAAATATCAACCTTTCTTTCTTACTGAGTATAGAGGAATACTCATTTGCAATAGGAATTTTATTTTAGTTATTTTTTTGTTTTATTTTTTCTGAAATGAAAATGAAAAATTTGCTCTGCTTGCATTGCTGCTGCTGCTGCTAAGTTGCTTCAGTCGTGTCCGACTCTGTGCAACCCCAGAGACGGAAGCCCACCAGGCTCCCCCCGTCCTTGGGATTCTCCAGGCAAGAACACTGGAGTGGGTTGCCATTTCCTTCTCCAGTGCATGAAAGTGAAAAGTAAAAGGGAAGTCGCTCAGTTATGTCTGACTCTTAGCGACCCCATGGACTGCAGCCTACCAGGCTCCTCCATCCATGGGATTTTCCAGGCAAGAGTGCTGGAGTGGGATGCCATTGCTTTCTCCGCTGCTTGCATTAGACACATTTTATATACTGCTTCTATTCTTACAAGTGTGTGTACCTGCTCAGTCATAAGTTGTGTCAGACCCTTTGTGACCCCATGAACTGTAGCCCACCAGGCTCCTCTCTCCACAGGATTCTCCAAGCAAGAATATGGTAGCAGGTTGCCATTTCATCCTCCAAGGGATCTTCCCAACGCAGAGTTTGAACCCTTGTCTTCCTGAGTCTCTTGCACTGGTAGGTGGATTCTTCACTACTGAGCCACCTGAGAATCATTCTTACCACATGCAAATAGCATTCATAGATTTTCTTTTGAGCACAGTCCATCAAAGTTGATTGCCGAATTTACACCTGGAGAAAGTTTCTGGATAGGTTTTTGCTATAACTTTGGATAATATCTTTTTTAAAAATGGAGCTAGAAATCTTAAGCTGGGAAAGGATATAAAAATTGCATGATTCAGGGGGCTTCCCTGGTGACTCAGTGGTAAAGAATCCACCTGCCAATGCAGGAGACATGGATTCGATCCCTGATCCAGGAAGATCCCACAAGTCACGGAGCAACTAAGCCTGTGGGCCACAACTACTGAACCTGTGCTGCAGAGTCAGAACCACAACTGCTGAGCCACATGCCACAACTATTGAAGCCCATGCACTCTAGAGCCCATGCTCCACAAGAGAAGCCACTGCAATGAGAAGACTGTGCACGCCACTAGAGAGAAGCCCCTTTTCACCACAACTAGAGAAAAGCCTGCACAGTGACGAACACTCACTCAGCACAGCCAAAAATAAATATATATTTTTAAATTGCATGATTCAAACCCTCTGATTTTGGGTATTTTTATTTTATTCCCATTACATAAATGAAACAACTCATAGAATGGTTAAATAATGGTCCCCAGGATAGTGGATAGAATGTCTGAATATAGAGTTGAAATATTTGGTGGTAAGAAATTTCCCAGACTTAAGTTGATGAAATTTTCTTGCCAACTCTTTTAGATACTGTAATGTAGAGGTCAAGCTTCGCTTTTTTCAGATATAAGAAGACATATAAGAAGACATAAAAGCAGAAAGCGAAAAGCAAAGGAGAAAAGGAAAGATATAAACATTTAAATGCAGAGTTCCAAAGAATAGCAAGAAGAGATAAGAAAGCCTTCTTCAGCAATCAATGCAAAGAAATAGAGGAAAACAACAGAATGGGAAAGACTAGGGATCTCTTCAAGAAAATCAGAGATACCAAAGGAACATTTCATGCAAAGATGGGCACGATAAAGGACAGAGATGGTGTGGACCTAACAGAAGCAGAAGATATTAAGAAAAGGTGGCAAGAATACACAGAAGAACTGTACAAAAAAGAGCTTCAAGACCTAGATAATCATGATGATGTGATCACTGACCTAGAGCCAGACATCTTGGAATGTGAAGTCAAATGGGCCTTAGAAAGCATCACTACGAACAAAGCTAGTGGAGGTGATGGAATTCCAGTGGAGCTATTCCAAGTCCTGAATGATGATGCTGTGAAAGTGCTACACTCAATATGCCAGCAAATTTGGAAAACTCAGCAGTGGCCACAAGATTGGAAAAGGTCAGTTTTCATCCCAATCCCAAAGAAAGGCAATGACAAAGAGTGCTCAAACTACTGAACAATTGCACTCATCTCACACGCTAGTAAAGTAATGCTCAAAATTCTCCAAGCCAGGCTTGAGCAATATGTGAACCATGAACTTCCTGATGTTCAAGCTGGTTTTAGAAAAGGCAGAGGAACCAGAGGTCAAATTGCCAACATCCGCTGGATCATGGAAAAAGCAAGAGAGTTCCAGAAAAACATCTATTTCTGCTTTATTGACTATGCCAAAGCCTTTGACTGTGTGGATCACAATAAACTATGGAAAATTCTGAAAGAGATGGGAATACCAGACCACCAGATCTGCCTCTTAAGAAATCTATATGCAGGTCAGGAAGCAACAGTTAGAACTGGTCATGGAACAACAGACTGTTTCCAAATAGGAAAAGGAGTACGTCAAGGCTGCATATTGTCACCATGTTTATTTAACTTCTATGCAGAGTACATCATGAGAAATACTGGACTGGAAGAAACAGAAGTTGGAATCAAGATTGCCGGGAGAAATATCAATAACCTCAGATATGCAGATGACACCACTCTTATGGCAGAAAGTGAAGAGGGGCTAAAAAGCCTCTTGATGAAAGTGAAAGTGGAGAGTGAAAAGGGTGGCTTAAAGCTCAACATTCAGAAAACGAAGATCATGGCATCTGGTCCCATCACTGCATGGGAAATAGATGGGGAAACAGTGGAAACAGTGTCAGACTTTGTTTTTCTGGGCTCCAAAATCACTGCAGATGGTGACTGCAGCCATGAAATTAAAAGATGCTTGCTGCTTGGAAGGAAAGTTATGACCAACCTAGATAGCATATTCAAAAGCAGAGACATTACTTTACCAACAAAGGTTCACCTAGTCAAGGCTATGGTCTTTCCTGTGGTCATGTATGGATGTGAGAGCTGGACTGTGAAGAAGGCTGAGCACCGAAGAATTGATGCTTTTGAACTGTGGTGTTGGAGAAGACTCTTGAGAGTCCCTTGGACTGCAAGGAGATCCAACCAGTCCATTCTGAAGGAGATCAACCCTGGGATTTCTTTGGAAGGAATGATGCTAAAGCTGAAACTCCAGTATTTTGGCCACCTCATGCGAAGAATTGACTCATTGGAGAAGACTCTGATGCTGGGAGGGATTGAGGGCAGGAGGAGAAGGGGACGACAGAGGATGAGATGGCTGGATGGCATCACTGACTCGATGGATGCGAGTCTGAGTGACCTCCGGGAGCTGGTGATGGACAGGGAGGCCTGGCGTGCTGCGGTTCATGGGGTCGCAAAGAGTCGGACACGACTGAGCGACTGATCTGATCTGATAAGAAGACATACAAAGATCTGGGATAAAGAGTATATATATATATATTTTAAAAAGGGAGTTTAATATGTTCAATCATAAAATATTCATTTGATTTTTTTCTTTCATCTAGAAATTGTTGCTGTTACTTCTTTGTTTACTTGATACTGATACCAGAAATGTTTATATAATGAAAAACATATACAATAGTTTCCCTCATGGATGACATCGCTCTTCATTTAGTGGTACTTTTAATTAATGTGTCTATACTCTCATTTCAGGGTATAATTCCTTCAAGTAAGAAATAAAGTATTTAACTGAGATATTTGAAATTACTTTTGACTTGCTAAAATTTGGTCATTTTCCTTTCTATTACATTCAAGAATGATTCACAAATGGAAATTATTTGGTAAGGTGTCAGGACAAGTTTTTGTCAGTTAAAGGTTCTAGTCATGATGACCATTAATATATATTTTCCTTTTCTTAAGAATTTAAATATGTTAATTCCTTATGCACAAGTTTAGATCTTTACTCCATTTGAGATACTAATTCTCTTCCTCTTACCTCTACTTTTTAAAATAACAGTTGCTTTCCTGAAGACTAGGGCTTCCCTGGTAGCTCAGCTGGTAAAGAATCTGCCTGCAATGCAGGAGACCCTGGTTCCGTCCCTGGGTCAGGAAGATCCCGTGGAGAGGGGATAAGGCTATCCACTGCAGTTTTCTTGGGCTTCCCTGGTGGGTCAGATGGTAAAGAATCCACCTGCAATACGGGAGACCTGGTTCTATCTCTGGGTTGGGAAGATCCACTGGGAAATCTTAAGCTGGGATTCTTAAGGTATTCTTACCTGGAGAATTCCATGGACAGAGGAGCCTGGCAGCCTACAGTCCATAGGGTCTCAAAGAGTTGGACACGTCGGAGCAACTTTCACTTTCACCTGTGGACTAAAGTTAGTTTGCTAATTACTGATGTCTGGCTTTACTATTGGGTTGGCCAAAATGCTCATTTCATTTTTCCATAACACCTTATGTAAAAACCCAGATGAACTTTTTAGCCAGCCCAATGTATAGCTTCTGTGCCTCTCTTGCTAGGCAGTTGTCTCTAGATTCCTTATTATTTTTCCTTCAAAATTCAGTTGTTTTTTTTTTTTGGTCCAATATCAAAAACCAAAAATAATTAAGGGATATTTCTAAAGGCTTAGATTTCCTAGTGCATAATTAATTTCTGTTATATTTTTCACAAATTTGATTCAGTTTGATATTTCACTTTTATGCATCAAATTTTAGGTTACTCTTGGGTCATATAATGTTGAAATATGAATATTTTGACAGAGCTTATGAAAAAATATCTTCTAAACTAATGGTAAGCAGTAATCTATATTTTTTTTCCAGATGAATTAATCCTTCTGTCAAGAATAAGTATAGTAAAATTACTTGATTTAAGAAGGAAGCATCTGTTTATTTTTGACTTTCTAAACAAAATTTCCTTGAAATTAGCATTGTCAGTAGCATCAGGTCTCCTATTAAAATTGCTTTTGCTGTTTATTTATAACATTTAGTTGAAATTATACATGGATCCATAGCTAAAAAGACAAAAACAAAAATCAGAATTGTAGATGATCCCTTTTAGAAAATGCAGTTTGAACAAAATTGGGCAAATTTGGAAAATCATATATTAATGCTTTGAATGAGGTATCAAAAGAGGGAAAAAGAAAAAAAAAATGGCATCTTGTTTCTGTATCAGCTCCTTTGGCCAACTCTTGAAATAATTATGGAAAATGTATCTTTTACAAACATTGACTAAGACATATGTCCTAAAGTTGGCTTATGCCACTAATGAACACAGAGAAATCCAAGCCCTTTCTGTCTCATAAATCCAAATAAATATCAGAAAAAAAATTTAAATTCCAAAAGAATGAAATGAAGCTACTGTACATCTATCTAACTTAATTTTATGTGAAGATTGGTTTTTTTTTTGGGGGGGGACATCATATGTCTTTCTCAGTATAAAAGTGAAGTGATCAAAATCACTTTTAATTAAGCTCTTTCTCAGTTCACTAAGGAATACTGAGAGAATGCCAAACGATATTAATGTACTCCATTATGACTTTGACTATATTTTACAACTTGAAAAATTTTCATTTTTATGGTGCCATCAGCCGGCTACTTAATAGAAAATGTTTTATTGACATTTATGTTTTTTACCTAATGATGTGTTGCCATCTTCATTAGAAGTGACTGTTGAAAGAGTAGTAAGAGAATAGAGAA